>LOEQ01001701.1:826485-860042 GCA_001685075.1 Bramus lutescens | reverse complement strand
ATCCGGATCAATCAGAGTCTTTGCCTGACTCCTTCCTCTCCGACCCCCTCACCATCTCGGCTGCTCCTTTCTAAGTCTTTCCTCTGTTTCCTTCCTGGTTTTTGCTCCCATTGTTCAAGGACAGGGACAAACCTGAAGATTCCATTATCTCTTGGCTCCAGAAGAATTGAAAGTGCCTGACTGCCTGCTGAAGCCAAACCTGCCCCTCTCCACCCCGATTTCCCTCTCTTTTCCCAAGGCTTAAACCTCCCAGCATTCCCCACCCTTTCTTTCTCCTCAGGCTGGTATCTATCTGAAGCCACCCACACAGGAGTTACCGCGGTGCGCAGTGCGGTGCGGTGCTGCTGGAAGGACCTTACAGGAACCTTTGAGTCACAGAAACCTGGTTGGGATCCTGCCTGTGAGCTGCAGGTTATGTGCTTTTCAGCAAATTACATCCTTATTTGTTGAATGGCAAGGAAAATTCTTAGCTCCGAGTGTGGTTTTGAGCACTGACTTGCACAGCAGATGAACATAGTGGATGCATGCTTCCTGTCCCTCCAGCTCTACCGGAAGCCCTGTAGGTGGGAAGCTTCCCAATGTTGCAGTCATTCCTTTCAATCCCTCATTCCTCAAATCCTTAACAGCTGAGACCCCAAGTCTCTGTTTCCTCAAAGATTCTGCGGGAAAAATAAGTTTTAACTCAAGATTTCAGTGGGTAGTAAGCAAATGAACACAGCTAGGGAGATGGCTCAGTGGATAAGGGTGCTTTCTGGGCAAGCCTGAGGACCCAGGTTCGAATCTCCAGCACTTGTATTTAAAGAAAAATAGCTGCCTGTGTCTTTAACTCCAACACTGGGACAGAGACAAGTGAATCCCAGGATCTTTCTGTCCAAACTCTCAGTGATCCTGATAATTCAGCTCTGCCCCTCACATTCCTGGATGCAGCTTCTGTCCTAACAGGGAAACTGGGAGCTTCCAGTTCTGGGAGAAAAACCTTGTCTCAAGGCAGTGAGTGAGGTGGGGGATGATAGAGGAAGCTGTCTGATACCCTCCCCCTCTGGCCTCTGCTTGCACATACAGGGGAATGTGCACTTGCACACTCATGTACATGCAACTTACATCACACACACACACACAAAAGACACATACACACACATTCATACACACCACACAGACATACACACACACTCATACACACACCACACATACACACACATACATATACACCACACAGACATACACACATACCACACATACATACACACCACACAGACATACACACATACTCATACACACCACACATATACACACATACATACACATACACACACCCCACACAAACATACACACACACTCATACACACACCACACATACACACACATATACACACCACACAGACATACACACTCATACACACATACATGCACACCACATACACCACACAAACTCACACCCCCTCACACACATACATACACCACACACACACTCACACATACACCCCCACACGCATACACACACACACACACGTACACACATGCACAAGAATTTTAGCACCTACTAGGTGGATTCCTTCCCCTCCCAGCCCCTCCTTTCCGGCTACATCCTGACTCCATGTCTGGCTCTTTCTTACTCTCTCCCAGGCGTCTGCCATTCTGCTTCTCACCACCTCACAGTTCATGAGCCTTCCTTTCGTGCCTCCTGAAATGGAGTCATGGCTTACAAGTCCTCCCAGAGTGTTGGAAAGCTAAGCTGGCAGGATGAGAACACCACGGAATGGTGGCGGGAGAGCATGCTGCTATTCACTGCATAACTTGGAGAAAGTCCCACAGGGCAGTGTTGGCCTGGCTGGGAGTTTTGACACTGCAGTTCCTGAATTATTTACTGTCTGTGACATTTTCCCTTAAGAAATAGCAAAACGCTGATCATCTGGGTCCCAACCACATGGAAGAAGGCAACAAAAATCTAAATCCCCAGCGGTAATCTCTCTGTGTGACAGCTGAGCAAACAGTCTTGAGGTCCTGAGGTGCAGGAGGTCGCAGGTGGAGCCCCTCATGGGGATGGTCTGAGGAAAGCACTTAGTAATGGCTTCACCCTGTCCATCCTTCCTGCCATGCTACAAGTCATTCTCCTGCCAAATCCCTTTTCAGACTTAAAAACAAGGAAACCAAGGTTTACACATTTTTTTCTCTCAGTGACCCTGGCCACTCAGCCCCACCCGTCATTCTTCAGAGTGCAACTTCTCTTAGCTGGGAACTCAGTCACTTGGAAATGACAGGAAACTCAAGTTCTTTGCCAAGGTCCTGGGTAGGGCAGGGCGTCAAGAGCCAGACCTGTGAGACAGTGCTGGCTTGACCCGGAAGAGGAATCAGAACATGGGGGTTATCTGTGTCGAAGTAAGCTGGGACTGTGTAGCAAAATAAAAGAACGTTGGACATGTACTGAAGGGGAATGAAATGTGTCATCTGCACAGGAAAACGCAAAAGGGTGATTGGAGTTTTCCTAGATGGGCCCAAAAGCTTCTCTGTGCTCGTCCACAAGGCGGCGCTGCAGTGCTGCAGGAGGCGGAGTCTATTTCTCCCTAGTGAAACCAGACTCAGTAATGTTTTGCTTAAACCAATAGGATCCAGCTGTAGTGGTGTCTGTGTCTTAAGGTGGTAGGTGACCTTTAAGAGATTCTTCAGTTTCTGCTTTTGGGGTCTTTCTGACCTGAGATTGCTATCAAAAAATGTTCCTTCAGCAGCCATGGTCATGAAGCCATGGTTAACCATATCTGACTTTATAGCCTGATTCTGCCACAAAACTGCATTACCTTTGGGGAAAATGCTGCTATCTTCTGAGTTTCTGGTTCTGTGATAAAATTAAGAAGGTGAAATCAGGTACGGTGTTATATGTTTATAATTGCAGACATTGGAATTAGACTAAGGCAGGGGGATGGCAAGCTTGAAGACAGCTTGGTAAGAACTTGTCTAATTAAGGGAGAGGCTGAAGGATTGAAAAGAAATTGAACAAAAATACGTTAGCTTTAGGGCTAGCTTCGCAGAGGGATCCTGGCTCTGTCACTTATAATTGTGTGATTTTAGACAAGTCATCATGTAACTTCTCTGAGGCTCGTTTTCCTCATCCTTCATAGGCTAATGCCTGAGTGGATTTCTGAAAGGGTTAAGTGCTCAGTGTACCATGGGTGCTAGGTAAATAGCATCAGGGTAGGCAGTATTAGCGCATGGACTAATTTGCGCATTTGGAGTCCGCTCATCTGGGTCCCAGGGCCCCTTGTACCGCTCACTATCTAGCAGTGTGGTCCGGGGAGTGTGGGTGGGATTAATACCTGATCCTTAGACTCTGCAGCTCTAACAGGGTAGGTGGTTACAATCACACTAGTTCATAGTGTTGGGTAGAAACCTACAAGCTCCAGATAGGCAAAGTGTTAAGAGCTGTGTCTGGCACACCATGGATGGCTCGATTGTAGGATCTCTGTGGGGCATTTTATACTACAGAGCCCATCCTACCACAGCATCTATTTGACCCTTACCAGGTCAAGCACGGGATTGAAGATGCATGTGTTGCTTCACCAGACAAACCTAAGTTCCAGAGCTAACAGACAACAGAGGAAGGATGAAAGGTCATATCTGCAACTCTAGGTTGCAGGCAGGAAGATTCAGTCCCACCTATTTAACTGTGAGCCTGGACCTCTACTGGGCTCTGGGGCTGCAGGGAGGATGAGCCCTTGCTACACCCTCAGGTGGAAGTGAAGACATAGGTTGGGTTGTAGTCTGCATGGAGAGTGGGGGCAGGGAGTGGGTCCTAGAAAGTATGGTGTAAGCTCCTCAAAGCTGCATCTTCAAACACTCTTATGGTAGGACCATGTGTGTAAATTTAAATGAGATTGGAAGGCACACAGTACAGGCAAAATCCCAGGGCAGGGTCTCATAACCAAGTGTCAAGAACAGGGTGCAGGTGAAAGGCCAGCAGGGGGTATAGGATTTCTTTCTGCCACACAAGGTATCACAACAGCTTCCTTGGGATGACAGTGAAGATCCAAGCGAGAGTTTGGGACATCGCCATGCTTTTTGTCAGTAGAGACTCTGGGCAGAGTCATAGGCCCCATTATGCCCTTGAAGATGCCACCCCAAGCCTTCCTTGGAAAAGACAGGAGTATTTTGGAATATTAGTTTAAGGCATGTTTTATTCATTTATGCTGTGGAATATTTGTTCAATAATGCAAAGTTGTGTTGCATGTTTTCATGTTGCATTTGCTTTATTCTGTAAAGCTATGTTACTTTGTCTGCCTAAGACACCTGGGTAGTCTGATAAAGAGTTGAATGGCCAATAGCAGGGCAGAGAAACGATAGGCAGGGCTGGCAGAAAGAGAGAATAAATAAAAGAAGTCTAAGCTTGAGAGAGAGGAGTGAAAAAAAGGAGGAGAGGAGGACACCAGGGGCCAGCCTTCCAGCCACAGAGTAAGAAGGAAAGAAAGATATATAGAATAAAGAAAAGTAAAAACCCCAAAGACAAAATGTAGTTAAAGAAAAATGGGATAATTTAAGTTAGAAAAGCTGGCTAGAAACAAGCCAAGATAAGTCCGGGCATTCATAAATAAGAATAAGTCTTCTGTGTATTTATTTGGGAGCTGAGTGATTGGCTCCCAAAGAACAAAAAACAGTAAAAAGCAAAAACAAACAAAACCCAAAAAAGTTAAAAGCAAACAAACAAAAAAACAAAATGAAAAATCCAACTCCACAGCAGGGAGAGAGCAAGTTGATCTCCTCCATCCCCCTACGCCAGCCCAAACCTTACCATGGACAGCTCTACTTCAGCAGTTCAACTAAAGTCTCCTATGGGCTCACACTTTTGAACCCTTGTTCCCTGGAACTTGGCTGGTGGAAGCAGGTCACAAGGTCAGGAGGGCTTTGAAAGATATGCCTGTCCCTGGTCCCCGCCTTTGCTGGTCTGCTGAGATGCAAATAGCCTATGTTCCTGCTGTCATGAACTGAAATCCCTCCAAAACCATGACCCAAAAAAAAACCTCTTTACCCTGAAGTTGATTCTGACAGGTCTGTTGTCATAATGACAAGAAAAATGGCCGATGTGCCATCTACATTGAGCCCCCAGGAGCCAGCGCTGGGACACAGATGAGTAAGGTTCGAATTAATTCGAGGCACTGACAGCTAAGCTTCAAATCCAAAAAAAAATTTGTCCATGGTTTGAAGGTTGCTTGAAGGTCTCATGGTCTGGTTTAGCTCCATCCACTGGGTAGCAGTGGACAATGGAAATAGAAATAGCACAGTCCAAGGTGTGGAGGATCCTGGAGCCTCCCAAGGGCAACTGTGTGCCCAATACTTTGGTATAGGGATGTGAGTGGACCAAACATCCTCAGGACCAAGCCTTCTCAGGACAGCTGAGTGGGCACATTTGCCTGCTCCATAATCCTTTGTTGAAAGGCTCAAATAAATCATGCATCTCGATAAGCATGTGGCCTGTGGGAAAAATCCATCTGAGCTCTTGAATTCTCATTTCCAGTGATCCTCAGGAAGTTATTGGGAAAATCAAAACACTGTGTTTCCAAGTGCTGCTCAAGACTCACCAAGTTCAAACGCTTGCCATAAATCCAGAATGCAAAAGGTGTTTTTCAAAGGTTTACTGTTCCCCAACTGACAATAATGCCATATTGACTGACTTCAAGGGTGCCCTGGGAATTTTGGGAAAAAAAAAACAGCCAAGCAAGCAAGCTATTTAGCTGGGGAAAAAAAAAGAAGCAGAAAGTTTGTGAACTTGACAGTGCTGTGAAAGTTCACAGTGTTTTTCCGTTCTGACAGCACTTTTGCAACACCCTCTCCTTACAGCTATGGCCTCTGGCTCCAGCATCGCTGCCCCCGTCTGTCCTCCATGCAGCTGCCAGGCCATCGTTCCAGAACCCAGATCAAATATTACAGCTCAAAGACCACTGCACCTTCTGTAGTGTCCTCCAAAGACACAGTGGTGTTCGTTGGACTTGAGCAAAATGTCCCTTCCTACCAGTTCCAGGAAAAAATATTCTGGAAATTAACATCTGAGGATTATGAGGATTGTGGTAGATAAGGTTTTGCAATCATTCATGCAACAAGCATTTATTAGGTACCTACTGTATACCAGATCCTAAAGATTCAGCAATGGCAAAAACGTAAATGAATAAAATAGCTGCCTTCATAGGGAAGATGGTTAACAGAGCCATCTGTAAGGAAGATACATCACTTGGCAGCCAGCTGTGTGTGGAGCTTCTGTTGCTGGATGATGATGGCAAGTCCAAGTTGGCCTGGGCCAGAGTTATGGAGCAAGAAGCAATCTGTCTCTCCCATCCTTGACACCCACAGTGCCCCACCCAATCACAGCTGCCCTGGAAGTGGAAAGGGTGTCATATGATATGAGCTTTACATGCCTTTGTCCCCTCCATTTAACTCAGTACAGCTTCACCATAATGAGACAAGACAGCCATGAGCTCTTGGCCTCCAGCTTTACCTAAAGCTGACTTACACCTCAACACAGTAAAGTCTTCCAAAGAATGGGGATCTGTCCCCTAGAGAAGTGAAGGGCAGCGAAATCACAAGTATTCCTGTGGTATCCTGGGCTGGGGAGCTTGACCAAGCATGAGAGCTGTGGACTTGGAGAGGAGGATCTGTGTGGGGACCTAGAACCTTCACTTGAACCTGATGGAGCTGGCAGAGGGGATGAGGGCCCAGGTGACAGAATGACATGGAGGAACAGGTCTTCTCGGGAGAATGTTACTATGGGAGGCTCAGAACCTGGCTCAAAACTCACTTATGCTTTATGCTAGCTGTGTGCTTGAGCCTCAGTTTCCTACCTTAGTGTTCCCAAGAGCACTCCTGGTTGCTATGGCAGAGAGTGGCGAAGGGATTAAGACAGCGGGGACTTCTACTGTAGCCCCAGTGCAAGCCTCAGCAGCATGGGTCTGTTATGCTGGCACGTACACACCGATACACACGTCACAGCTGCACAGACTTTCATGGGTATCCGTCAGTCATTCAGTGTTTGTCACCTCCTCTTTGTGTCTCTCTCTGTCTCCCTGTCTCAGTCATGTTCACTTCCTTTTGTGTCTCTACAAAACTCTGTTGTTAATACTGGCATTTGGGGTGTTTGAATAGGTGGCATTGTATATTGTGGGTGAGGGTTGAGTGTGTTGTGGGGGGTGTTTGAGTGTGTAAGGAGTTGAGTTGTTGTGGGGGTGTTTGATTGTGTAAGGAGTCGAGTGTGTTGTGTAAAGTGTTTGAGCATGTAAGGAGTTGAGTGTGTTGTGGAAGGTTTTGAGTGTGTAAGGAGTTGAGTGTGTTGTGGAAAGTGTTTGAGCGTGTAAGGAGTTGGGTATGTTATGGAAGGTGTTTGAGCATGTAAGGAGTTGAGTGTGTTTGAGCGTGTAAGGAGTTGAGTGTGTTTGTGGGGGTGTTTGAGTGTGTAAGGAGTTGAGTGTGCTGTAGGGGTGTTTGAGTGTGTAAGGAGTTGAGTGTGTTGTGGGGGTGTTTGAGTGTGTAAGGAGTTGAGTGTGTTGTGGGGGTGTTTGAGTGTGTAAGGAGTTGAGTGTGTTGTGGAAGGTGTTTGAGCATGTAAGGAGTTGAGTGTGTTGTGGAAGGTGTTTTGAGCGTGTAAGGAGTTGAGTATGTTTGGAAGGTGTTTGAGCATATAAGGGGTTGAGTGTGTTGTAGAAAGTGTTTGAGCGTGTAAGGAGTTGAGTATGTTGTGGAAGGTGTTTGAGCGTGTAAGGAGTTGAGTGTGTTATGGGGGTGTTTGAGTGTGTAAGGAGTTGAGTGTGTTGTGGGGGTGTTTGAGCGTGTAAGGAGTTGAGTGTGTTGTGGGGGTGTTTGAGTGTGTAAAGAGTTGAGTGTGTTGTGGGGGGTGTTTAAGTGTGTAAAGAGTTGAGTGTGTTGTGGGGGTGTTTGAGTATATGGGGGTTGCATGGATGTTTCTGTGTGTTGTGTGTGTCTATGGCTGTGACTCTATGTCTAAGTCTTCTTGTCTTTCAATGTTTGTTTCTGCCCTGGCGTTCTCTGTCTTCCTCTTATCCTTCTTCCTGTCTCTGTGTTTCTTTGTGCCTCCCTCACTGTCCCGCTTTTCCTTTCTCATGCCTCAGAGTCAGGAGTGACCCGCTGACTCTCTCAGTTCGTTATAAGGAAAACACTGAACAGTCGCTCATTGCTCTTGCGAGGAGCCTGACAGCTGGAGCAAACAATGAAAAATTCAGAATTAATTGGACGCTGATTATTTGCCAGGGGGGGAATGCTGATATATATACACACATATATGAAACAAAAGCCAACTTAGCAACGGTGACTACCGCTGCACATAGCAACAAAGCAGTTCTAACGAAGCGTGACAATGGCAGCCTGGAGCTGACAGCGGCTAGTGCACACTGAGAAGAAGGAAAACAAATGCTCGGGCTGCTCAGGAGCCAAGGCAGCTTCTGTGGGTACACTTCACACCCTCACAGCTCAGCCACCGTCTGCTGGAACCTGCATATTGAAGGCTCAGAGATGGAAATTTCACGCCCCACGCAAGGACCCTCCATTCATTCATTCTCCATGGGAACAACTGGAAACACTAACCTAGGACAAAGGAAAAAGACACAAGCCAGATTCAGTTCCCATGATCAAATAACAGTCAGTTTGGACCGGAGGAGAGAGAAAACAGATAAGGGGCTACAATACCTTCACAGAGTTGTAGCATCAGCATCCACATGGCCCAGAATGGGGGGGGCAGCATCTTCTGTCAGAAGAGTGGGTAAATTGGTGAAAGGAAGGTGGAAGGACAGGCCTGATAGCTGAAAGGAGCATCACACATGAGAGAAGGCAGGACCAACAGGCCCAGAGGACCAAGGACCTGGCTTCAGATGAATCCTCGGGAGGTGAGTATTCACTGTATGACCCGGCAGTTCTCTGGTTGGCCCCAAGGAGAGGTAAATATGAGGCTTCAAAGAGTAGCCATCCCCAACACTGTCATTTTAGCAGAGACTAGAAGCACCCAACGTTTGTGGACTGATGAATGGATGAACAAAATCAATGCACCCATGCACCCATGGAATGAAATATCATTTGACATAAAATGAATGAAATATGACTAATAGTTTAAAACAAACATGAATGAACCATGCAAACATTATGGTCAGTGAAAGCGAGCAGTCATACTGCCACATCATGTGATCCTATTCACATGAAACAGCCAGAACACAAAGTCTCCAAGGACAGGAAGATTAGGGAAGGAATAACGAGAAAGATGAAAATGAAAAATGTCTTGGAAATCAATAGAGGTGATGGGCAATGGCTACACACAGTGGGGAAGTATGAGATGCCCTCAAATCATGGGCTTTAAAATAGATAAATGATAACTTTATGTGCTGCAATTTTACTCCAAAAAGAGAAAATAAAAATAAAGGAGGCACAGGATGGGAGACGGTGGGCGATCCAGTCGCTGAGGCCATGAGTGGGATCTTTGTGCCCCTTCACCGGGTGTTCAGAAGGCGATGGTATGTCCCATCACTGCAGCACATTCCAGCGTCCATCCCAGAGCCGTCTGCTTCCACCAGGGTCCTTCCCAGGGCTGAGCTTTGAAGACCTGCTTTAATTAGCTCCATCTTGGCGTGCGGTGTTGGGCGTTATCTCTGCCTCAGCTGGCTCCTTCCCTTTGCTTCTCGCCTCTTGACTTCCAGAAACTTTGCCAGGCACAGTACGGTTCTGATTAGAGGTTCGTAAAAAAGAAGGCAGGCTTTCTGCAGCTCAGAGCCTGCCCCCTGCAGAGCAGAATGAAGGCTGCCCTGTGGGGCTGGCTTGACCGATCAAACAGTTCAGCGTGCCGCCCTCTGCATATCTCAAAAAAGTCCTAAGCCATACATGCCCCTCCCTGACTTTGGCTGTGACCAGTCCCCATGAAGGAATTGGCATAAGATACACTAGAACTGAGACTGGAAAGCCCTAGAAACCCAGACACCTGAATAGAGAGCCTGGGCAGGTGGACAGGTACCTGTGACAGACAGGTCCCAGTGGAGGACACTGGAGTACAGAGAGGGGTTCCTGGGGTGCAAGGGAAGCTGATCACTGTCCAGATGAACCCCATATGTCAACATCTGCATCATCTGTGTATCTGATTCCCCATGGTTTTGTCATTTCATGTGCACACCACCATTTATTCAGGCAGGCAGTTACATCTTACCCAGTATCTGCTCTGTGCTGCTAACAGTGCCTTCACTCAGCAGAACACAATGAGGGAAGATCAAAACAGAAATAGACTAAGATCATGTGACAAGCAGCTCCCAGGCACCCAGAGGAACCAAAACATGCAAAGAATTTGAGAGCAGACCACACTTAAAAGGCCTGGAGCTTTAAAAGAACTAGATGCTGACTTCAGACTAAAGATGGGGCCCCTGAGAAGGGGCCACAGCCACAAGGAACATGGCGTGGCAAAAGACCCTGACGGGAACCTTGCACAAATCACAAGTGTACCTGCAATGAGCCTCCGATTCTGCATCCTCTAGCAGGATGGGGTGGGGCACTTTTAGATTCCTGCTTCCTGGGCCTGGGACTGATTCTGAACACTTTGCAGGAGCTGGATCTGCAGTGGAACAAAGGCTGAGCCCCAGATGAGAGGATACGGACTGAGGCTAAGGGGTCTACCCTCCACCTGCGCTTAGACAGGCAGCAACCTCATCCTGTCAAACACAGACAGCCAGGGACCAAATGTGGGTCTGGATGCTTCTTGTGTTTTAGCTGTGTGCATCAGAGATAAGACGGGTCAATGCCTCAATTTGCTTAACAGTAAGTCTAAACCAGAGTGGGCTGCAGTAGGATGCTGCTGTTTTAAATGTGTTACAGACAATGATATCCAAAGGATAGCATTCTTCCTGAAGTGATGGGGTGCTCAGGGGAAGAAGGACCACTCCCTGACTTCTAACGCACCCCGAGTTATGTCCAGAGTTCCCAGTCACCGGCTACAGCGTCTTAGAAAAAGGCTCTGCAACAAGTTTCACACCTCCATGCTCGTTGGGTCCTTGATACAGAGGATGACTTAGAAGAACTGAGCTGCCCTGGAGCCCTCCCCTGTGCTCTCCTAGGTCTTGGGTTGCCCCCAGGACCCCAGGGAGGGCAATGAAAGTTCATACCTGGTTATGTCACTTGTCTTGAGTCATTTAGTTAGTGGCTCACCTAGAGGGACACTCAGCTCTCCAAACTCTAGTCTCACTGTTGTGGTCTCTGTATCATGCCATCCCCTGGGGAGAGGGTGACTACGTAGAGGCTAGACTACATAGGACTTCGGTTACCAGCAGGGAGTGCTAGAGAGCTGAGCGAGGATAGGATGGCGGCACCTACCGGTTGAATTGAGTGGAGCCTGCTGCTGTTCAATGGAGGCTTGTAACCAGGAATCAGGTGGGATGAGGCACTCTCTGTTCCGGATTTGGTCAAGCCAGTGACCTCCATCTGGCCTCTAAGGCACTTGCACTCACATGCACGAGCCCCCAACCCATACACACATATATACACACAATTAAAACCAAATCTAACAGGAAAAAGGAAGAAAGAGAGGGAGNAGGAAGGAAGGAAGGAAGGAAGGAAGGAAGGAAGGAAGGAAGGAAGGAAGGAAGGAAGCTCTCTGATGATGAATTCAGTAGAGTCAGAGATTTTTCTATTAGAAATTCTTTTTTTTACTTTTTCAAGAATATTTGATGCAACATGAAATAAGTGAAATCAGTCTCAAAAAAGAAATACAATGTTTTCCCTTATCCATGAGTCCTAGATTTTATGGATTCATAAAATCACATGTGTATGGATAATGGAAATAACCAAATTGTCTAGGGGGACAAAAGGGATTAATGGGAGGGTGTGGTGAGGGGGAGCAGTAATGCACTCAAAATATATTACACATTTGCATGAAAATGGCCTTCTATAACACAGTGTATTAAAATGTAAAGTCTTGAGTTTTTTCGATGACCTTTGTGTGTCTTCCAGGTACATGGTGAGCATCTAGTGCCCGTCTGTAACTCACGTGGCCATTGCATCTAGGTGTGAGGCTGAACACTGGCTGCTTCACTCTTGCCCTTTCTGGCCCACCAGCCAACTAAGAGCTCCTCCCTTCTCCCATGGTTCCCACAGGGCAGAGAATCACTGAAACCATACAGGTCACTGCGTATTCACAGCCACTCTTGAGGTTGAGCCCCAAGACGCCCCTGGAAGTAGAGAGAGGTACTTCCCTTACCACTATACTGAAAGAAGAGCCTGCATTTGTGTGCCCAGGAGAAATGGACACTGATGTGGATGAGCCATTAGATGTGTGTAATTTGCAAGCGGTCAGGAGCCTGGTATTGCCCAGACATCTATTATCCCGGCATGATTTGGACATAGCCTCATGAGCTATCCCTCAGGAGTGGGATCTGATGCCACCATAGAATAAGGAAGAAAGGAAGAGAGAAGAAAGCTCACCAAACCCTTGGGCTTTTTTAAGCAAATCCCCATTTCCCAGACAAGCCACCCACAATGTTCCCCACTAGCCAGGGGACCAGCCATTGCCACACATGCTGTTGGTCAAGGGGAGAAGAAGAAGCTGATGTTACAATTCAGGGTATCTCAGGGAAACTGTAGTAAAGGTCGCTGTGGAATGAATTAGGGAGATTAAAAGAATTTCCAGGTCTCCAGAGCTCGCACCTGCTCCTCAGCCTCCCGGCTTTCTCTTTAATCATCAGTCTCTAATTCTGGAACATAAAATTACAAGTTCATTGATAATGATGGGTGATTTACTGAAGGAAGCCCAGCTCTAATTAAGAGCAAAAGAAGCTGACAGTGCTTTTCAACGGTCCCACTGAAGTCCAGCAAGGAAATTACCTGGTTCTGCAGAGCAAATAACACTGGCGGGCACACAGTGGTCCAGGTTACCTCATGGGTGTGCGCTTGGCCATATTAATATGAAGAGCGAGTTGCTTCGAGTGTTAGCAATTTACTAGTAATTGGGACTTTGACAAACACCTTGGAAAGTGGCCGAGCTGGTGCCTGAGCACAGAACTGCATTATCTGTTCTTGGAAGATGAAGACATGCAGGTAAAAGCTATGGCCAGCTCTCAGTAGCTGCCTAGGGTCAAAAATCAAGGGTCAGGCTGTAGCTATATTCTCAGTCTTTGACAAGAGTCAAAGATTAGATCTGAATCAATGTTCAGCCTGTGGTCAGGAAGAGGTCAGTCCAGCCTGGGGTGAGGGACCCAAACTTAGTCTCCATTAGAGAATCAGAGTCAGGCTGAGTCTCCATCAGGGATTCAGGCTCAGACTGAGTTTCCTGCCTCCCTCTCATGGCACAAAGCAGTCTTCTGTGTTTCTCACCCTCTCTACTTCTTTTCTCTGATTATGCATCATAATCAGTCCCGGACTGTGCAAAGGTGCCTCTTCAGGAACTTTTAGATAGAGGCTTTACCTACTTGTGAGCTGTGCTGTCCCCAGGACATGCTGTGTCTCCCTAGGAGTCATGGCCAGGGAACAGTGGAGGGCAGGTTGGGTTGTGTAGCTCCCACTGACAAGTGCCACAGTCCATTGCCCTCCAACATGGTGCTGTGAATCCTGTCAGAACATCCACTGAATCATGTCAGAGCATCAGCATGAATGACAGGCTCTTCTGATGCCACCCCAGGGTACTCTTCTCAGGAACAAGCCCTTGGTACCCAAAGCGGACAAAGAACTACAAGTAGAGTTGACCCTGCCCCCAGTACTTTCAACCCATGTTTCCTAGTGGATCTGTCTAGGGCATTCCAGCCTGGAAGTAAACAGGCTATACAATACCCATACCGCAGCCCTGCTTGCCTGGGACAAAGAGCTTACAGCAATGTGAATTTTTTTTCTTTTTGCAAACTGGGAGGGTTGGTTGCAACAGAGCCTCTGGAACCTTAGCTCACTTTGTTCCTATGAACCATGTCCCGAACTCCCTTCTGCAGCCACCAAAGCTTCAGACTGGGACAGAGTTGTTCGGTGTGCCTGCCAGTTTCCAGGTGTTTGCAGGCAAGTGCTTCTGCATCCATGTGGGATTAAGGATGTTCCTAGGTTTGTTTTGATTTGGAAATATTATTGACTTTAGCAATTGGTGCTCAGCAATAGCCCTGAGAGCGGAGGTCTTCTGCCAGGAGGCTGGCTTTTGCTCTCAGTAAACAACAGTGGTGCCATTATTTTAACAGCAGTTAACATGTATGGAAAGTTTGTTACCTGCCGGGTGTGTGGTTAGTTCCTGCATTCAAAGTTACTGGCAATCCTCAGGCTGAATGAGAAAAGCACTGTTATCAGCCCAGCTACAAATGAAGAAATAAAGGTTAGAGAGATGAAGTCACTACTGAAGCCAAAGAATGTAGAGGTGTATGACTATCTAGAGAGTTCCCAGTGTCCCCAGGTGGCATGTACTGCCTCTATATATGACAGAGGATATGACCCAGGCTTAAGTCAGCCTGCAATTTCATCAAATGGGGCTAACTTCAAGATTCTAGACCTCTATTCATAATGAGGACGGAGGAGCTTTGCACAAATAAAAACTTGAGCTCTACTAGGGCACTGCTCAGAAAGCCCTTTCTTGTGCCTGTAAGTTTATCCAAATCCCTACTTTGTCCTCTATCAGGTTCAGGGTGTCAGGTTTCATGGTAAGCTTCTTGACCATTTGGCATGAAGCCCACCAACTGACAAATGCAACCACATAAACCTAAAACTTCCTTAGAGCAAAGCTCACTGTCCTTCAAGTGAAGAGGTGGATTACAGAATAGGAAAAAGGCTTTGCCAGCTACACTCTAGACAGAGGGTGAGTATCTAGAATATACAAAGAGCTGAAAGAAAACTAAGCATCAAGAAAACAAAACCGCAATGGGAAAATAGGCCATGGAACTAAATGGAGAGTTCTCAAAAAAATGAGATATAAATGGCAAAGAAATATTTCTTTAAAATTGTTCAGTATCCTTAGCAATCAGAGAAATGCAAAGTAAAATTACTTTGAGATTTCATCTTATCCAAGTCAGAATGACTAGGATCAAAAAAAAAATGATGGGAAAGGCTGCCCTGGGTGTGGAGGGAAATGAACGCTTGTTCGTCGCTGCTGGGAGTGCATGCTAGTGCAGCCACTTTGAGAATGAGTGTGGGTGTTCCTCACAATGCCAGACATAGATCTTCTGCTGATGGGGAAAACCAAAAGACGCTCCCTTACCTGCAGAGCCTCCCTCTAATCCAAATTTATTGCTGCTCCATTCCCAATTATCAAGAGATGGAAACAGACTAGGTGTCTATCAGTGAATGAATATATGATAAAAATATGATAGATTTATACAATGTTAAGAAAAATGAAATTAAGAGATTCACAGATAATGGTGGAGCTGGAAACATTCTGATTGTGGTAACTCTGACCTAGAAAGACAAACATCACGTTTTCCCTCACTCGTTAGTGCTGCATTTGAATCCTCAAATCTGTGTGTCTCATTTGCAATACCCATAGAGGTCAGGCAATTAGTAATAAGCCATGGTCATTGGAGTCTGCCAAGGGAGGGAAGGCAGAACATAGTGATAGAAAGGGGGAAAGGGGATAATAGAGCAGGAAGGGTTAAATGGGGTGGGGTTGGGAGGGCAGAGTAAAGGAGGGTAGCTACCACTAAAGGCCTTCTGGTAAAGTCATATTCAAACTGCTGCTATAGAATCTTCCTGAAACATGAACATATCTGAATGCTAAAAGAGTCTATGTCGAGTTACCCTATAGTAGGACAACTTGTGACTCTACAAGACTCTGCCTACCTTGTGGACTAAGCAATTATGAGATTCTTGGTCTTCCTGTCATGAGGCATTGTTGGACTACCTGGACCACAACCTGCTAGCCATTCTAATAAATCTAGTGTGTATTCATCCTATCCATTCTGTTTAGGGTTTCTATTGCTGCAACAAAACACCATGACCAAAAAGCAAGTTGGGGAGGAAAGTATTTATTTGCCTTAAACTTCCACATGGTTGTTCATCACCAAAGGAAGTCAGCACAGGAATTCAAACAGAGCAGAATCCTGGAGGCAGGAGCTGATGCAGAGGCCATAGGGTGGGGGAGCTGCTTATTGGCTTGCTTCCCCTGGCTTGCTCGGTCCACCTTCTTATAGAACCCAGGACCAGTAGTCCAGGTATGGCACCACATACCATGGGCCAGTCCCTCTGGCATTGATCACTAATTGAGACATGCCTTACAGCTGGACTTCATGGAGGCATTTCCTCACCTGAAGTTTCTTCTTCTCTGAAGACTCTTGCTTGTATCAAGTTGACACACAAACCCAGCCACTACAGATGCCTAACTAACATAAATGGTAAAACATTACGGCTACAGACACCTACTACTCCAGTCACAGAACATAAAGAAATTGCTGACCTGGAAGCTTCACTCCTACTAATTGACTTTGATAGTGCTAGAGGTGCCATGCGTGCTACCAGAGGAGGAAAGTCATCATTAAACTTACTCAGTTGTGAACTTGTGAGCTACAGTGATAACTGGTCTGGCGAAGCATGCCCACTGGCCAATAGTGGCATGAATGCCTAGCCCCAGGGAGAATGCAAACTACAGGAATACCTGGAGGCTGTTTTGGATGTGGTCTTATGGGGCATCAACTATGCCCACAGATTGATGTATCCCTCAAACCTCATCAGAGAAGCTTCTTCTTTCAGTAGGTGGTGATGGACACAGAGACACAGAGACTCATACTAATCAAGGGGCAGAGAATAAATGACTTCAGAGAGCACAGCCCTGAATGGAACATCTATATTGCACCCTACCTCCTCCCACAGAGCTCAGGGATCATTGTGGATAAGACAATGAAAGATTGTAAGAGAGATGGTGGGCAACTCTAAGAAAACGATGTGTGGGTACAATGGGGCAGTTCCACATCCACACAGATGTTTTTGACAGCATGCACAAGACTGGTGCTGGATCAAACCAGACAAAAGCCCAGCATGGAGAGGGGCAGAGGACAGAAAATCCCACCTCTAACTGAGGAGCAACTGGTAAGTGCTCGCCACTGAGAGAGAGAGGTAATTTTTTAAGGGTGTGATTCCTCGTCAGTCTAACATGCTCCAGTAAATGGACACACAACCAAAAGTATATAGGAAGCATTTATGAAACTCAATGTTTTGTCCTTATTTTTGATTTTATTATTTTGTTAATGCGAACGCACCTGGAGAAATGGCTTGGAGTTACAAGCCCGTCATGCTCTTGTAGAGGATCTGAGTTCAGATCCCAGCACCTATGTCAGGTAGCTCACGATTTCCTGCAACTTAACTCCAGGAAACTTCCTTGGTGTCAGAGGTTGTGTGCACCCTTGTGCCCTCTTGATCCCTCCTGTCCATGGCTTTGTCTTCTGTAGCCTCTGAGGACTCGATGCCCTTGTGCTGCCCTCAGACATGTAGGAGGAGCTGTAGGGTGAGTCCTAGGCCTCCTCATCCCTCTGTTGACAAATTTAAGAGTGTTCTATGGGGTCTCCTGGAGCTCCCAGGAGGACAGAGCTGTTGCCACACACTTGCCCCTCTACTCCATCTCCCCTTCCTCAACTCTACCTGCGATCACTCCCACCAGGCACACAAGCAAACTCGGGTCTGTGTCTCAGCATCTCCTTCTGACAAACTGCTAAACACAACAATGTTTGTGGGAAAAAAATTGGAAAATATTTTTAAAATACTAAATTTCACTTAACAAGCCTTGTAGTGACTACCTATTATATGCGAGGTACTCTGCTAAACTTGGAAATGAAAAGCAAAGACAGGCTCTGATGTCATAAAGTTTAAAACCACCCACAACTTGTGAACTAGAACAACCTTTGTTACATATATGTGTGTGTACGTGTGTGTGTAGTCAAATTATTTGAATCGGTATTTCATTGTGTTGCAAGCATTTTCTTGTGTCTCTAAATTGCCTTTCCAAGTGTGAGTTTTAATGATGCTGGATGTCCCCCTATGCACCACCACTATTTTACCATTTCCCAACGGTTTTCAGTGTTTCATGATTGCAGATAATGCCATGATAAACCTTAATAAAGTCCTAGCTATGCTGTGATGCAATAGTGTGAACATTCCAGAAAAGCCACCCTGCTGTTCCTGCAGAGGCTGATTAAAGGAAGATAAAAGCAGGGAGACAGAGTGAGCCAATAGGAACAGTCCATGTCATCGAGGGTGAACCCTAAGTCAGGACTGACTGGAGGTGAAGACTGCCTGACTTGGGGGGGCCTCCCCTGTCTTCATTTCATGGGCTTAGGTTCTGGTCCTTTCAGCCATATTGTATTCCTTTGACTCCCCTGCTTAGCTGTCAGCCTCATCAAGGAAACACCCGTCCCATTCCTCCAGATTCTCCGTGTAACGTGGTACACGTTTAGACACCTATTAATGAGATGTCCTCCCTCCATTAATAGAACTAACTGAGGGGACACGATGCTTCCTGAACCAACCAATAGAATTCAGAAGCAGTAGCAAGCCACCCAGGAGGGTGATGTATGATGAGCAATCCATCCCTAGGACCTCAAATGTGGATGGAGCTCGTCATGTCAGAAGGAATGGACTTACTCTTTCAGTGAGCCCAAGGCATCTCCACTCTGTCTATAGGCACTCAGCATGTCCATAGCGTTGGCCCAGAAGAGGCTCTGGGCGGACCACACTAGCAATATGGAGAGTGGGGAGTATCTCCAAACTGTCTCCAGACTGGTGAGAGAGGTCCCAGGCAGGAGCAGAGATTACAGAACGTTTTTTTCGTGGACTCTTGGGGAAGGAAGGGAAGGCAGCCTTGAACAGAAGATGAGCATGTAAAATTCAGACTGAGGAGAGATGGCCTTCAGACCTAAAGGGATTTTGTTAAGAGTTGTAGTGGCAACTACGTCACCTCCCAACCCCCACTCAGAGCATCAACAAACCTTTGGCACCAGCTCTGCCCCAGGCCCTGTGTTGCTGCTAGAGATGGAGAGCAAGACCATGACCGGTGCTGGTATACACAAAGCTATTAGTTCACTGACAGAGCAGAGGTGATTGACAGACATGTCTTAGATCCAAGAAAAGAGAGTCCTCTCCTCATTCAGTGGTCTCTGGCCTATACAAGCATTTTGGCAACATTTCAAGAAGCCCAGGAGCCATGCCCTGAGCCTCTGTTCTCTCTCCTGTATGCTCTCCCATCTCTTTGTGGTTCCCACTTTCTGAGTGTGAAAATTGAGGCCCTGGTTAAGTTAACCTGTCAAGTACGCAACAGTCTTCTCTACTTCCTACTAAAACACTGCCTCTCAACTGGTATTCGTGGGTCTGTTTTGCTGTTGGTTTGGGAAACACTGAGCAATTTCAGTTGTCATTTTTGTCCATCACAGCTGGGGAAAGGGTGTATTCCTGATGTCTAGTGGGAGCAAGATGAAGAACATGGCCAAATTCTTATGGCATGTGACAGTCTTTCACTACAGCAAATTATCAGTCAAGATGTTGAGAGCGGGCCTGGAAAGAGGGCTCAGCGGTCAATAGCGCCCATTGCTCTTGCAGAGGACCCAGGTTTGGTTCCCAGCACCCATAGTGTGTAGCTCAAAAACACCTGTAACTCCAATCCTAGGGAATCCAATATTCTCTTCTGGCCTTGGAAGGCACCTGCACATCCATGATACACATTGCATACACACAGGCACATACATGCACATGAAATAAAATTTTAAAATAAATATTTTTTAAATTGGTAGTATGGGGGCTCACAAACCCTAGGCTAGTGTACCCTAAACACCTACATGTAGGGGTTCATCTCCCATCCTGTCTCTCTAAGAGTTTACCTGAATTAACAGCCCATCTGATTGGGGAAATCCATCTCTAAGCCATTGGATTTGGCTAAGACCAAAGGAGGCCAGCTATACCCCAAGGTGTGGGTGGTCCTGCAGGTAAAGCGAAAGCCTAAAGATACATAGGGGCAGAGGGGGGGATGTGGGCCCAGAAAGAATAGGAGACAGCGAGAAGAACCATCTCAGAATGACTCTCCCTCCTCTGAAGCTCCATCAGCTCCTGCAGAGATGCAGAACACAAGCAGCTCCTCCAGCCGCTCGCCTCCCCCCTTCCCCCCAAGGACAGTGCTGAACTAATGTTTGCTTTAGCAAATGGCTGAGCTGTTCATCTCCTCTAGTGACTGGGAATTGTTTTCCTCTCAGGAAATTACTGGGGTTCTAAATTTGAGATGCTGACATCTGGAGGACCAGAGTCTCCTTTAAGGCCTGATGCACAGGGAAGCATGGTTGAAGATGATGGGGCAGGAGCAGAGGCAAGCATCAACAAAACTGCCCGAATCCTACTGTATGCTAGCTGTTGTATATGTTACTGCATTCAGAGGATCCCTGAAAGGAAGGGACTGATTCATTTGTTCCCTGTCTTCAGGAAGCTTGTCCAAGGTCAAACTCCTGAGGTGTGTTGAAGGGATTTGAATACCATTGGAGTCCAATTCCAAGGTCCCCACATGTACAAGTTAGGGCTGTACTAGCACAGCTGGCTGGGCATGTGCCTCTGGTGTCCTTGTGATGAGACTGAGACAAATCAACTGGCCACTGCAGGGAATGGTTCCACATTTTTGTAATGCTGACTATGAGGAATCAGAGGCAGGAGGAGCTGAAGTCATGTAGAACTCTACAGTCATGGATCCTATCTCTATCCTAAAAGTCAAAAGACTGTTCAAATTGCCCAAAACTGCAAGGATTTATCAGAGCATGAACTTGAAAGTTCTTCAGGTCAGGTTCCAGGGTTATTTGAAATTGTTGTTCATAATATTAGAAGGCACCTGGGGCTTTTATTTAATCTCTTCAACTTCTTCAGCCTCGGGTCTCCCTTGGGGTGCCAAAATGGCTGCAACAGTTCCAAGTAGGCACTCTCCAGCCCACCACCTAAGGAAGGATGTCCAGCCACTCTTTATAGATATCTCAGGCCAGGCAGGACCCTCCCTTCTCCGAAACCTGATTACAGCTCAATGACCCAATTTGAATAACAGGCCATATTAAACCAATGACTTTGCCTAAGGAAAACCTTACCAGGACTGGCTTAAGCCCAGGTTAGCTGAACTATAACAAAGACTAAGATCAGGAAACATCGTGTAAAAAGAACCCCAGAATCAACTCTTAGCTTCAGTACGGGAACTGGTACCCTAAATCAACACGACTGTTGCACATCATCACTTTACCATCAAGTAAGGGATGATGGAATGGAACCACTAGGTCTGTCGCAAGCAACAAGCAAGCTGTTTGGAGTAGGACCAGGGGTTGGGCGTTGATGCTGTGCGCATAAGAATTAAATCACAGACCAGTGGTTTTCAACCTTCCAAATGTTTTTGACCCTTTAATACTGTTCCTCACGTTGTGATGATCCCAACCATAAAATTATTTTCATTGCTACTCTACAGCAGTTCGCTATTTATATGAATCATAACATAAATATCTGTGCTTTCTGGGGGTCTTAAGTGACCCCTGTGAAACTATTGTTTGACACCATCCCCCAAGGAGTCAAGACCCACAGGTTGAGAACCACTGCTCATAATAAACTTTAAAAAAAATCATTGTTTTTCCATAAATGGAGCATCCCTAATTTGAATATCTAAAATCCTAAATGCCTAAACTCTGAAATAATGTGAACATTAGCCTTGATGACCACAAGTGGAGCATTCACAACTGACATCATGTGACTCGACACACAGGGCACCAAGACATCGTGGACAGTCACCACTAAGTGGTACCTATAAGATGTGAATGAAATACAAACAAATTTGGCGAATAGGCTTGACTCTTCACTTCAGGATCTCTCATTATTTATAGCACAAATATTTCCACACCTTAGGGAAATATAACCCCAACATTCTACCTCCAAGCATTTCAGATAAAGGCTACTCCACCTATGTAAGAAATGCATTAATAAATGGGAAGAAGGGAAAGGGTTTCCTTAGAAACAGAACAGGAGATGTCAAAGACCTTGTGAGTAACTCCACAGACACGATTCACCTATGGAGCTGAAATGAGCCTGCAAGCCCGGGGTGCACAAAGAACGTCTGCCTCCTCCCACGGGCTCTAGGTAGTATCAGGGGGAAACTAGTCACATCAGAGTGGAGGAGCAGGTTGGTCATGGCATACCATTGATTAATGTCCCCAAAGGACAGCTTGTCTCACGTGCCTCCTGTAAGAAGTGCTAAAGGGGACATCATGTCACTTTTTGGTGGTATTTGTGCCCAAAATGCACAATTTGAATTAATCGTGAAAAAAGATCAGGCCAACACAGCTTGGAAGACAGGCTAGTCAGCTGCCCACTGCATACTCCTGAAATTCAAGATCTCAGGAGGCAGGGGCAGGAGGAGTGCAAGTTCAAATCCAGCTTGAGCCATATAGTGAGACTTTGTCTCATATAATGTGGGTGTGCCTTTGAAAGGGCACCAGTCCTTATCTTTTCTCCTTTGCTTCTTGGCTCATGAGGTAAGTAACTCCTGCTATATGCTCCCACCAAGACAGGCTGCCTCCACATAGATCCAAAGCAATGGGGCCTGTCAATCATAGACTGGAAGTTCCCAAACGATGAGCCCAAATAAACCTTTCCTCTTTATAAGTTAATTACCTCAGGTATTTCAATGTAGTGGCAGAAAACTGATTAATAAAGCAATACTCTCTTAAAGGGTTAGGGCATATAACTCAAACCAAGGCTAATTAAAGAAAACCAAGGAGTTATGACAATGAAATGTCACACAGGATCCTGAACTGGACTCTCGGCCACAACAAAGCCATTAATGGGACCAGCAGGAAATTCTAGAAAGGTCTATGGTTTAGATAATAGTACTGCATGAATGTTAATTGCCTGTTCCTAAAATGGCACTTGCTCATGTCTGACATTAACGTTTAAGAAATCTGGGTGAAAGGCTTATGGGACTATTTTATATTGTCTCATAAGGACTGTTTTAAGTCCAGAAGTGTTCCAAAATTTAAAAAAAAAAAAAAACTTCCTCAAAACTTCCTTTTCCAAGTGTCTAATAGTCGAACTTTAGTTGCTTGTTCTACAGTCCGGTGATTTAATACTCCTCCATTGTGTCCACAGCTTTAATGCAGTGTGTGGGAGTGCCTCATGGTGGTGCTCTGACAGACAGACAGACACGTTCCGGGAAACCTGAGAGTGTCACACTGATTACTTTTCAGTGACAACTGACTGGACTGAGCATTTCCTGGGACATCGGTGAAGCACACACCTGGGTCAGAGGTGTTTCACTCTGAAGGAACGAACCACCCCTAGCATGGAAGACACCGTCCCACAAGCTGTGCATCTAAGGAGATGAAGGGGGAGAGAAGAACCCCAGCTGGTACAAACTCATCTCTAGTTCCTGGCTGCCATGATGTGAGCGACTCTGCCCTACTGCCATCCCCTGAGGATGGAAGCGAAGAGGAGGACACAGGGTCGGGTGAGAGAGAGGAATAGTGAAAATAACAAATGTCTCGATCAAGAAAGAAACAAAATAATGGAGGGTGAGGGATGGGATTTCTGAAGGATTGCTGAGATTTGGCCTGCCAGACAGTGTTTTCTAAAATGTGATAGGGCAGGGGAGAAAGGAAGACGAAAGGTTTAGAAAAGCAGACGAAGGGGAAAAGGGGTGATGTGGAGGCTAGAGAAAGCTATGGTGTGGGAAGGGAGGACCTGGGAAGAGAACTCAAGAGAAGGGCAGAGAAGGTATAGTGGGTTCTATTAACCTCAAGCGGAAGACAGGAGGCAGTGGAAACTGGGAGGGAGGGAGGTAAGGGTGTTGACTCAGATGTCTCCAGGCTGTGGGGTTCCTGGTCCGTGAAGCATATCTCCCAGCAGCAGCAAAGACCAGCACTGTCTCTAAGGAGCCTAGTGTAGCACAAGTTCTAATTGGTGTCAGGTGTAGGGATAAATGCTGAAAGGTCTGAAAAGCAGAGCAGCCAGCCACTAGTTCTTACCTCTACTGAATACTCTGACCCAACGGACTACCCTGTCTGTAGAAATCCTCAGACTGAATCATGAGCTCCTGTCTCCTCCCGCCTTATATTCCTCTCTCTGACCAGTCATATCACTTCCGTCTCCACTTCCATAGTGCTGGGATTAAAGGTGTGAGCCACCACTGCCTGGCTTCTATGGCTAACTATAGCTAGCTCCACACGCTGATCTTCAGGCAAGCTTTATTTGTTTACAACACAAAGCATCCCCACAGCCTAGGGTTTGGGACAACCCCCACAAGTGTAGTGATGGCACCTACAGGTCCTGGCAGATTGATGTGGGGATCCAGCTTCTGTGAAGGGTTTCTCACCTGGTCCTCCGGGAGCAGAGGGATGAGGCGCTGCCTTCATTTCATGACTCCCTTCTGTAACCAACATTTATCCACCCAAATCTGTCTGGCACTTCTCATTTCTAAAAAGAAATGTATCGGGATTAATTTTATTTTGAGAACTATCTGAGAATTTCCCAGCAGCACTTGGGAACATCAGTAGAATCCTAGGGGAGTTGCATACGGGACTGGGAATCCTTCCGCAGCGGACACAAGCCATCTGCTAGCTGAGAACAATGACTTCCTCTGCAACCAGGAGTAGTTCCGACCCCCAGGATGTCAGAGAGGCTTTGAGTGACCAGATTCCCTCTAGAGGTGAGCGCCTGAATAACTGTGCTGGTTCAGTACTTGTCTGTGGTCAGGCAGAGCCCACAGGGCAGTGAGGCCACAAAGTTACAGCTTCCAAGAGGAATCCCTGTCTAGCTTCTTAGGCTCCCCTCATTCCTGGGGCCTATTCTGTCACCCAGGATCACACCACCTACCTCTGCCTGCTTCCTTGGATTACCCAATCAGTTCCTTCTCTAGGTCCATGCTTCTCTCTGTCACCAACCTCCCACACATGCTGTAGTTTTGCAAAGCCAAGTAGCCAGTGTGGGAATGAAAATGGGTGCGATCTCCAACAGAAGTTCAAGGTCATGGTGTGTTTGGCTTTGACTCCTGGCACACCAGCCAGAGGTCTGGACTCCCACAGCACTGTAGCTGATCTGCTCTGTGTGTGGATATGTTGGGGTGGTACGTGCATTGGAGCCTGGAGCCCAGAGATGGGATGCACCAGGGAAGGCAGCTTAGATTCAGGGCTGACAAAGGGATTCCTGCACATAGATTGGTCTCAAAGGAAACTTGCCCACACCTCCCTAAACTCCTAGCAAACTTCACACACACAACCTCGTCCCACTGAGGTTGTGGAGACGTGGGGTGAAGCCTGGTTGCTCAGGTGATATTCAAAGAGGTAATCTCAGGAAGGTGAACGACAGAACACAGAGGTGTTACAGGATGTCTCAGAAATCAGCAGACTCGGGACAAATAGCTTGAACCCAAGAGTCCACAAGTTCAAGAGGTACTGAGCTTCCAGCAGTCCCTTCCCAAGGCAAGGGGTGAACCTCTGATCAAAAGCTGGTGCTACTGCCAAATCCATAGAAATGACACACACGGATGATATGAAAGGAGACACACAAGGTCACACCTGGAAAGGAGCTTGTCAGAGACCTGAACACTGGGGCCGGAGAGATGGCTCAGCAGTTAAAAAGCCTTGGCGTTTCTTCCGGAGAACCCAGGTTCTGTTCCCAGTACCCACACAGCAGGCTCACAACCATACATTCCAGGGAATCACAGCTTGAGTTCCAGGGGATCCGACGACCTCTTCTGGGCTCCACAGGCACTGCATGCAAGTAGTTCACAGACATCCATGAAGGGAAAGCACCTGTACACATAAAATAAATCTTAAAAAGTAGAGATTTGAATACCAAAGGGATTCTGTACAAGAAGGGAAGATATACAGTGCCCTTCCCTGATCGCTGGCCCCACTTTCCAGGATTTCAGCTGTCCAGACATCTTAAATGGAACAGTCATAAAGTAAACATTGTAAGTTGTCAGTGACTCATAGTTTATTGTTATAATTGTTCTGTTTTATTCATGCTCATTGTCTTTTACCATGTTTCATGTCTAATTGATAAGCTTGAGCTTTGTGGGGCTGGGTTTCTGGATCAGTGGGGCAGCATCTGTATTACATAGCCAAGGTCCTATGCATGATCTAAGGACCTCCAAACAAAACGATAGGCTTTGTTTCAGGTAGGTTTGCCCTGGAATAAAGCACAGGATTGTAGAGTCTCATTGGATCCACAACTTCAGGCATCCACTGGGCATCCTGGACTGCATCTGCAGGGTTGAGGGTGAGCACTGTAGAAGAGGTCAAATTGGAGAGAGAACCCTTGGCTGTCTGTACACAGAAACATGGAAAAGCCTGTGAGAGGGACGCTAAGAGGCTGTCTCTAAGCTGGAGCAGTGAATTTGGGGACATCAGTGGAAGGGACAGTGCCCAGAGTTAGTTGGTAGAGCTTTGAAGAACAGGCTGTACTCACATGTAGAAGACCTGGTCATCTCCGACATCACTGCCTGGTGGCAATGGCCTGCTCATACTTTCTCATTTTTAGCTGAAAAATAGCTCTCAGTGAGTCTGCACCAGAGTCTAAGGGGAATCTTGGGTGTCGGGGTGGCATTCAGTCACAGGGAGCATTCACACATCACTAGGTGTTCAGGCTTCAACCAGTTTGACTCAGCTTAGAAGGAAAAAGCAGGCTTGGGTAGACTGAGGATTCTGAGATCTCTAGGAAGTACCTATGACTTCCAGAAGGAACTTTCACTGCTCTCGGTAGAGACACCCAGGATGAATGTCCTTGAGTTGGTCTGAAATAGTCACTGTCAGAAGAGAAAGAACAAGAGAATGATGCAAGACTTTGGGTGTTTTCTCTTCACCCTCTCACCCAGTTGCGGGGGGGGGGGACTTTCCCCACTCTAACAGAGTTCCCTAAATGATCCCTTTCTATCTTCAGAAAATTCCTGTCATAGTGTTGGCGTCTTGAGGGACCCACAAATGTGAAAAAGAAATCCCAGAGGTGAGCAGACTCCAGTGGGGGAGATAATAGATTGCATTCTCTAGATATTTGCTCCTGTGAGTTGCAAGCTAAGATCTATACTGCAAATGAGGTTTGTCCATGAGAAGAGAGCACACAGAGCGGCTAGATTGAAGTGAGTTATAATGAGGCTTTCAGACAGGCACAGTTCCTGTGAGAGTAAGGCAACACATTCATGCTGCTCCCTTGGCTTGTCTCTGCTACCCGCTACCAATGCAGAGAGGAGAGAGGTAAACCCTGAATGCTGCTCCTGTGCTGGCTCATACTCGCTTGTCTCAGGAGCTCCAGCTTCCAGGCCACAGCAATATTGCAGAGGACCCTTGAAACTGTATATGCCCCAGCACGCTCTGCAACATGCATAATGAATGAACAGAATGGCGTGCTGACATAGCAATGCATATCAACGCTTCTAGTGGGCACAGATGTGCAGCTGTTTAACTGCAAAGTGTTTCCGCAATCAATAATTAATACAAATGCTGCTGCTAATACATGGAATCTAAAACATTTTGTGACACACCGAAAAGCTTCCCCATATGCCAAAATATCCAGTACTCCATCAAGAAAGGTTTCTGTGTATCAAATGACCATTTAGTTTTAGTAAAGCAAAACTGCAATCACATGTGGTTGTCTATGCATAAACTCGAGAGGTCTGGGTGAGCCTGATGGATACAGAGGTAGGAGAGCATGGTTAGATACTGCACAGATCCACAGGAGCCATATCTGAATCTGAGCTGCTATGGGTAAGAGAATGCTGGTGGGCACAAGTGGGTATCACATATGTAAATGAGTGTGGGTGCATATGAGCATTGCTGGTGATGGGAGGTGCACGCTGAGAGATACACTTTCCAGCAGTTCTGCCATTGTGACATCATAAAGTCATCAAGACGGAGTAACTAAACTGGATATTCAGACTATAGTATTCATGTCCCCCTCTCTCTCTCTCTCTCTCTCTCTCTCTCTGTGTGTGTGTGTGTGTGTGTGTGTGTGTGTGTGTGTGTGTGTGTGTAAAATTATGTGCTGCTGGTGGTGTGACTCAGTACCCTTTCTCACAGTATCTCTTTCCAAGGAGCAGAGCCACTCAGAGCCATTCTCTAAGAAACAAAAGTGTAGTGTAGTAAAGACACTTGCACAAGGCAGTCATCTATCATTATTGTCAATTACCATGTGCTGTATGTGATGGTCTGTGCTGTGTTGTTTATGTAGCTGGCAACAGAAAATGTATTTACCCAGTGTCACCACAAAAAGTGAGAAATTACACTATAATGGCTCTCGTGTTGCTAAACCATAGGAATTTCTCAGATCCATTATGATCATTTTTATTGTTTTGAAACAGGATCTAATGTAGCCCAGCTAAGTCTCAAACTCATTGGAGAGCCATGCATGAACTTCTGATCCTCCTGAATTCACCTCCCAAATATTAGGATGGTAGGTGAATACCTCCATGTCCTGTTTGGTGTAATGCTGGGGATCAAACCCAGAGTCTCAGGCATGTTAGTAAGTGTGTTGGCTAGTTTTTGTCACCTTGACACCAACAAGACACCTGGAAAGGGGGGGGTCTCAGTTGAGGAACTGCCGCCATCAAATTGATTTGTGGGCAAATATCTTAGTTATTTTCTAATGTTATGCCAAGACATCATGATCAAAGCAACTAATAAAATGAAGTGTTTAATTTGGGGCTCAGCGTTCCGGAAGGTTAGAGGCCATGACCATCATGGCAGGGAACACTGCAGCAGGCAAGCAGACAGGGCACTAGAGCATTGGCTAGGAGCTTCATCTTGATCCACAATAATGAGACACTGAAAATGGAATGGGCATTTGAAACCTCAAAGTTCTCCCCCAGTGACATGCCTCCTCCCATAAGGCCACATCTCCTAGTCTTTTCCAAACCGTTCCACCAACTGGGGACCAAGTATTCAAATGTAAGAGCCCACGGGAGACATCCTCCTTCAAACCACCACAGCAAGTCTGTGGGGTTATTTTCTTGATTAGTGATTGATAGGAGGGCCCAGCTCACTTTGGGTGGTGCCACCTTCTGTGCAGGTGACCTTGGTTGTTATGATAATGCTAGTTAAACTGAATGTGAGTCTGGAAGCAAGCCGGTAAGCAGCATCCCTCCATGGTCTCTGCTCCAGTTCCTGCCTTGGCTTCGTACCTTAGTTTTCCTCGGTGATGAACTGTAACTTGGAAGTGTCAGCCAAATTAACCCTTTCCTTCCTGGGTTGCTTTTGGTTGTGGTATTTATCATAGTAACGGAAAGCGAATTGATTCAGTAGGCAGATACTTTACCAGCTGAGCTATATCCCCAGTCTCCGATCCATCAGAATCTTACAGGACCACCAGGGTAGATACACTGTCCTGCTAGCCAAATCATATTTGCGCTGTATATGTTTTCTACAGGCATGAATGGGCCTGAGAGGGTATGAAAGAGACAGAGAGGTCCTGTCCATATTCCTCTCACACTCTCTCTGACTCTCCCTGCCTCAAGGAAGTTCTCCATGTGAGCTTACGTGGTGAGCACAAGGGACTTGTGTTTCTGTGGGATAAAGCATAGACAAGCCAGTGTATGACCCAGATGTCTATCCTGGTCTCTGCAGTGCCCAACACCACTGCAAATAAAGGCTTGCGTACCCCTGCCCCCACTACTGGCTGGTTAGGCACATACTGTGAGTGGATAAAAATCCTATTTGCAGTAAACCCCTAAGATGTCAGAGTTAGCCATTATGCCTGTGACCTTTCACACTCTGGCTAATGCAGCAGAGGGAAGGAGGATGAGCGATGGGGGAGGAGTATAGCCTGGCAACCATTAATGCCTTCTGGATTGCCCCCCCAAAAAAACATGGCAAGTACTGAATAGCCGCTAGTGGATGAAATAATAAAACAGCTGACCCTAGAGAGCTTGCAACTAGCAGCGGAGAGCAGATAAGAAATACAGTTAATTGGATAAACAGATGTATTGGAGAATTCCAAGCATTAGGACAAGAAATTTCAATCAAGTGTAATCCTGATTGACAGCAGTTGTAGATAGCCCCTAATAGAAGTGGACCAAATGACTCCAGATCCAATTCTGGATTGACGTCACGGTGGCTGCTCCTTTCTGTGTGAAACCCTGAGGGGGGGAGAGAGAGAGAGAGAGAGAGAGAGAGAGAGAGAGCAGCTTTTGGAGCCCTCAGTGAACTTCACCGTTCTGGTCTCTGAGAGCAAGGGACCTGCCCTGGGAATGTGAGCAAAGTGGAGGAAGGGCCACCTTTTGTGCAGTGCATCTGACTGCCTCCGGCAGGATCTGAACAGAGAGAAAAATGAAAAGTGTGCTGACTTAGAACGGGGCCATCATTCCTGCCTACTCCCTTTTAGTGGCTGGGCTTAGATCTGGAGGGTTAGGGACTTGACACCCCAAGGATATTGTGATTCTTTGTCTTGTCCTAGTCAGTTTTAACTATTGACTTGATACATTCTAAATTCTCCTGAGAGCAGTCTTAATTCAGGGATTGTCCAGATTTATTTATGGTCAGGTCTCTGGGGGATTGCCTTGATTGTTGGTTGATATGAGCTCAACCTGGCGTGGGTAACACCATGCCTTGGGCAGGTGGGCCTGAGATATTAGGAAAGCTAGCTAAGCATGAGCCTGTGTGAGCCTGCAAGCATCCTCCTCCATGGTTTTTGTCATTCTTCCTGGGATGTGATGTGTTTCTTGTCTGGAGGTTGTAATATCTGGAATAGAAAGCAATTTTGACTTCAAGTTTTTGCTTGAGTTTCTGCCCTGACTTCCCTCAGGTATGGGCTGTGATTTATAAGCTGATGTAAGTCACTCTTTAGTACAACACAAAGCTTTTGAATTGGGATTGGACTGAGGGACAGCCCTAATCTCAGAAAGAAAAAGGACACAATGCTTATTTTTGGCCTTGTCACAGGATTCAGGAATATGAACATCCACTTTGAAAGGTTAAAATAATCCTTCGTGTTGGACATAATTACTAGTGTGTAGTTCATAGTTCAGAAATTATCTGGGCATGGCATGGATACTCCAAGTCTTTTGCTGTATCTATTACAGCAGAAAGATGGTGACCAGAGTTGGTAGATGTTGGATAGAAGCTGGTACAAGAGGTGGGCATAGAATAATGAAGTCAGAGAAGCTTGAGATGGCCTTATTCACCAGTGCCATCCTGCATGAGCTTGTGCCTGGCACCAAGCACCTTCCATGCTGAAAACATATGGATCAGTATTTGCTCCACTTTAAAAATTACTGTTGCCTCACTCTTAGTATTCACACCAGAGCAACAGAGTCGATTAAATGCATCTTCAATTATTCAAAGCTGCTCTTGCAGAATTATTATACCTAAATATTGTGTTTTAATGAACTGTACTTAATTTCTACCCCTCCAAGTGACTGCCTATGTTACATCTTCCTCCCAGGGGTCTGAGACAGTCTGTCTGGCTCAGCAGGAGACACAGGTTTTAAATGTCATTGTCAAAGTCTCTCTGCACTGTGTCCTCCTTCCAACTAAGTCAGATTCAGCTGTGCACCTTTCATTTAGTGCATAGTGTTCTTCCTAGAAGGTGAGTGGGAGAAGAGATGGGGCGTCACTGCTCTCCATACAATTGGAAGACCATGACCTGGGAAAAAATAAGGGAGTCTAGACACAGTGACAGGCAACTATGTGCTCTCAGAGTGAATGAAATTTGTTCCAGTTTCGTTCTGTTGCTGCAATGAATACTTTGACCAGAGGCAGCTTAGAGGAGGAAAGGGTTGACTTCAGCTTACAGGGGGAGAGTCCAGGGAAGTCAAGGCAGGGACTCAAGAACACAGGAACTGAAGCAGAGAGCATAAAAGTATTCTGCTTACTGACATGCTCCTTATACATAGCTCAGTCTGCTTTCTTATGACTCAGAGCTACCTGATCATGGGTGGCACTGCCCCGGGTGAGCTTCACCCTCCCACATCAATCATCAACCAAGAAAATGCCCTACAGACTAATCTGCAGGCCAGTCTGATGGAGGCATTTTCTCAGGTGACATTCCTCTTCCCAAACAACTCTAGCTTGTGACAAACCAACAAAAAAAACTAACTTCCACAAAGAGGTTCTGTGCAAAGCTTCAGGGCTTAGACTCCAGGGAACTGTGTTCAAATCTCAACTTTGTAAAGGCTGGAGACATCGCTCAGTGGTAGAGTGTTTGTCTAGCATGTGCCAGGACCTGCGATCAGTCTTCAGCACTCTTACAAACTTAGCTCTGGCACTCTGAATGTGAGCTTTGAATGTCAAACTCTATACTTGGCATTTCACATGTGTTAATTTGGTGTGTCCTTACTTTTAACACTCAGTACTTCTGCTCTCACATCTACATTTAATACTAGACATTCCAAAGTGTCACACTATGCTATAATTACAAGTAGTGAATGAATGATGATACAAGCATGATGATTATTATATAGTGCAATTAGATATTACAATACTAGATATCTATTTTGTCAATACAGACAGCCTTAAAGGATCTGGATATCCTGTGAAATTGGGGAGAAGTTATAGGCCAAGTCTGCTAACCCTGTACCAGAAGCCAAGCCAGCTATGCTGGGATTCATTGGTTTATAACCTGTGTCAACAAGACCCTGATAACCGTCTTGTGTCTTCCTAATGCAAACAGATAAATCAATGACATGACAGGTGAACAAACAGGAAGTTCACACATCACAGATGAAGCATAGCAAGCATGCTTTATTTCAAATCCTTTCCCCAAAGGTAAAACTGTGCTCAGTTTTGTGACCATACATCCAGAGCATATACATACAAGTACATATCTAACCATCAGTCAAATACCCAGAGAATTGGTTTCATGGCTACTTGTACATAATAAGCCTATGGTGCTCACATCTCTTATATAAAATGTCATCATAGACAAGGTTATGGTGGTATAATGCCTGAAATCCTAGTATTTAGGAAGCTGGGACAGGAGGGTTACAAGTTCAAGGTGAATCTGAACTACACAAGCAGAAGAGGAAGAGGTGGGGGAAGCAGGAGGAAAAGAGGAGAAGTAATAGTGGGAGAAGCTGGAAAAGGAGGAGGAGAAAGGGGAAGGAGAAGATGGAGGAAAAGAAAGGGAGAAGGAGGTGGAGAAAGGGTTAGTTAGCAGGAGGAGGCAGAGGGGCGGACAAAGAAAGGAGGAGGAAAGTTATTGAAGTGTCTGTGTTGATTAAATGACTTGTGTGGCTTTTGCTGTGGTTAGCATCTGGGGCCAGCATCCTTCCAGATGTGAGCTCCCATAATGTGGGACTAGGGAGTGCTCAAGGAAGGAGGGCTTGTGTGTTGCTGACCAACTTTAGTGTGCAGCTAATCTGTAAGTGAGAGGCTTCAGTAGGCAGCTAGTCCTTAAGGGATAAAACTGTGTGTGTTGGTACATGTCTTTAATCCCAGCACTCGGGAGGCAGAGAGAGGTGAATCGTTGTGAGTTCTAGGCCTGCCTAGTCTACAGAGTTCCAAGACAGTCAGAGCTACGTAGTAAGACCCTGTCTCAAAAAAGTGTGTGTGTGTGTGTGTGTGTGTAAGAGAGAAGGGGGAGGGGAGGAGGAGGGAAGCGGAGAGGAGCAGAGGAGAGGGGGAGAGGAGAGAAGAGAGGAGAGGAGAGGAGAGGAGAGGAGAGGAGAGGAGAGGAGAGGA
>LOEQ01001701.1:788033-810038 GCA_001685075.1 Bramus lutescens | reverse complement strand
CCCGACCCAGTACTTTTCCATTCCTTTCCATCCCCCACCCCGCCCTGAGTGAAGGCTGCATAAAAGCAAAACCTAGCCGTAAATAAACAGAACCTTGACGCATCTCAGACTGACTTTGTCTTTTATTACACGCTCGGTTCCTTTTCTCTCTCCCCCCATTATTTTCAGGCGATGCCCCTTTGAGACCTGTAAAATTGGTTGGCCTGCGGGACGGGTCATTACATAATAAAATATCAGAACTTAGCGGCATACAACAATAACCACTTGTTACAGATGCAAAGGTTGTACAGTTATTCGGGGCAACCTAGCACCACCACAGATGAACTAGAATAGCTCTAACCTGGCCTATCATTCTCCTGGGATCAGTCAGTAACCTGGGGCTTGCTTCTCCTCTCATGGTCAAGGCAGAAGTGTGGAGGAATCTCCAAGGAAACACACCTCAAATCCTTGTTCATGTCACATAGCCAGAGAAAGCCACAATCAAACCCAATAGCAACTGGGTGGGAGCATGCTCTTGGGAGGAAGAGGGAATGGATAGTGGCCAAATTTCTCTAAAAGTTGTCTATATTTTATAGATGTGTATCTTTAGGTTTCATATGCCGCAGCTCATGTGTGGGTATGGGATGTGTGTACAATCTCAAGGGAGGGGTTGATGATGAGCTGTCTCTAAGGAGAGGGAGGTTTCACCAATATTAAGTTTTTGGATTTTGTAAAGATTTTTGTTGTCTGTATTTTGTTTTGGGGGGGTGTTTTGTTTTGAGAAGCGAAGCCCCAACACTATATCCCAAGGCATTTGTATAGTAATTTTCTTACTTGATGTCCTTCTTGGATGGTTATAAAACAGGCAAGGAGAGGATTTCAACTCATTGTTAGAAATGAGAAGGAAATTTAAATCCCCACGGGTCAGCACACAGCCCAGGGAGAAACAAGGTGTGGTAAGCCCCCTAGAGATCATCTGGTCCAACCTTTGCATTCTACATATTTTACGCATGGGTGAAGAGGAGCCAAGAAGTGGGTCTCTCCATCTCTGTCTCTCCTGTTTCTGGTGGGACCTTCACATTGCCTTCAGGGAAAAGCTTACAGGGGTGGTTTTCAATCTGTGAGTCTCCACCCCTTTGGGGGGGTCCAACAACACTTTCAAAGGGGTCATCAAAGAACACTAGAAAACAGATATTTTCATTATAACTCATAACAGTAGCAAAATTACAGTTGTGAAGTAGCAGTGGGAATAATTCTATGGTTTGGAGGTCACCACAACATATGGAAGTGTATTAAAGGGTCACAGTGTTGGGAAGGTTGGGAACCACTGCCTTAAAGGATTGAAAACCTTGTAAGTGACATCATTTCCTAGAGCAGGGAGCAGGAGGCATGGTTGCCTGCTAGGTCCTGGTTGAGCCTCCAGGGCATCCAGGAGGCTCCACCATGGGTTGTCTGGCAGGAATCTGCAGTCTGACTGGAGTAAAGGTTGGCTGAGTTCTCAGAGAGTAAGAGGCACTGCTCTCTGGAAAGGCCACCGAAGGGCTCTGCGCCCCTGAGTGGCTTGGTGCTTGCTCTGTGATGGGGTATGCTAGTTGCAGACGGCACAAAGCTTTGCTCGACAGCAGACTTCATGCCTGAGCTGCGATGGGGTGTCTCGAGCTCCTTCGCTACTCAGCTCATGTTTCTTCCTACCAAGGTCCCGTGCCTGCAGAAGGGCCCAAGTGGCTGCAGCCTTAAATGTCTATCCCAGGCCACACACTCCTAGATTGACTTTCCAGCATCCAAGGCTTCCACGGAAGCCAGCTTTTCCTCTTGCCCGAGTCCCTCATTTCCCTTCTCACTATTAGGCCCCACAGAAGGCAACTAAGAACCACGTGGGAGGAAATGAAAGCTTGTGCCAGATGCTGGTGAGCGAGCCGAAGTGAGTGGGACCCGCGGAGTCCCACTTAAGCCATTTGCAACTTTGTGTTGAAATGGGAGCGACTGTGAGGCTCGCTGAAAGCTCCTGCAATGAGTAATGTCGCAGAGCGAGCACTAGGAACAAACGGATGCTAATTATTTTGTGCAAGGCTACACACGCAGAGAATTTAAACAGGGGGTCTGACGGAGCAGATGGTGTGGAGTTGAGAAGCTCAGGGAGGCCTGGCTGCACACTCCGTGAAAGGGGCCGCCCCAGGCACTGATCTTCTTGATACCCCTCTGGGCAATCCCCAGCCTGCATTCCAGCTCCAGGCCCCTGCTGGCTGTGCAGCTGGCCCGAACTGGGCTTGCCAGCTTCCTCTTTGCATGGGAAATCCTGGGGGCTGGGATAGAGGGAACACCCAGCAACCCCACAGGGAGACTGTTCAGGAACACCTCAGTGCTTTGGGGATAGCTCTTTCAAGCCCACCCCAGGGAAAATGATTCTTGCTTCCCACTCCCTCACCAGAGCTGTCCCAAGGTCCTGTGGTTAGTCCCTCCCCTGGAGCCCTCCTGCCAACCTTAGTAGATGGTCTCAGTCCTGGTAGACTGTCTTCTGAGGATTATTGTGCTCACAGCTCTGGTCACTTCCTGTGGACCTTTCTGGTTTGATGTCACGTCCTCCCTATATCCTCCCTGGCCACCTCCTACCAGTACCCCAGCTGGGATCACCCAGTCTCCTACATTTGTTTACAGACCGCCACTCTGAAGTGTATAGTGACTGGGTCTCTCCAAAACTGGGGTCTGACCAATTCACCCAAAATCTCCTCTGGAGTTGGGTTTGGGACTTTGCCAAATGGAAATGGAGTACAGCTGGCCCCTCAGCACACAGACAGTAACCAGGCTGCTCATCGAGAAGTGGGGCATGAGGAAGCTGTGACTCTCCTCAGTCTTCCACCTACTCAAGACACTTAGCCCGCATGGCATTTGTATCAGGCTTGAGGTGTGCCTGGGGCTACTGTGAGAGCTCTTTACACTGATTCACTCCCTTGGTCTTCTCCATGGTCCTGGGAGGCCAGGAACTATAACCACGAGCATTTTACAAATAAGGAATCTGGATGAGAATGGTTAAGTAACTTGCCCAGGATCACACAGCAAGTAAACCCCAGAGTTGGGGTGGAATGTGAGTGCCTCTGTGGTCACATGACACACAGAGACTGACACCAGTGTTCTCAATCACTTGTATGATTAGGAGTACTTATCCAAGTGGGCTTCCTTGGCCCCCAAGAGGATGCCCAAGGCAGAGGTCAGCTTTCCAGAGAAACAGATAACCTACATGTGTCTCTAAATGTCATCCCCTTGGTCACCCCCAGCCATGTCTATTATTTTTAATTTTTTTTTTAGCAATGAGGCTATTATCCTGAGCCTTTCAAATACATAAAACATCCTGAATTTCTTCCACCCTGAGATAGCCAGTGGAGAGAAAGCCTATGGACATTTGGAGGAGAGAAGACCTGAGTTCTGGGGTCAGTTCTGCTTCTCTTGTTAGCTGTGTGACTTTGGACAACAGCCTGAACCTCTCTGAGACTGTGACTGATTACCCAGAATATAATGAGCCATCACAGAACACTATGTGGGGCACCAGGAAATGGGAGGTGGACAGATGTAAAACACACTCTGCTCCAAGGACAACAGCAGAGGGGGCTGGTTAAAGTGGGGACACAAAGTCAGGTGTGTTCAGACTGCACTGAATGGACCTGAGACCTCACATTGCTGGAGAAGCCCGAGATAGGTAGGGGTGGGGAAGACTTAAGTGGAGAAGGGCAGGGTTTTCTTCATGGAGCCTCAAGTATGGGAATAGAATGGGGATAGTGAGTGAGCCCAAAGTTGCAGAGGACTTGGGAGTTTGAGGACTAAGAGCCCTCTTCGAGCATCTACCCTGGGGGCTGAAACTCAAGCGACCCAGCAGGTAGGAGGAAGATGAGACAATTATAAAAGAAAAAAGATGTCAGAAATAACAACACACAAAAAATGGGGAACTGTTTAGTTCACCCAGTGGCTCCCTTTCAGGAAGAAAGCATTTGCATTTGACATGTTTTCTCTTGCCCTCCCCATTCCAAGGTCGGATAAGTAGAGATAATAGTATAGACATTGTGGGCCGAAGGCAAGAGAGACCACTCCTGAGTGACAGTTGTCTCTAACATACAGTTGTCTCCCACAGGACTGTAGGGCAGTTTCCAGCACCATGCCAGGTACCTCACAACAGCTCCAGGCCATCCAATGCTCTCTTCTGGCTGCTATGGGCACCTGTACTCACATGCACATACATGCAGAAATATGCATGTACATATAATTTGAAGAATAACTCTTAATTGCTTTAAGCACAGTCACGGAGATAGAAATGTAGCTTTAGCACCTAGAAGGTCGCTACATCTACAGATACGTGTCTTGATGTTCTCACTTGACACAGTCACCAGCATTTTCTATTTCCATTAGAATTCTTTCCATAATTTTCTAATGATTCATAATTTACCAGATGGAGACACCACAGTCTACTGCTTCATCTTAATGGTAGACTGTTAAGACTGGATCTAATTTAGTACTACAACATGCATCTTTGTCTCCATCTCTGCTATCTCATAGGGTACATGTCTAGAAAGGGAATTATGAAGACAGTAGAGATGCCTTAAGGCTTTGACAGGCCCTTGCTGAGCGTCTTCTCATCATCTAGGAATGAGAATTCATTTAACCACAGTCTGCATATTACAGTGCTTAAGAGATTACACATACCTAGATATGTGAAATTGCAGGGTTGAGATGCTCTGGCTTTTGCAGAAGTTTCCATGAAAAGGATGCTCTTTGCCTAGCCTTGGCCTCAGGAATAGCTATACTTCCTGTTTGAAGTGCTGGTTGCCCGGTGGCAGTCCCTGCCAGTAATGAGTTGGGAAATCCACAGCCTACTCCTTGTCACTCCCTGCAATGGTGACTGGGAGGTGGACAAATGGCTCTTTTTGCTGCCCTGGTTCCCAGAACCCACTTCCTAGCAATACAAGGGAGCCATTTGTCATTCTGCCACAGAGCTCAGCTCTGCCAGACATCTCATTCCACTTCCCATGCCAAGAACACAGCTCAGAAAGGCTCCCTTGAATCTTGGGCCTTGCGGAGCAAAATAGAGAACTCAGAGACATCGGGTCTAATTTGCTGTGTGACCTTGGACTAGTTACTAAGTCCCTCTGAGCCACAGCATCTTCAGTTAGACTCCGCAATGTCACAAGTGTTATCCTCCAACCCCCAGAAGACTCAAAGAAAACAAAATGGTCACCTTGTTCTGACTGGTGGCCAGAGCCTGACCCACTATGAGAGACAAAAGAAAGCTAAAAGTCTTATTTCTGGCCATGTAGAAGTTAGTCGCACAGAGCAGGGTGGAGCTGAGTCTAAAAACACTGATAACAACCTGCATGTTCCAAGACCATCCACCTTGTCCTGAAGAAGTGAGGTTAGTCCAGGCGATGCCAGCACACAGATGGAGACAGCAAAAAAGGAAGAAGGCAGAAAAGGCCCTCCGCACCTTCTAGCCTGCTGTGTGGAAAGGTGACTCCCCACAGTCATCGGAAAGGCCCCTCCACTGGAAAATGCACAGCCAGCTCTTCCATAGACGCCTGCTTTTTTAGATGCTCAGTTCCTGCTCTTTCCTGAGAAAAGCAAGTAGGGGGAAGGTTTGGGGAGGAGCAGACTGCAGCCTGAAGAAACAAACCAGGGAAACCGTTGGCTTCAGAAGCCCTGGGAAGGAAAGGGAGCTTTTGTTTGCCGCTTTTCCCCAGCGTCCCGCCCCCGATTAAAGCAAAGTCTCCTCCAACTGACCAAAAGTCTCTCGAAAAGGATGAGAAACAAGGGGCACTGGAGCTGTGAGTGGGAGTGTCCCCCAGTCTTGACGCAAAATGAAAAATGCAATTCCATTTATTTCATTGCTTTCTGAATCTGACTGGGGATTTGATTTTGTTCTAGTAAATTGCAGCTTGCAAAGGCCTCGGGTGCCAATGCAGTTCCTGGAAACGAGGGATAAGATTGTGCACAGAAGAATCAAAAATAACTCGGCGCACCTCCGAGGGATTTGTGTCTTGGCAGGGGAGAAATTCGCCAGGATCCTGCCCTTGATTGCTGGTGAGCCCAAGGCTGGCAATGGGCTCTTCAGCCTGCTAGCTGCAGGAGAGGGGCATTATGTGCCTCCGTGTTCTAGTAACCTTGCTCTGGGGACCTTTGAACTGAGTGAGTGTACACAAGCAGGAATCCTGGAAGCAGGCATCATCCGTGACATGTTAAACACAAGCAGGTAGAACAGGTATTTATCTGTGTGCAGGTCATGACCCCACGTGCTCCCAAGGATTCATGGCTACCTCGATGCTCAGTGGGAGCACACCTTCAACCTCTTACTGAGGAGACCACTCACCTCACCTTTTTAGACCCTCTCTCAGTCTTTTTGCTGGCCTGGTATCTGGGGACTTTTTTTTTTTGGTAAAAATTGAAAGAATAATCTAGGATTCTACAAAAGGTAGGCAGAAGCAGAAAGGCCTCATAGTAGTGGAAACCCAAGACCTGGGGATCCTGGATGCTTCAGCCAGGCTGTCCTGTTGCACCCCCCACCTTCTCTTGCAGCGGTCCTTCCCCACACTGGGGAATCCACCTTCTCCCCCTTTCTCCCAGGTGCTATACTCCTCTCTGCTGGAAGAATCAAACTTCAGCTCCACGAGTCTTGGCTGATATCCTGAAAATTTTGCAGACTGAGACCTTGAAGGCCAGCGGCAAGCAGAAGCCGTAGCTCAGCCAGAGTCTCTCCAATCCAGGTGCCCCCACTTGAGTCACAGCGTTCACAGTCCCCCAGACAGCCCTGTCCAGCTGTGGTGCTCTGGAAGTGCACTCACCCAGCCCACAGATGTTTCCTTGGTACCAGCCATGCACTGAACAAAGGACCTTCTGCGCACAGTGAGTAAGGCAGAGTTGTGCTTTCTCTCATGAGGTTCAGGACGACATCAAGTTAACTAATTGCATAAATAATCAGTTTGTGCTGTCACAGAGGAGAACAGTGTCATGAGTGTATGGGGTTACGTGCAGTGGTAGGCCACGGCCCAGGGTTCAGCCACATGAATGCAAAGAGAAGCAGAGAAAGAAGAGAATAAGAACTATCTTCACTTGGAGAATCTGGGAAGGTTTCATTGAAAATTTGATGCTTAAGCTAAAAACTGAAAGACCCCTGGAGAAATACCAGGAGGAGGGAAGAATGTTCTAGGCAGAAGAAACTGCATGGACAAAGGCCCCGAGGCCAGAGGCAGAAAGCACGGTACATGCAGGGAATTTCAAAGGTTGTTACAGGTGTAGTGCAGTGAGCCAAAAATCAAAGGATGCAAAATGAACCTGTCTTGTCCCGAGCCACATGAGATGACTGTAGAAGTTGTTTTTAGAGTTTCTGTTTTCTCCTTGGAGGCACTGAAATGCATTCATCAAGAGAAAGGTCTGAGCAGTTCTTAAGGATATGGAGCAGAGCTTTGAGCCCCTGTGACTACAGCACTGACCTCATTTTTCCTTCCGGGACCCTAAGAGCACAGGACACTCTCACAACATATGAGCATCTGGCTGCCATTCAGAGTAGGTTCCACAGCCGTCCTGGGTGCTTCAGTGCTGCTGTGATCTGTTTCATAGGAGAGACTCAAGGGTACAACTTGCCTGCAATCTGGAAACTACTACACAGCAGAACTAGGAAAGGATCCCAGGCTGGCAGTCCGCAGGACTCAGCTGGTAGCTACCAGGTTATGAAGCAAACAACACCTCTTTAGTCAAATGGAGCTTTGGAGCTTTAAACACTTGAAGACAGCAGCCCTCCCTCTCTCTCTCTTTCTCTCTTTTTTTTTCCAGAGGGAAGAAAGGAGAGGGAGGGGATATTCATTAAACATCTGCTCTCATTAAGCAACTTGCCCAAGGTTCTGCAGCTGGTCCACAGTGCCATGAACACATCGAATGTTCTGCGGTCTCTCCCCTCTTCCAGCTGGTGTGTTATTGGCTGTCCCTCCTGGCATCGTCATCAGGAAGTCTGATAAATAAATTGCAGGTGTTCCCTGGAATTTCCTACTCAAAAGTCTTCTGACAAGTGTTCCCCAGAGACTCCGTGTATTCAGACACTAAACAGCTATGGGCACTAATATTCAACCCACCAGACACCCCACTTCTCTATCAGATGCTCAGAAGTCACACAGTGTCAAGTGCTATGCAAAGTCAAGGGAAAGGATCTTGAGGCAGGGGAAGAGTTTGAGTTTAGCTGTGGGACCCTGGGTAAATCTCAGTGTTCCCCTGACCCTCATCTGTGTGATGGAAAAGGATGATGAGGTAATAGTCAAGAAAGATGGGCTGGAGAGAAGGCTCCACAGGTAAGAGCTTTTATTGTTCTTGCAGAGGATTGGAGTTCAGTTCCCAACACCCATGTCAGATGGCTCACAACCACCTATAACTCCAGCTCCAAGGATCTCATGTCCCCTTCTGGTCTCCTCAGGTACCTACACTTATGCACCTATACACAATTAAGAAAAATTAAGGGACTGGAGAGATGGCTCAGAGGTTAAGAGCATTGCCTGCTCTTCCAAAGGTCCTGAGTTCAATTCCCAGCAACCACATGGTGGTGCACAACCATCTGTAATGGGGTCTGGTGCCCTCTTCTGGCCTGCAGTCTTTATAAAGCAGTAAAGGAAATAGACTTGGAAAGTAGGAAGTACCACCTCACTAGGAGATCATTTTCCAATTTTGGGGGGCCTGGGATGAGCTAACGATCCTCTCCCAGATCTTCAGGTGTGTTTTATTTCCAGAGCCCCCATCAACTTTCTTAATTATCCTTTTTTTCCCTGGCTCATGACCCTACCATTGCTGTGGCTGGAAATTATCATCCAACCAACTAGCTCATCATCTTTAATCTACATTTCCCTGTAGATTCTGTACCATATATGTCTTGTGTCACCGTGAGAAAATACATGACAGAAACAATTTAAAGGAGGAGGTGTTTACTCTAGCTACCTGTTTGAGAGTCTCAGTCCATCATGGTGGGGCAGGTATGGTGGAATTCAGGATAATGAATCAGGTGGTATAGAGGGTGTTCAGTATTGGATTATGTAGCACAGTGGTAGGAAGCAGGGCCCAGCTGCCACCTTTAAAGACCCACCTCCAGCGACCTACATCTCCCATCCATTTCCCACCTCCTAAAGGCTCCGCAACCCCCTAAACCAGTATTGCCACTCGGGAAAGTCATCATCCCACAATATGAGCCTATGGGAGATATTGTAGATTCAAACCATAAGACTTCTGCCTAACCCAGTATCATGACAGGCCTCTACGGTGCACCTTTGCCACTGACCAGACAGGATTCCTGCCACTACCCCGTGACGGAAGCAGTGGCCCTGTAGCTGCTTTGCCAGTCCCTGCTGAAGTTTTTGTTTGATTAGCCAGGCACAGAAGCCTTCACAGCCAGACTGTGGAAAGAGCAGAAGCCCAAGCTGTCAATGCTAGCTGTGCCCAGGGAAGTCAGATGACTCCATCAGGAATGCCAGACCAGGCCTGCCTGCTGCCTCCTCTAGGGCAGAGGGTTCCTGGGTCCTGGGGTCAAGCCATGACTCAGTATTCCAGGAGTTTGAGTCAGTAACCAGCTGTGGATATGAGTGTGAATATAGGCTGAAAGGAGCCATAAAGGTCCCCATGGGTCTCAGGCAGGCATAAAATGATTGGTCTGTAGGATCAGCAGTCAAATCCACAGGGTCTGCAAGAACCAGGTACTGGCAAAAAATTCCAAACCTTTCAAGCGGAAGGCAAACCTTTATCCATGCTAGAAGGCTGCATTCATCAGTGGGGGGGGTGGGGGAGGGGAACCAGCTCATTGTTGCTCACTTTCATTATAGGCATTCCAGAATGGAAACCTCGGTTCAGTCCGTGTGCAGATTACCTCACCGGCATCTCTGAGCCAAATTTACCTGGAGTCCTTTAGGCTATAGTCTTTTCCCAGGGCAAGACACTAAAACTAATTAGCCCTAGCTCTCATCACTCCAGACTCCAGCACAAGGCTCAGGAGTATTTCCCAAACATGCTTTAGAGGGTAAAATGACAGAAATAACATGCAACACGACAGCCTGGTGCCCTGGGGATTGCCATTTTGGTGGTTCCATCAGCTCTGCTTTCCTTGTTAGACCATGTATTCCCAAATCCTCCCAGAATTCAGATCAGCCTGCTTTAGGGTCAAATGGCAAGGCACACATGAGCTCAGACTCTGGTTTCAGAGAGCCCAAGCTCACAAGCTAAGTCCCACATACTAGCTGCATGAAATTGGAAGACACAATGTCACTGAGGCTCTATGACCTCATCTACAATGTGGCAATCATCACGATCCCGGGGCCACTGAAGGGAGTAAATTGAGCCAAATGAATGCAGTGTGCTTAGACTACCTGGCCCATGGAGAGTTCACTAAGCCCTGTTTACTCTCATTATGCAAGTGCCCTAGTGCAGAATTTGGTGTGATATGGTAGAGCCTCCTGTTTGTATTGTACCAGGATGATTCTGTATAGACCTTGCTATTGAATCTGCTCTCACTCCCCAGGGTCTTCCACTTGCTGGTCATGAGGGTTTGGGCTCATGGGTATGAGCCCTATGGAGTCCAAGTGCAGAACGTGTGCTCAGTTCAGTAGATGCTCCTGCTCCCGGAATCCCCAGAGCCAGGAGGAGCAAAGCATCTCCTTCCCTAAGTCTGTATCACTGTTTGTTCTTCAGTCAGGCTGTGTCTGTGTAGAGAATACCCATGGATTTATGCTGAAAAAGGTTTCATTGAAGAGTTCACCAGAGAGTGAAAAATAGCAGTTATCAGTCGTTTGAAAGAAAAGCAGAGGGCACTGTGCCGGAATGCTCCTGGAGACCGACAGGAGTCCTACCTGAGGGTGTGCACATTTGCCGCAGCTCCTTTGGTCCATTTTACAGCCTTGGTAGGGAATGACCACTTTTGGAGCCACCAATTCCCACTCCTAACAGTTCTGGGCACAGGACATCCTGGGACATAACAGCCTTTGGAAGACTGATACCAGACATGGTCCCCTTGGCTAAGAACCTGGGGAGGACCAATAAACATGAGCGCAACCCAGCCTTACTGAGAGTCAGGGAAGCCAGAGTCTCTGGGTCCACCAAATTCATGCAGAAAACAGAGACTGCGGCCACCTCACTCTGAGTTAACCTGCTTTTCTTCACCAGAAGTACAGGATCCTGGTGGTGGAGCAGACACTTGGGCATCAGAGACCAGAAGACACAGGCTCTCATTTTTTAGTAAAAGGTAGGGATGAGAGGTTGTGAAAGTATGAAGACCCGAGTTCAGATCCCCAGCACCTTTGCCAAAGCCAGAAGCTGTGAAGCCTCTCTGTAACCTCAGCACTTGGAAGGCAGAGGTAAGCTGATCAATACTGAGTTTATTACGCTAAGTGAAGTGAACATGAAGGCAATAGTGTGGCTCCACTTGTATGGGGTGTTGAGAGACATCAGCCTCAGGGGCTGTGGGGCGGGTGGAGGGACACTACTTGGAAGCTGAGGCAGGAGGATCTCAAATTCAAGGCCAACTTGAATTACACAGTCCCAGACCAGGATAAGCTACACAGTGAAATGCTGTGTCCAAAACCTGAGGGCTGCAGATGGAGCCCAGTGGTAGAGCGCTTCGCAAACCAGACAGGCCCCGGGTTCCGTGCCCAGCCCTGTAAAAAACACAAAAAAACAAAACCAATACTGGTGTCCCTAAGATCTCTATGACCATCAGAGCCCCAGTTGGTGATCAGTGCGCCTTCCCCTCAGCTCACCTTTCCTTGCTTTATCACGACAAGCCTTACAGCCTCCGACCCTTTCCCTGTCAAAGACAAAACAGTGCATCACTGTGAACCTGTGGACACCCCACAACAACAGTACCCGACCTTGAGTGGCCACTCTTATATCTTTCTCCCTCCTTAACCTGTCTCTACACGTGGAAGAGCTGGGTTTTATTTTCCCACTAATGGAGGACTGTGCCAACAACTCCTGAAGCACAATTAATTGAAACACAATTAATAAAAAATTCAGAGTCAGAAATTGGGGTTCAGTCTGAGGATCTGAAACAGACAGTCACTGGCTCTTACCTTGACCTCAGTCTGAAATGGCAATCCTGCCTCCTGGAATCTCAGAGTAAGACTGATGTGTCTCTCCCTCCTCCCACATTTTATATTCCTGTCTACAGCTGGTATTAAAGGCATGCATTACTGGGATTAAAGGCAAGCACAGTCCAGTATCTATGGCAACTAGTGTGCCTATTGGGATTAAAGGTGCGTGTTATTATGGCTACTGGGATTAAAGGTGTGTGTTGTCATAATCTGGTCTGTAAGACTGACCAGGGGGACTGTTTTACTCTCAGATCATCAGGCAGTCTTTATTTATTAAAATACAATTGAAATGCCACTACAAACTCCCCCTAGAGCATGAATGTTACCCCAATGAGAAGGTCGTGTTAAGTACTGGATTCTTTCACCCTGTAACAGGATACCTCCAAAAATAATAAACTTCTCGCCTTCCTGCCTTTCTGTCTCCCAAATGCTGGAATTACATATGGGTGGTTTTAGAGTGTGATGAGTAACTAATTACTAAGTAGAATGTTTGATCAAAATGCATAGCGACCATGGAACCAGGTGGCAGAACAGTGATGTGAACATCAAGGCAGGTAACCCAGAGAATTTCTGGTATCTAGTGATCTGCCACAGGTCTCTATTTCCTGATTGCTTTGCAAAAGCTGATCCTGGGGAGAACATGGGAGCTAAACAGATTGCCTTGACCTATATTCTTCTGTTACATAATAGCATCGATTGTCTGTATGTTCCAAGACATCAGAGCTTTTCTTTTCTCCTGGATACAACTAAAACATCCACTGCTTTTGAAAGAAGAATAAAAGGAGAAGCCCCGACATACTAAGAATGTTTGTCTCCAAGTGGGGCTCTGTAGGTAATTTCTCTTCACTGACTATCCTGCATGACTTCCCAGCCTTGCCACCTTTACCTGCTTGTCCTCTCCATGTTCCACTTTTCCACTGTCTTCGGACCTGTGTCCCCATGAGGTCAGGGGCCTTTGTGTCTATTATTCTGCACCTTAGACATCCCAGCGCCCAGGAGGCCCTCAGTAAGTATCCATTCAAACAAAAGGATGTCTTCACAAAAATCTTCATACATAGGGAGGGAAACCTACTCAGGGACGTTAAGCCATGTGTTCTTTAGGCTCAGTCCCCCAGCTGGGTCTCTGACAGCTAAAGGACCCACCTCTCCCAGACAGTCCTTCAACCCAACCCAAGGTCATGTCTTAGTCTCCATGCTTGACTTTCAGTTCTCTGGTCTGAACCCTCAGTCCTGTCCTGGGTACACACTCAAGAGCTGCCTCCTGTGCTTCAGGCCTGTACCCACATTCACTCCTGTCCTGGAACATTCTGCCTGAGTCCTTCCTGGCTGCTGACTCATGGCCATTCTATGTATCTCCGTATGCAGAGTCTTGTCCATAAACCTGACCTTATTCCCTTGCTGAGTTAGGCTGCCCTGCTCTAGATCCCAGGTACCCTCACATCCTTCTCATCTTCCCCTGCCTCTCTTGATGGTCAACACTTGCCTACCCATCTCTCTCCTTGCTCCTGTCCTTATTGCCCTCTCTCCATCCAGACAGATAACACTGATCTCAGGAAATTGCCCCATTTACAGAGGCTCAGCATGGGCACTGGTCTTACCCCTGGGTCCACAACCTCACTGTAGGCGGCCTCCTCAGCAAAGGCCCAGTGCCCACGTCAACTCAGCTTCTTATCCTCCTCTTGACATTGGACAGGAGCTCTTGCAGGCTCTTTGGACACCATCCCTCTCTTGCCTGTGGATTTCTTACACTCCTTCCTTGTGAGTTGGGCACACATCCCCAGATGACCCTTTGGGACCTTCTCTTATCCTCGAATTCTTGGAAACACATCTCTCAAGAGAGCCTCTCTCTAGACCGCCTGGTTGATTCTCTCTGCAGAACTGAGACCAGGCCCTGAGACCTACACTTCCTACATCATGAGCTCTTCAAGGTAGGGTCTGCACCTCCCTCACTGTCAGGCTCTGTCTTACTCTGTTCTCTCTCTTCCCTTCTCTACTCAAGCCCCAAGAAGTAAGTAGGCCATGACTTGCAAGCCTTTTCTATATGCCTGGCGCTGCTGCCCACTCCTCTCCACTAATAGCACTGCCCTTCCATAGGCCCACTGCGGAGGTCACAGCTTCTCTCCCCATTCTTCCTTTGGCCAGATAGAAGAGATGGAGCAAGGCTGAGATTTAGGCCCAGCTACTGGAGGACCACTCATCTCCCTTTCTGAGGATACCACTCCTGCTGCTCAGACCCACCTGCCTCCACAGGCTGGTTTCTCTGTATCCTTCAGCATCCCTCCCCTATCCTTCTGCAGGAAGCTCCCTCCACTTCCCACAGGTTGAACTACTCACCTTGTAGACTACTGTCTTCACCAGGGCAATAGTGGATCATCTCCCAGAGGCTCCCTGTGCCCCAGCTTTGGCCAGTAGATGCTCCTTAAATACTTAACAAATGAGCTTCCCCGGGATGGAGCAGAGGGCTTGGCTCTCACTTTTCCAATCTGGAAAGCTCTCTCCAGCAAGACAAAGACCTCACATAGCTCAAGGATATAAATCGATAGTTTCAAAGGCTTAATCCTTCCGCACTCACCACAAACCCATACACGCACAGAAATAAATATGTTTCTTTTTTTAGGAGGAAAAAAGAAGGCATTTCATGGCATCATAAACATTGCACTTTATTTTTCATCTCACGGAGCCTGTCTGGGTTTGGTTACGCTCGGGAGCCCGACAAGGACTCAGATGCCAACTCGCACATGAAAAATCATGTCACTGCCGCCACTGAGGCGCACAGAGGAGCAGATGTGGCTCTCAGCGTCCATCTGTGTGTCCAGCAGTCATCAATCACTCCTGGAATGGGACCTGCGTGAGTGGAGCGGCACTGTAGTCCTCAGTAAATGGCAAAGAGATCTAGTGAAAGAGACTGTGAGGGCACGGGGAGATATAAGTGAAACAGAGTTAAGAAAACTAGGATATTTTCAGGGTCTTTAAACCTGAAGAGCCCCGGAGCCCCAGTGCTGGCCTGGTTCCAGGTCGGCCTTGTACTTTCTGGGTCCATCAGAAGTTGTGCAATTCAGACAGTTTGGGTACAATCCTTCCCACTCAGCCTCCTTAACTTCTTTGCCCTGTGCTGGAGAAGGGTGAGAGGCCCAGCCCTGGTCCCTGGCGATTTGAAGTGGCTGGATTTGGCTTTACAGCTTGATGCAGACAAGGGCAAGCTAGCTCAATGTTCAGAAGATCTGGACTCTCAGGCCCTTCGTGAGTAGGCACTCCTGTATCTCTGGTGAGATGGTCTATGAGACTGGCCACCGTAAACTGTAAAGAACTTGACAAAAGCAACTGTTTCAGAGAGTCATACCATGTGTTTACTGTGCCCTCACGCCTGTGCTGAGGGGCTAACCCTCCGTGTGATATTTGAGGCTGGTCCTCTTTGGGAGATAGAGTTGCATGAAAGTGAGATCCTGGTCTGAAATGTCACACTCTTCCTACAGAGCTATGAAGAAATATCTGCTAATAGGGAACTGACCACAGACCTAAGTCCAGATACCACCAAAATTGAGGTTACTTACAGGAGTAAAAATGACTCAAAGATGGATGCATCACCACAGCCCATCACAGCCTGAGTGATTGCTCATGAAAGCTGGAAACCAGGGACTCCTTGCACAAGCTGCAGGCCAGCTCAACAGGCTAAAGAATGTCCTCTCCAGATGTGGAGTAAAAGGAACACTCCTCCATTACTATTGGTAGTGCAAACTTGTATAGCCGCTGCGGAAATCAGTATGGCGGTTTTTCAGAAAATTAGGAATCAATTTACCTCAAGACCCAGCAATATCACTTTGGGGTATATACCTAAAGGAGGCACACTCACACCACAAGGGCATTTGCTCAACTATGTTCCTAGCAGTATTATTTGTAAAAGTCAGAACCTGGAAACAACCTAGGTGCCCCTCAGCTGAAGAATGGATAAAGAAAATGGGGTACACTTACACAATGGAGTACCACTCAGCAGTAAAAAGCAATGACATCTTGAAATTTGCAGGCAAATGGACAGTACTAGAAAACAATCATCCTGAGTGAGGTAACCCAGACCCAGAAAGACAAATATAGAATGTACTTACCCATAAGTGGATACCAGACATAAAGCAAAGGGAAACCAGCCTACACGCTAGAACCCTCTTCCAGAAACAGATGGAAGCAGGTGCAGAGATCCACAACTAACCTCTGGGCCAAGCTCCCGGAGTATAATTAAAGAGAAGGAGGAGCCATAATATGAACAAAAGGGTCAAGACCTCGGTGGGGAAACCCACGGGATCATCTGACCCTAGCTAGTACTGAGCTGACAACTGAGGATCCTGCATAGAACCCCACATACCGGAGACAGTTGTGAGGCTTGGGTGGTTTATGGGGCCACTGGCAGTGGGACCAGGATCTAAGTCTAAGGCATGAGCTGACTTTGTGGAGTCCATTCTCCATGGAGAGACACCTTGCTCAGCCTAGGCATGGGGTGGGNGGAGGGACCTTGGTCCTGCCTCAGTGACATGATGGGACAGACTTAGTTGACTTTCCATAAAAGGCCTTACCCTTTCTGACAAATAGATGAGGGGTGGGTGGGAGGAAGGGAGGAGCAGGAGTAGAGTAGGGAGGAGGAACTGGAATTGGCCTGTAAAAATAAATAAATATCAGAGGCCTTGAGTACCAGCCTCAGTATAGGGCTCAGAATAGGATGAATAAGGCAAACGAAGATCTGAGGGTAAAAAAAATTAACTCAAGTATGTTACTGCTACATGTTCTTTATTTCTTTGCATGATGATGCGGAGAGGAGAAGAAGAAGAGTAAGGAGTGATCTCCACGAGGTTTCATGTTTTTACAGATGTAGTTGGAAAATCCCATAGGCAAAGACAATGATAATATGCATATCAAAATCACAGAAAGGGCGGTAAAACCTGACAAAGCAGCACTTGGGAATAGGTGACACCACCCAGGAAAGAGCCAGGATCCAAGGGGAAATACCTGACATCCACCCATTCTCCTCGTCCAGTCTCTGTGATAACGAGTTTTGTGATAACACCCAGATTTGTTTGTTAGCAAAGGTGGGGCATGCTATGTTCCTACTCAGTGCCTGTCTTCTTTAGAAAATTCTATATGGTCTGTTAGCAGGTAATTTTGTGGGACTGATGCTATGTATTTGGTGATTAGAACAAAGAGTGAATGCTACCACACTAAGGCCTCTTGGTATGGGGGAAATGGAGCAAGGTCATTCATTCCATTGCCCATGCAGGAGAAGTTACAGTGCTGAGGTGTTTGGGGAATACATCCCATTTTGAAGGGAGTTTCATTGCCTCACAAGGTTTCTACAGATAAGACAGCAAATTTCCCAAAAGATAAGTGTTCCCGTAATTCTGCAAGTGGAAGTGTACACACACACTTCCTGTGGATTAGTCTATTGGTCTGTCAGCTGTGAAGTTACTGTATAGTCTTATGGGCTCCAACAAATAAATAAATAAATAGAATGAATAAATAAAATTAATTATAAAAAATAAAAAGCAAAAATAAAAAAATAAATGTCTTCTCTAAGTGGCTCAGTTGGTCTGAGCCTCTTCCAGACAGCTCATCTGGTCTCTACTTCCTCCAGAAAGTATGACTGGTCTGAGAATGGCCCTTGGAAGGCATGCCAGCCTATATATGCTTGGGGAGGAAGGGGCCTAAAGAATCTGATCAGTTTCATGAGCTTCCTGGAGCCTTTAAGTTGTTTACTTTCTGAGCTTGACAAGCTTCCCTGAATGGCATGTTTCACCTCCCTTTAGAACAACTTTGTATCTCAAGGGACTTCCCTCAAACATGGACAGTTTTTTCTTAAAAAAACTTAATTGTTAAACTATACCTGTGGTGGTTTAAATGAGAAATGTCTCCTGTTGGCTGGGGTATTTGAACGCTTGGTTTGGGGACGTTTTGGTGATGTAGCCTTGCTGGTGGAGCTATGTCACTAGGGACAGGCTTTGAGCCTATGTAGATTCACTCTGCTTTCATTTCCTCTCTCAGCTTCCTGCTCCTGGCACCATGCCTGCTGCTTTCTGCCATGCTTCCCCCTCCAATGGACTCTTATGCCATAATTGCTTTTGGTCATGGTGGTTATCAAAACAGAAAAGTAAGATACAGCAACCTATAAGAAAAGACCAGAAAGTTGGATCTCCCTTCATGCATTGTACTAGTCAGTTTATTTTCAACTTGACATAGGCTGTGGTCACCTGGGAAGAGAGAACCTCAACTAAGAAAACACTCCTATTAGATTGCCCTGAAGGCAAGTATGTGGACTGTTTTCTTGACTGATTGTTAATGTGGGAGGGCCCAGTCTACTGTGATCAGTGCCACCCTTAATCAGGTAGGGGGTCCTGTGCTGTATACAAAAGCAAGCTGAGCAAACCTTGAGAAGCAAGCTAGGAAGTGCTATTCTTCCCTGGTTTCTGCTTCAGTTCCCGCCTCCAGGTTCCTGTCTGAGTCCCTGCCTTGGCTTCCCTTGGTTATGGTCTGTGATTAGAATATATAAACAAAATAAACCCTTTCTTCCCCAAGTTGCTTTTGGTCACAGTAACGGAAAGCAATTTAGGACAGTCCCACATTGGAGCACAGTGAGGACATGGTTGTCAGTAGGCCAAGAAGAGTTACTGATGAGGGCCTCTTGATTCTGGATGTTTAAATTCCTGAACTGTGAGAAATCAATGACTGTGATTAAGCTGTCTTTATTTTTTTGGTTGTTGTTAGGGTGTTTTGTTCTGACAGTTTAAGTGACAGAAGACAGCATGCCAGAGCTCCTTCACACTGTCAAGGATGTCTAGCATGCACCCATAGAAGAAAAACATCTTCGGGATAGACTTTCAGAAACCTAAGTCCCAGTGGCCCCAGTGGTGGCCCACCTTGTAGCCTTGTGTGTTCTAATATAATCTTTTTAAAAGGACATCAGTCAGACTGGATGGAGGGCAACTTTAAGAGACCCCCTTTGTGTTAATTATCTGCCTCTTATGAGTTCTGGTTTCCAAATACAGTCACTTTTGAGGAGCTTTTATTTTGTCAGGGTTCAACCCATAAACGTTTGGGGAGATGTAGCTTCCAACAGCAGTACTCGGTGCACTCCTCTCCTTACAGGGAAGGTAGGAGTTAGGTTTTGTCTCTTTCATGCATACTGTGTTGATCATTCCAATTTCTCCAGATACTCGGGGACACTGGTGAACAATGTCTACTCGAGCACGTGCAGACCTTATGACTCAAGATTTCCACTCCCTCCACAAATGTACCCTGTGTTCACAGCACAACAGACTGGCCTTGAACAGTCATTTAGCAGGAGTCACATGGCTAAATATTGTGTAATGTGTTCAAATGATGGAATATGTCCCAACATAGCAATATTGAAGGAACAACTGCACATAGCAGCTTGGGTGAACATTACAAGCACATGATTGAACAAGAAAAGCTGGACCCAGAAAAGTAAAGGTTCTGGTGCCATCCACACAGAACATACAAACAGGCAGTGCTGAGGAAGGCATGGTACCAGCAATGCACACGATGCTTATGCCTCAGGGGTGGGAGGTGCAAAGGAGATAGAAGGGCATACAGAAATGCCCCATTTCTTCATCTGCAGGCTGGTTCAACCCATGTAAACTCTGAAAACTCCACTATACACTAAGGAGGAGAGAAATTGGACAAAACACCTGGTGTTGACTCCTGACCTCTGTACACATGTACACACACATGCACCCATACACACATGCAACACAAACACATACAGGCAAAAAAATATTTTAAATGTTTAATCAGGGCTGGTGCAATGGATCAGCAATCAAGAGCACATGTGGTTCTCCCAGAGGATCCCAGTTCTGTTCCCAGGACCCATGATGGTGGCTTCCAACCATCTGTAACTCCAGAACCACAGGCTCTAATGTCCTTCTCTGGCCTCTGTGGACACTTGCCCTAACATGCACATATCCTTGTATGGACACACTTAAATACACACACTTTAAAACTTTAAAAATCTTTAAAAATGTGTTTCTGGGAAGTTGTAGAAAGATGGGTCGTTCTTCTGGAAGGAAAAGCCTTGTCTAGGATGACTGCTGTGGTAGTTTGAAGGAGAATGATCTGCCTAGGCTCATGTGTTTGAATACTTGGTCCCCAATGTGTAGAATCATTTGGGAAGGATTAGAAGGTGTGGCCTTGTCAGAGATGATGTGTTACTAGGGGATGGGCTCGGAGGTGTTAAACGTGCATGTCCTTCCCAGCTTTTTCTCTCTGCCTCATACTTGTGAAACAAGATGTGAGATTGCAGATCCTGCTACCATGTCTTTGCTCCACAGTCATGGACTCTCATCCTCTGAAACTGTAACCCTAAGCAAACTCTTATATAAGTTGCCTTGGTCATGGTGTTTTGTCACAGCAATAGCACAGCAGCTAAGATTACTTTATAACAGGATTGTAAGGAAAACCCAAGCCCCTCCCTCTTTTGCCTCTGACAGCTCAGTACCAACTTTATGCTCAGCCCAGGACCATCACTGTTGATCTCAAGCCACTCGAGCCTGATCTGAACTCTCCTAGTGCCTGCCCATTATGGAGCACACTCCACTTTCCCAAACTCCAGGGCTGCAAAGACTTTTGGATCCTGGCATCTGGTGCCTGACTTGCTTGCCCTTGCCAGAACCCTTTGCTGGAGCAGGCTTGTGAATAGAAGCACCATCCCAGTCCCTAGGCAGGAGGCAGATGGCACGTTTCTGCTGCTCCCCACCCCTGCGTGCTGCTGCCTGCATGTGCCCTCCTTTATAATTTGTGGGACTGACACCTGCTCCCTGACCCTGATCCTCAGGAGGAAGCATGCTTTCCACTGACCCAGATTCTGCGCCTTTGACTGTGAATAAAGAAGTCAGACTTCTGCCCCCAGAGAGTGACGCTTTGCAAGATGCTCGCCCAGATCAGATGAGAGAAAGAAAACAGGTCTGCTCAGGGTCTGAGGTCATTCTTTGTAGGAAGAATGCTGGCCCCTCTGGCCAGAGAGAAGCTGTTCTCCTGGGCAGTCTTGGAAAGAATGCATCCTGCTCAGTTTCAAGGTGCCCGTTCTGTTTCTTTTAAAAGCCTTATGGAGGTCTAATTTACCTGCCATAAAATTCACCAGAAATGGGCCCAATTCCCTGATCATTGGTTTATTGTAGAGCTGTGCAGCCAGCAGCACAATCCAATTTTAGAGTGTTCCCATCCCTCCCCAAAGGGATGGCTATGCCATTAGCACTCACTCTATTGTTCCCGCAATCTACCACCAAGCCCCACCAACCAATAGCCTACTTTCTATTTCTGTAGATATGCCCACTCTGAACCTTTCCTGAAAGTGGTATCATACAGCATGTGGGGTTTTCTGTGTGGCTTCTTTCACTGAGCACAATGTGTTTGACGCTCATGTGTCAGGGCTTAAATCAGGACTTAGGTTCTTTTTATTGCCATGTACTCTTCCATTGATTGTATCACACTTGGCTTACTCGTTCCCCAGATCATGGGCCCTTGGGCACTTCTACATTTTCAGCTGTTCTGAATTCTATGCAGCACTTTCTATATAGATGGTATTATTTTTGTCTCTTTATAGATAGTCTGTTTTTATTTCTCTAGGGTAGATGCATAGGCGTGGAATTGTCAGATCATGTGGGCTGTCCTCAGGGTTGTGAAGAACTGCTATCGTGCTTCTGCAAACCTGTTGTGCTGCACGCTTATCAATACTTTCCGTTTTGTCTGGGCCTTTGTTACTAGCTATCGACGTGGGTATGGAATGGTTGTCTTCATGTGGTTTTCATTTCCCAGAAGCTGTTTGTGTGTTTAATGTGTTTGTTTTCCTAAGGAGACCTATTTGTTAAATAATGTATTAACAAGGACAACCCACTCCATGAAGAAGAAGAAGAAGAAGAAGAAGAAGAAGAAGAAGAAGAAGAAGAAG
>LOEQ01001701.1:762895-787946 GCA_001685075.1 Bramus lutescens | reverse complement strand
GGAGGAGGAGGAGGAGGAGGAGGAAGAGGAAGAAGAGGAAGAAGAGAAAGAAGAGGAAGAAGAAGAGAAATGGTAAATGTGACTCTCTAAGAGACCTAGATTGTCATATTTGCTCTACCATTTGCTGGGTTGGCTTTATACAACTATTTATATCAAACACCCTGTATAATTAGCTAAACTTCATTTCTGCTATTATTATCCTCACTTCGTAGATGTGAACAGGGCTGGAACTCCAGATCTGTCACTGGAATAGATGCTCTTCAGTTCCCTCCTGTGTCTCTGTAGCCAGGTATGCTCTATCATGCCCATGGAATACGTGTTCCAGCCCTCGGCCATGGGATTCAGGACTCAGAGAACGAGGAGTTTCTCAGACACTGTCCTACATGCTTTTGATATTAGCTCACACAATCTCTCTAACCTGCCTCAAGCATGTTCCATCATTTTTCTATTTCAAGACTAGAGAGCCAAGTTCAGAGAAGTCAGCCCCCTTAGCCAAGTTCACTTAACAGTGCTGACAATCAAAAGCCAGCCAGTCGGTTCTGAAACCTGGGACCTCACATTTCTGAGGTTATGATGTCCCTGTTCCAGAAAGGGGGCTGAACTTACTCTCATGAAGCAGAGGCAAAGCTGTGTTCCTCCCCATCCCCATTATGATGAAATAGAAACACCCCTCCCCTCTGCCACTCTCCCAGTCTGATGACATAGAGACAGAACCATGTCCCCTCCTCTCCCTAATTCCAATGAAACAGAGACACTGACCTCCTCATGCACAATCCATACCTCACCACTGTTCAGCATCAGAAAAATAAGTTCTTTGTTATTCTCAGAGCAAACCACAACTATGATGAATCAGGGCCTGACTGGAGCTGCTCTTGGGCTGGCAGGCCTAGGCCCTAAGGTCCCAGTCGGTGCTCAACACTCCTGACACCTCCAGGAACTGGGAGACACTGCACACCTGCTGAGTTGGACCATGCAGCTTAGCAAGATCCCCATGGCACTCCATGTGCCTCGGCTCCCCATGTGTTCATTAGAGATGGAGAAACAGCCTTAAGAGCCCGTGATGCTCCCAGTGGCATCTCCAGCCCCTCTTTGTGCACCTCACTGACCCGTGGGCACCCCGGGGAAGCTCTGTCTCTAGAGCAGGCACACTGTGCCAGCCTCTGGCACCTCCCAGGCCTTATTCAGAGCTCAGCAGACACCGACTGTGTGCTAGCCTCCAAGATGCTCCCTCCCAGGATTCCTCTACCTTTGAGAGGGGAAGCTTCTCTTTCCAAGGATCTCAGCAGCTGGGGCCAAACCCCTAAGACTGTGGGTGGATGCTTACTGCAAGTAGGATGTTAGTCACATTTTCTCCAAGCCCTCACCACTCCCTTTACTTGAACCCATTTGTGTCCATCATCCCCTCTACCTGTCCAGTTGCTGGGGGTGTGACGTCCTAGCTTACATTCTCTCTGGGAACAATGATTCCATGAAACACTCCCACCAGAGATCGTGAGGAAGACATTACAAGGTTAGGCAGGTGGTGTGCACCCCAGCACCATGCTCTTTTACATGAGTGCTGGGGATCTGAACTCAAGTCCTCATGCCTGCACAGAAAGTACCTTGCCGATTGAGCCATCTCCCAGAGTCCCATGGGATCTCCTTCCTGAGGGCATGAATCCCATTTATAGGGTTCTGTCTTCATGACCCAATCATCACCCCCAAATTTTCATTTCTTGATGCTAGTATGTAGGCCTTAAGATTTCAACACATTGTATTGCACCCTCAGACTCCAAACTGTGTGTCCTCTTTATGTGGATACTCCCGCATCCTAGTAGAACTAAAAGTCTGCACCCCTTTCAGCATTAATCAACGGAATTAAACTCAAGTGAGCCTTTGAATTCAAACAGCATCTTGTTTCCTAAGTACAATGTCAGTCAGGCAAGATGAAGATTCCTGTTCTAGAAGGGGAAGCACTGAAGGACAGGAAATCTGGGTGCAATGGCGTGTACCGAAGGAATGTTTGAGCCAGGACTTCAAAGTCAGCCTAGGTGAAATAGTGGTTTCAGCTAGGTAAATGATAATGATTGATTAATTTATTGACTGAAAGATGATACATAGATAGATAGGCCATAGATAGGAGAGATAGATATGATAGGGTAATGGGTCTCAAGCAAATATAAAACCTTACAACTTGAAAGTCATCTTCAGATCAATGTTTTTTCCTCTGGGCCTCTTGGTGGAGGTCCTTCCCCCGTACATAGCCATACAGGGTAGAAACATGTCCCCAAAGTTCTGGGTGGCTCTGCTCCTATAGCTTTGCTGAATTAGTACAAGCCCATGGCTCTCACCTCTTTGGAGTGATAAGCCTGTGGTTCTTTGGTGCTAAAATTGAATGTTAGGCCTCTGCTGTCGTGTGCTCTTGAAGACTGCTTCTCTCCTGTGGTCCTGCTGGATGATGGCCTAGCAGACTCTCTAGTTCTCTGCCTTGGTTTTATTCCCGGCAGCTTCATTCTTGGACATGTAGGTGCAGGCAGCCCTGTGGCCATGGCTCCATGCCCTGTGGAGAAACACATGTTCAGTGAAAAGTCAGCCACCTGTGGCTCCCAGAGTGGTGACTGCCCGTACCACACTGGAGCCCACTGAAGCCAGTGGAGCTGGAATGGTGAACAGCACCTGTGGCCTCTCCTTTGAAATGTCCTTTCAGTCTCTGGATCCGCTGTCCAGTGGTTGAGTCCTTTTATTGGTAATTCCTGCCATATTCTAGATACGTAACTCATTTATGTGAAGCATAGCACTTAGTGCAAAGAGCTTTCTACAGTGAAACTACCCCCTTTCTGCATTTAATACCTCAAGTAATTGATACATGAAATTCAAATTGATTTATCCATCTTAGTAACACTTTAGCTCTTGCAGCCTAACTCCAGTATTTGAGATCTTAATCAATTTATTAGAATTGCTGGCGACCACTAAACTTGTCAAACTATGAAACGGCCTTAACTTTTACTTTGCTTTCTAACGTTCTCTACAGAAAAGCATCTGACTGCAACTAGCCATTTGCTCATCTTTTTTTTCTCCTAAAATACTTTAAATTTGGTGAGTTTATTTTGGTATATAAGCATAACAACTACACTCACTAAGCACTATGCTAAGTGCTTTACATAAGATTTCTTTTTTAAAATAGTATTTTTATTTATTCTTTGAAAATTTCATGCATTTATACAATGTATTTTGATCATATCTCTCTACCATTACCTCCCTCCATCTCTCCCTAGTGCCTCTTACCCATCACCCTCCCAACTTCATGTCTTCTCTTTGTTATTAATAACCTCCTATGTGCAGTCAATGCTGCCGCTATGTACATGGGTGTGGAGTTATCCACTGAGGTATGGCCATGTCCCCAAAGGAGAGTGAGTTTCCCTTCTTCAGTAACCATGTACTGCTAATAGCTTCTCTGCTGACCCCCAGTCATGCTGGGATTTTGACTAACTTGATCTTATGCAAATCTTGTACAGGTAATCACAGGTGCTGTGAGTTGATATGTCCAATAGCCATGGCATAGCTCTCCTCATCTGTCTGCTCTTACGATCTTTCCATCCACTCTTCTGCCATGTTTCCTGAGCCTTGGATGGAAGGAGATTGTTAGAGATGACCCATCCACAACTGAGCACTCACAGTTACTTACAGTCAGCACTCGGACAGGTTATGAGTCTCTGCATTAATCGCTACCCAAGACAAGAAAGAGATTCTCTAATCAAAGTTGAGAGCAACCCAAATCTATGGGAATAAGCAGAAATATTTAGAAGCCTGTTTGACAGCATAACCATTTAAAATGACAACAACAGCAGGTTGTCCATAGGGCCTATAATCTTCCAACCATGGGCTTTTGACCAGGTTTACAATACCAGACACGAACTCTCTACTGGGGAGCAAGCCTAACATCCAGTCAGATGGTAGCTGGTTACTCCATAACTGTCATGCCAATATGCACTAGTGGGTATATATCGCCAGGCAGGTCAGGATTACAGCATTCAGGGTCCAGTGTGTGCGACTATGTTGTTCCTCCCCAGCAGCCTGCACAGCACCTTCTGGCACTATGTAAGCTAAATAGCAAATCGGGAGTTACCTGTCAGTCAGTGTTGACTTCACCAAGTTCTGCATTTAAAGTAATATTTTAAGCAATAGGGTTTTTCCATCTCATTATTTTAAGCAACCACAAGTTATAGCAATAGTTTGTGTTGTTTGGGGTGCTCTTGGAGCCTCAAGTGGATGATTCTTAAGCACTAATCTCTCACACATATTTAGATGGCTGGCTCACCAACCTTTTTTATCAGATGACCGCAAACTGTCTCAGACAAACTTTTTTTTTTAACATTTGCACTTCATCATGAAAATTCTCAATCTCTAGGTTTGGCTTCTTTTCAGGGTTTTCAATTCCATCTTAGAATCATTTGTCTTCCTTTGCATCATACCATAAGCAGTCAGGAGATGCCAAGCCACTCCTTCAACAGTTGCTTTGGTATTTGGAGTTTGGGCAGTGAGAATGCCACTTTCATGAAAGGAGAAATGATTTAAAGTAGAAAGGAGCTGTTACCATGAGAGTGGGTTCCCTGTTGAAAAATTCAAGTTCAACACTCTCTTGCCCTTTCTCTCTTGCCACCTTCTTATCTTCAGCCATGAGACGAAGCAGCAGGAAAGCACTTGCTGATTTCTGGAACCCTGACACCGGACTTCCTGTCCTCCAGAACTGCAACAGGTTTCTTTTCTTTATGAGTTACCCAGTCCTGGTACTTTGCTATATGGCACAAAACCGACTAAGAACCATCTATGCTTTTACCAACATTCTAGATGTCTCAAATACCCTCTAAGGCCAAGGCTTTCTCTGCAGCTCTCCGTGGTGCCTTTCAAGTCCTCATCAGAATCACCATTAGCAGTCCATTTACAACCATGTAGGCATGCGCCAGCCTGCATCACACCACTCTTCCAGCCTCCACTGGGTGCCGTCTGAGGACCAGTCTCATATTATTAGATATTTGCACAGAACTATCCAACTTTTTGGTACCAATATCCTGAACTAGTCCGTTTCCTGTGCCAAATGAACTTTAAGATCCCAGGAAAGCAAAGTCTGTGGTAGTTCTTGCTGATCACAGCATCCCTCGCACCCAGTAGAGCCAGGCATACAACAAGCCACTGTGGTGAAATGAATGTATGTTCTCTGTGCTTCCATCCTCACCTGCTCACAGAATGGTCCATGTTGTACTGATATTATCTGTTGATTCTTAGCCCAAGAAGGTGGAGGTAGTTCCTGCCGTGCTCACAAAGCTTCCGTGGACACAGCTCAAGGAGGGAAGACAGAAGATCCTCATCTTATTAATTGGTTGATTGATGAGAGAATGTAACTTTGTGTATATGTTGACCTTTGTAGTCAAATATTGAGGTTCTAGGAGGGACTTTAAAGTTACTTAATCTCATAACACCCCAGATTCTCATCTACAAAATGGGGCTATAAGACACTCCCCCATAAAGTTCTCTGTGGGGTCTAAATGAAAGTTCAGCTCAATGCCTTTACAGGTGTTATTATTAAAATCATAATCATGGGTGATGGGGTCTCAGGGCAGATTTGCATCCCACTGGGTGGTAAAGAGTATCAGTCCTCTGTCACGGCTCCTGACGAAGTGTGAGGTTCATTTTTCCCTTAATGCAAAGAGACAAAGGCATGTTCGACTTGAGCTCCAGCAAAGAGCTCTCCCAGACTACTCTTGGAAGGTGAAAATGACTTCATTTTCATTCATCTTCCTGGGGCTCTCTTGGCTGACACTGGCAACAGAGCTTTAAGCATTTGATATTGGCTTGTCCTGATTCATTACCCTGGCTTCTTCCTGTACTCCCACTTACACAGACTGAGATGTGGAGCTTACCTCTAGATGGTCCCCATCAGAACTCCAAGGTTCCCGGGGCCAGTGGGAAGCCCCTGAGCTGCCTCTTGGTTGCTTGAGTTCCTGCAGTTATTTCCTTCTCTGATTTGTCCTCTCATTCCCCTACAATGCCTGTTCCACAATCTCACGTAGAAATGGCCACCAGGGAACGGCTTTTAAAACAGCAAATTGCATCAAGTGCAGGGCTGCGTGAGTCCCATCTTCAGCGAGGAATTTCCCTGTTTGGTTTGGCCATCCAGTGGAGCATTAGACAGCAGTTTAATCATTATTACCAGTGCTGCACTGTGACTCTCTGGAGAAGCACTAAACTGGAATGAAAAGGAACTGATATAATTAGTCTGACACAGTTCAATAGGGAACTATTCCACCAAAGGTAATGAGCTCCAGTGATATGTTAATGTTATTGTAAGAAATTATGCCAGCGCAACAAAGTGGCTTGGGGTTGGGGGTGGGGAGAAGGGACAAGCTGGGAATTTTCCTAGGCACTAGACTAATGAGGAAAAAAACACCAACAACAAAGCAAGAAGGCTTGTAAAAACCTCTTTCCTCTGACCTCCAGGTATTTGTGGTCACTTGGTGCTAAAGATCTGTTACCCAGGGTACAGGGCACAGATGAGACCATGTAGGCAGTGCTGTCACCATCGATACAGACAAGTAGCTGGATATTTGTTCAACTAGGAAAATGAAAGGATCAAGAGAACTAATTGCTCTGAGCACTAAAAATCAATGGAGGGATATTGTGATAGCAGTTCCTCCCTGTAGTTCTTAAACACCGCACAGTTTAGAGCTTGGTGTCTGGAAGCAGAGGGACACACTCAAAGAGCAAAGACTTAGATACCCACTAACTGTAACTCTCATCATGGATCTTAACCCCCACGGCCTCAGCCTCCTCATCTCTGAAAGGTACGTCCGTGCCCGCCTTCAAAGCTGAAGCTAAGCCCCGAATCTCCCGCTAGCTAGAAAAGGTCCGATAGAATAAGGCTAACACAGGATGGCTACTTGCCCTTCTGCTCGGGCAATGTCTGAGGATGCTGCCATGGACCAGAACCTTCTGAGAGTAAGATCAAATTTCAAAGAAGGAACATTTGCACACTTTGAACCCAGAACATGCCAACATTCCCCAGACCCCAAGAACTCATTGCCATCTTCCTTGTTCATGGGAGTCCTGGCTAAGCCCAGTACAGGACATAGCTCAAGTGGGGACGTTTGCCTGGTGCCATTATCTCTAAAATCCTACGTCTCTGAAAATATGAACAAAGGAAAGGAAACTAACCTTACGGAAGATAGGGCTCTCCCACACAGCACCCCCCTTTCTCACTTCTCACCCGGCTAAGAGCCAGTCTTCAGAAGCTGGTTTCAGCCCACCATAATTCTGAGATATTAAGAAATGAAACATTATGTATCTTGAACAAGTAGAGAGTTTTTCTTGCTGTTATTCCCCAAACAATACAGTATTAACAGCTACTTACATATGATTTACAGTGCATTGGACATTTAAGCAACCTGGAGACTATTTAAGTCGTTCAGTGGGATGTCTTCGTGTTCTGTGTAAATGGTGTCCCATTTTTATGTAAGAGACTTGGACATCTGTGGGTTCTGGTGTCTGGGAGGGAGGCCTGGAAGCAACCCCCTGATTCAGAATATAAAAGAACAGCACCCTGGCCATGACTTATCACAGCCCATGGTTTATATTCATTTCCAATCCATGGCCTCATTCTCCCAAAGCAATCTCTGTGAACCATAGAGCGGGCATATTCTTTGCTCCATTTTATAGATAGGAAGATCGAGGCACTGCAGATTGTCATCTGCACCATGTCACACAGCACAGGGGAAACAGGACAAGCATGGACTTTGACACCAATTCCTGGAACAAGGGCCATGTCACTGGGATGCTTCCTATTTCAACATGTTGCATCCATCACAAACCTCAGCATAGGGTGCAAGGCATGCTTGGAATGAACCCTTCTTTATATCTTACAAAAGGGGGGTCCTTTGTGGGTGACTTAGGAATCAGCCTTTTGTGGTCTGCTTTCTGAGAGAAGAAAGACCACTCTACTCTCCCTTGTCAATGTTCTATCTTCTCAGGCCCCTTTCTGCAAGGCCATGCCGGCAGCTCTTGCCCGAAGAGTTCAAGCATCCCCAGACAGCCAGCAGCAGCAGGACATCGACAGTAGGCCAGTAGCTCTCCATGTGTGCACCTCTGGTCAGCAACCTCAGCAACACCCAGCACTTACTAGACATCCTGTTTCTCAGGCCCCATGACAGACCTGCTGCATGTGAGACTCTTGGAGCATGGCCCAGAAAGCTACAGTTCACAAGTCTTCTGGGGCACCTGATGCACACGGCACCGGGTGGGGGGACCTCTAGTCTTGCCTCCACCTCACATGCCGTGGGCTAGAGGAAAGGGAGTGAGATCTCATTTGGACACTCCTGTTTGTCTTTCTCCCTCCCATCAGTCTTTCTGTAACTTCTGTCTGGCCCTACCAGTAACTCTGACCCCATCTGCGGGGTGTGTCCCCGCCCTTTCTCCTGCTCACTGCCTACTACACTGTGGTTCGATGCCACAGGACTTGCCCTCCTCTGGCAAGGGAATGGGGTTTCTTTCTGCGTCTGGCTCATCCTGTCAACCAAGAAGGCCATCTACTCTCTCCCCGACAGTTTAAGGGCAGAGTCATTCTTTCTGCCAAAGAACTGATTTTCCTATGAAGACATCACACTTTAGTCTAGGAGGAAAGTATGAGTTATTCTCTTAGTACGGCTTGTCCCGTTCACCAAGAAATAATGGCAGGCCCTTATCCTATTAGAACAACATCTCCTGCCTCTCTGGGCCTATTTTCACACCAAGAAACCGATATGTGTCTGAAAGGACCTCTGAGTCACCCAGCCTGGCCTGCTTCCTCATTTTTTTTCCTGAAAGAGGAGGGGTGCAGTTCACTCATTCCGTATTGCTCACTACACAAATGACAGAGACTGGAAGGGCAGCAACAGGCCCGTGATGCTGCCTACCAGTGGGATCGTGCCTTCTTGTTCCAGGTCCCATCAGTATCCCCTGGGCAGGGCCTCAAGGTCCCCCATCCCTAAAGAGGACCTGGAACAGCAGAGGCCAGGCTACCAGAGGGTGCTGGGTTCTACTTCCCTGGCCTTTCCTGGATTAGACTTTAAGCATATGGCCTGCTAGTATTCATGGCCCCTCATTTCTAGTCATCTTCTCTAAACCAAGACGCAATAGCCCAGGCTCAGAGGAGGTAGATTTCCGCAAACAAGCAAACTTCCTGGAGCAGGCCCTGCCCAAAAGTGCATGGAATTCCTGCTCATAGCTGAGCTCACATGTGCATGGTCCACACCACAAGTGCCCCTGCCCCTCTCCCCCTGCAGGCCATGAGCCACAGACGGAGCTGACATCCTGTCAGCAGATGACAGAAAGCCCTGGTCACTTGTTTGGATAGCAATGTCCCTTACAGAAAGAACATCAGTTCCCGGCCATCCCCTTCCCCACAGTAGCCAGGAAAGCCTCAGCCAATCCCGTGAGTCACAGGGGCAGAGATTTTTGTTCCCAAAAATTATCCAGTGGCCACCAGCAGAGGGAGCGCACAGGAAGACTGCCTCTGCATTCTCCAACCTGGATCAGAGTAGGGCCAATTCCTTGTCTTTAACCACATACCTTAATCAATTTAGGTTGCAAGTAACCAGACATTCTGACTTAAACTGGTTTAAGTAAAAGAAGAAATATATGGGCTTACATAAGCGACATTTAGAAATAGTCTTGCTGCAGGTGCGGCTGGATATAGGCGTTCCAAAATGCACGACTGGCAAATGCATATTAAGACTTCTATGCTCCAGGTATGGCTATTGGTATGGAGACTTAACTCTGATCTCAAGAAGAGTAAGCCTGAGTCACATAAGATTACCACTGACTGATGTTGCATCCTTCCAGGTTAAAATCCATGAGGAACTCAGAGTCCAAGCAAATGTTCCTGAAGCACTGACTAGCCATGCAGGAGTCACCCCCCTCCCCAGCCTGAAGCCCTAAATATGACCAGAGGAGGAGGCTGTCATTGACTCAGCCTCTGATCTCAAGGTCCATTCAGACCATTGCAATAGATGAGAGTCGATAGTTGAAGATGGGATTAATACTAAAACAACACACAATCTTCTCTCCATTCCCTCTGCTTGAGGATCGCCTGCCCCTCCCCCACTCCCTGAGATGCAAATTCCTCCAATGGACTGAGCCAGTAGAACTGGACTCTCCTTCCTTTCTGGACTTCATCTACAGTCAAAACAAGAACAAAGCATGTTCAGACACACAGTGGACAGATTGCCTGTTCATTTCCCACTCTTTGTCACCTCCTCTGTCCCTGTAAAATGATTAGTGCTAACAGTTGAATGTATCCCAAAATTCTTGTGCTGAAGTCCTAGCAACCAGTGTGACAATGGTGGAAATGAAGACTTTGGGCGGTCATCAGGGTTAAATGATGTCATGAAGGTGACACTTGAGATGTGATGGATGTTCTAAGGAGGGCCATTGGAAAGGCTGAGCATCCTCTCTCCACCCTGGCAAGCACAAAGAAGAGTTCATATGAGGACACAGTGAGAAGCATCTATCTGCAAACCAGGAATAGAGCCCAATGCCCAGCCATGCTGAGCTCAATCTTAGATTTGTAGCCTCAAGACAGAGAGACAACAACTGACTGATGTCAGAGTCCCAAGCCTGTTGAGCTTCTTGTGGCAATCGGAGACAAACGATAATGGAATGGACCTCAACCCCTCCGTGTCCAAAGCCCCTGAGACCATCTGAAAGGGCAACAGAGCTCCAAGGAACAGTGTCTGGTGTTCCAGGCAGCAAGGCATGGAGATAGTAGAGGCAATAGAGGGATAGGGTACATTGGACTGCAGTGGAGAACCCTGCCCACCAACACAGGAGCAGGAGCCCCAGTCCTCAGTCTCCATTTTGCATTTGACTCGCTAGCTGATGCAGTGGGTATCTTCTCCCCTCTGAGCACCAGTTTCCATATCCATAAGGTGGGGGTGTAAACTGCATATAGTTCATACTCCCTTCCAGCTCAGATGCCCTGCTTGTCCTCTGGAGCTGCTGGGACAGTGATGTGGGATTCCCCTCTGTATGCTGTGAATACCATTAGTTAATACAGAAACTGTCTTGGACCTGCACAGGGAACAGAGGAAGGTGGGGAAAACTAAAGTGAATGCTGGGAGAAAGAAGGAGGAGTGAAAGAGAAGCCATGTAGCCCAGCTGGAGATAGATGCCAGGACTTTACCCGGTAAGCCACAGCCATGTGGTGATACACAGATTAATAGAAATGGGTTAAATCAAGGTGTAAGAGTTATACAATAAGAAGCTAGAGCTAATGGGTCAAGCAAGCAGTTATTTAATTAATACAGTTTCTGTGTGATGATTTTAGGTCTGAGCAGTCAGGAAACAAACAGGCGGCCTTCCTCCAACAGGACAGTAGCTCTGTACACGCAGGTAGCACCCATCCTTGTTCATCTCTCCTCTCCACTCAGGGTTTTCTGAGATGGGAGCACACACTCCAGGGGAAGCAGCATCTGTTTGTCCCCGCAGAGTCCCTAGCTTCCCAGGGTCAAGCTGCTGATAGAATTTCCGATGCTTAGTCATACTTTTTTGAGTAAATATCATGGTAAAAAGACATGACATTTCCGGGGCCAGTCTTCAGCATTAATAAAAGATTCCAAGAACAGAGTGACCTTTTCACAAAGGATTTGTAAATGCCAAAAACTACATAAAACCTCTCTTTCTGAGGCAGACAGGATTGTCACAGCTCAGCATTTATTCTGCCCCATGCCAGGCTGGCTCTGCCTCCTGCCAGGTCCTTGTGGTGCTCAGCTTGAGGAGCTGAGGGCATGAAGCAGGGGAGGAGGGAGGAGAGGAAGAGGAAGGGGAGAGGAGTAGATGGAGGAAGAGAACAAAGGGGGCAAAAGAGAAAGACAAAGAGAGGGAACGGGACAAAGAAGGGGGCAGAGAAAAAAAAAGGATGGGCTGAGTTCCAGGGAGGCCACCTTGGAAACGTGGGTGGGTGGGCTCAAGGAAGGAGATAGTCCATCGAGGATCACTCAGCACTGACCGGGCTCCTGAGTATCATGCATCTAAGTTCACATTCAGCCTGCAGATATAGGTAGCCAAAAAGAGTTATGAATGCAGACACACAAAATTGTAAGCTTAAGACATCGTGAGGTGCTGTTTATTTTTATTTTTGTAACTTAGTTGTGACTGGATTTTTTGACTGTAAGCTTTGTAGGGGACAACACTGTGTCTCAATGACAAAAGGTTAGGCACATCTGACTGCTACCTCTTAGCCACCACCACCATGGGGCCAGCTCTGCACCTCCTGCTGGCCACAGAAAGGTCGCTTGAGTGGCTGGTCCTTGCACAGGAGCACAAGCATCCCCTGGCTAGTCTACATGAATGCCAGGCAAACAGAACCACAGGGTGAGGGTGGCAGTAAGGCATATGTAAGGGACACACATTCTGGGAACAGGATCTTCTAATTCCAGGCTAGCCCAAGCCTGTTTCTACATCCATAAGAGGGGCCTTCCTGTTGAGGTTAAAGGCGTGACATTATGACATCATGGGATAGAAGACACAGGATCGTTAGTAAAGACATTCTTGTTAGTCTGTCACTCCATTCTTCCTTCTGGGGACCTCTGAGACCCTTCCGTTCTTTGGTCTTTCTCAACAGGCAGGCCAAGAGCTTGGAGTATCTTTAGAAGTAAATCCCACTCCTCAGGCCAGAAGATTTGTTCAATCCTTCCCACTCCTGAGGCAACTGCCAGGGACTTGAGGAGATGACTCTTTGAGGGGGACCTTCTACATGAAGTATGCCCTAGCTCAGATGTCCTGAGCTGCCTCCAGGGGGCCAGAGCTGCACATGAAGCTCTTAGCTGCCCTGGGATGGATGCACTGTGCCATGACACTTGACAGATCCTTCTTTTCTTCTTAAAAGACCATGCATTATACAAAAGGACATAATAGTGGAGAGCGGTAACATGAGGCAATTGTCCAGTTAAGGAGAATAGAATGGGTGTCAGTGTCTGGCTCAAGTGCCCAGCTCATGGTTTTAGAACATGGTCTGTAAAAAACATTTTAACTCAACTGTGACAAGCCAGGGCTTTGGTGGGTCACACTGTATGTTAAGCAGTGGCAGACTTCACACAGAGAAGCCAGTACTGTCCCTCTGAGACTACAGTCATGAACAATGAGTCTCTACAGTAATTAGCTCTCATGAAACAAAGAAACAAAAAGTTCAAGAGATTTACCCTATCACACAGCAGACCAAAGACTGGAACTCATAAACTGGCCCCTTCGCCCATTGTTCTGCAGTCCATCCTATGAGAACTGATCTCTGGACCACTTTCCAGTTGTCTGTAGTTGGATAAGAATGTCCTGTGAGTCAGTGAGACAGACGGTGACATCTCCCAGGCTTCCTGGATGGACAAATTTCACAGGTGAGGGTGGCCTGAACTGGAGCATCCTGCCGAGAAACAATGGAGAGAAACTCACAAAGGCAGAAAAGATCATAGAAGTACACATAGCAGACCTTGATGACTCAGAGGGTGCAGCTGGGGGCCGAGGAGGGATCCTTACCCTGTGATGACCTCATGAGGTAAGAGAAAGGGTAGCTTTGATCCCTGGGCAAGGTGTGTAAGATCAGGAGTCAAAACCCAAACAAATCAGGCCCATTGGAGTGAATCTGAGGAGACAGGACCTGGAAGGCATACCACACAGATCAGCAAGGCACGCTATGTACAGAGCGCAGGCACAAGCCTTGGAGATCAAAATCCAGGGAAGCCCAGTGTAGTGGCAACATTGGCAATGAGGGAGGGGGTGCTGTGATGCGTCAACCCACCACAGATTCCGCTGCCCTGTAGGTAGGTTAGATCCATGTAAAGGGCCCAGGGTAGGACAGACAGCTGAAGATCCTCATCATAGAAGAGGCTGGCAGCTAACGTGACAGCCCACATGACAGGCCTGTGGGCAGCTGCACTGGGCTCAGAGGCTGAAGAGTGCAAGTCTCATGTTCCCAGCTTCTCCTGCAGGGCCATCAGGGTGTCTCTGACTGGAAGGTCTGTGTGAGCTGTCAGCGGCCTGTGGCTGCCAAGAAAGCAATTGCCTCCTCTGACTCCATTAATAGGAGCTTAGTGTCGGGATCAATGTGGCTAAGAGTCCCACTGCACTCCGCACTTGTCAGGCTGCATCTAGAGCTCCAGGCTGTGAGGAGTCCACGTGGCTCAAATGCTTCTCTTGGGGGTCCCTAAACTTAGTTAAAAAGCCTGCATCCCTTTTTGGCATGTGGTGACCCCCATCACTCTGTTTGTGGGACTTATCTCCTCTGAGGATATCCTACCTCTAGTGGGTTGGGCAGACTCAGTTTGCCTTGTCTTTCTCTTATAGAGACCATTTGCGTTCCTCTTCAAGATTGCCTTCCCCTCTCTCTCCAAGGCACATAACCCAGGCCCCTCCTCGATACTAGGCACCCCTGCATCATCCACCCAAGATCCTATTGTACGGAGATCATTAACTCAAAAAGTTTCTTGGCTGGGTGTGCTACAATCCCAGCTCTAGGGAAGCTAAAGCAGGAGAATCATGAGTTTAAGGCCAGCCAGGGCCACATACTGAGTTTGGGGACAACATGAACTGTATAGCAAGGTCTATCTCAGAATAAATAAATAATAACTAAATAAATCAAAAGTGAAAATTAAGAGTTCCTTGAATATAATGTAGCATATTCGCAGGTTCTGAAGACTATGTATAATTCTGCCTATCACTGTTCTTATTATTTGAAGTAAATGTGTGCCTGTCTCTACAGAGTCATTGTTCGTTAACCATTGTGAGCAGGTCTACTTTCTGAACCTTAAAGCTGTGGTTCTAATGGCAGACAGTCAATGGATATGTGGGTGGAAATCCAAATTAGAAGCCAGAAAGGAAAGCCGTCGCCCACACATGCACAAGTATATGTGCTAACGAATACATGTATGACTGCATGCTGTAAAAGGAGTGGACAGGACACCCTAGCCCACATGTGTATTCTACTGCTGGATCTTCTGCTCACAGTCCTGCATTTATTGCTTCCCAGGCCCTTTCTTGGAGTCCACTTTCCAAAGTGTCAGGTCAGCATTTCCCCAAGTCACTTACCAAATTGGATTAGCTGTGGACAGGGGCCATTAAACAAATGCACCTCCCACCTTGATTTACTGGAAGAAAACAAGAGATGTTTTCCTTTCTGGGAAGGTATCATTCTTATGCATGCTAACATGCAAAGGCAGAACTCCTGCAAGCTTTCTGGGTAGCCTGTCCCAGAAAGGAACCCACTTAGAAACTGAGTCTCAGCTGTGGAGCTAAGAAGTTCACTCAGCCCAAGGAGGGCTGAGAGTGTGAATAGGGAGCACCTTGGGGCAGGAGAATGTTGAACACAAAGATCCTGGGTCCCCATGCCAAGAGGCTAAGAGCCAGCAGCACTTGGAAGACAAAATGGCGAGGATCATGACAGTTGATGTCAACAGGTGGCAGGACTTCAGGTTCCATCCCTCACCACACCTTGCGCCCTATGGGATTACTAAGCATCTCCACATCCCCAGTTTTTCCGTGCCCTCATAACAGCCCTGATGAGAATTCAAGCAACAGTTGCCATCCTTGGGACAGCTTCAGCTCAGCGGGAGCAGGAATCCTGTGCCAGGGACCAACTCACATCAGTCTTAAGAGATGGAAGTGAACTAGAAGTCCAGTTTCTTGGCTCCAGAGCCTCACATTCTCTTCCATGCCTTAGCTGTATCTCTCACAGTGTCAACTCTTCATAGCTCACATGAGCAAGCTAGAGGTGTAGAATAGATGCAAGTGGCCTTTGCACACGCTCCCCAGGTCCACAGTTGAGTCACATACAGATGTGTCATGAGTTCTGCGAAAAGTCATTGGGCACCTGAACATACTGTTTCTGGACAGGTTACATGACTCCAGTGAAGACTCAACACAACCATGCTTGCCTACACTAAGCCTGCCCAAGAATAGACACAGACAGGGGAGAGCTCCAAGCACTCTGATCTTGGGAGCCTTGTAGGAGATTACACAAGTAAAGATGTTTGGAGTAGACAGCGCCTCTGATGGAGACTCAGGTGGAACGAGGCCTGAGGGGGAAACTCATGGCTTTCGCCTGCATGCTTTGCACCTTGCTGGAGAGTGCAGATGCTCTGCTGCTGCTACAGCCATCCTTCACTGACATCAGAACTTAACTTCTCTGGCCTTCCAACACAGGCTGAAGACCAAAGCTCTCCAGTAATCCTCTGGGCCTTCAGGGCCATATTTAGAACTACTGAGAAATCTTGTCCTGTGGGCTGAGCAGTTACTGGATTCCCAGCTTTCCCATCGTGAATATAGCCAGAGTTGGACTCCCCAGCCTGTAACCTGCAAGCCAATCTAATAATATCCTTTTGTCTGTTCTGTTCCTCTGGAGAACCCAGGTTAACATATCATCTTTATGAGAACAATAGCAGACCTCCCAGGCTCCCTTCTCTCCAGGCGTGAGGGTATCTGCAACACCCTCCCCTCAGACCATCCAGGGAAAGAAACTCTCTCCCTCTCTCCCTTCCTCCCTCCCTCCCTCCTTCCCTCCCTCCTTCCCTCCCTCCCTCCGGATGCCTTCAACTCCCTCTCTCCTCAAATTCAGTTTTCTAGAAACCTAAATAAGCCCAGTTCAGCAGACAAATCAGCTCAAGAAATTGTCAGAGCAAATTGTCTTGTCAGTCATTTGCCAACAGGGCCTTGGAGATTCACCTGAGCCGCTCACAGGAAGGAATGATTTGTAAGCTTTGAAACCCAGAGGAAATGCCCACAGAAAATTCAACATCTCTGTTATCCTGGGAGAGATAGGAGCCAGTCAGGAATCTCTTCCTTCCCCCACTGGCACTTCTGCTGCTGGCCTACTGGCCCAACATTAGTTGGGCAGCTGGTTCCTATCTGGTGTACCCCTCTGACCCAGCTCTTAAACCCACACAAACCTTTTTCTCAGGAACCCCTACCCCTCCCTCTAAAGTCTGCATGGAGTACAGAGAGGAATTATAACAGCAGGCTGAGACAATGCTAACTAAGCAAATATGATTACTCTCAAGTTAAAATTTCTCATAGGGGCCACAGAGATGAGTCAATAGGCAAAGGGGCTAGTTGTGAGAACTTGATAACCTGAGTTCAATCCCAAGAGACAGTGTGAAAATCCCGATGTGGTGCCACACATCATAACCCCAGCACTCCTACAGCAAGGCAGGAGGCAGAGACAGGAGATTGGACGAGAAGCTCAAGGTCCAACCAGCATAGAGAACTCAGCACCGTGGAAACGAGAGACCCTGCTTCAAAAACACAGTTGTGAGCATCCACCTTTCCTCTGACCTCCTCAGACAACCATGACATATATATATGTAAGTCCATGCACAGACATCACACATGGGCATGCATGTATACACACACACACTCGCACGCACACACAGAGAGAGAGAGAGAGAGAGAGAGAACAGCAGTAATAAGGAATTTTTATTTTTCATATAGCTGTGCTGAGGCTACACACAGAAACAGTTCCAGGTGAAAAATTTGGCCCTGTTAGGATTTGTAGGATTTGCAATCCCCTGTGACAAATCCACGCCTCAAAGCACAGCTTTGAAAGGTGGGTTATTATACATCTAACGTATACATTAATATCCTTTGAGATTTTAGCATTAAAGGTAGATGTTTTTTCTAAGTGCTCTTTGGTGTCACATGTGAACATCCCACTTAGCAAGCGGTATTTTCTATGCCACCTGCTATGAAAATGTATAAGGAATTCAAACCCAGTGTTGCAAAGCCCCCTCCTAATATATTTCAAATGGACTTTCCATTGCTTGTGTGGGGTGAAGACAGGGCTGGATATTTGGGGAATTCGATGTCTGTTGCCACTTCTTGCATCTGGAGACATTTCTTACCCTCTCCTCCATCCTTCCATCTTCCCAGCTTCTAGTTCCCTTGTATGAATCATTTTCTGTTTCTGTAATAAAATACCAGCCAGGTGGTGGTGGTAGTACATATCTTTGATTCCAGTACTTGGGAGATAGAGGCAGATGGGTCTCTGAGATCTAGGCTAGCCTGGTCCTGTTCTAGGACAGTCAGGGTTCACAGAAAGACCACATCTTGAAAAAAATAAAATAAAATTTCCCAAGACTAGATAACTATAAAATAGAGAGGTGTACTTTGAGGCTGGAAGCCTCATGGCAAATGACATCATCAGATCAGAACATGGCAGGTGACATCATCCGTTCACAACATGGCAGGTGATGTCATGGTGGAAGAAAGAAAGATCACATGGCAAGACAGGAAGTGGGGGAGGAGTCTAACAACTGGCTCTCAAACAGACTAAGTCATTCCATGAGATCAGTATTAACAGTTCCAGTGGTCATACCCCCGGTAAACTAATCATCTCTCATTTGGCCCCACCCTTAAGTCTACTACTTCTTAATTCTGTCACATTGGAGATCAAGAATCCAACACATGAACGAGGAGAAACAAACCACATGCAAACCACAGCCCTTTTTTCCTTAGTCTCTTTCCAAAAACACTTACACTTTGTCTGGGTACAGCTTCCTACCTGCCTCAGCCTTATGAGTCACAAAACAAAGTGTGAACAAGGGACATTGGCCGTGGGCGAGTATATTGCTGCAACTTTTCTCTAAGCCTAAAATCATTCAAAGTGAAACATTTACTTAGAAATGAAAGAGCCAGTGAAAGTGATGGCCCCCAAATCTCCATTCGGATGTCCCGTGGCCGATTTCCTCACAAGCTTATGTGAGTCACAGCCACACTACATCGTAGCAGGTAATAATTCTTCCCACATGACAAAAGATCATTCCTTCTGTTAATACAACCATGACCTTGTCCTTTGAGAAAAACAACTCCGGCACATGTTGGAAGAAGCAGTTGACTCTGCTCCAGTTGTGAATGACACTCTCTCGGAGGGCAGAGCCCAAGCTCAGATGTTAGTTTCTAGTTTCAGACCTCTCTCTCCCTCCCCCTCTCACACACACACACACACACACACACACACACACTCAAGCCATCATCTACCTATAATGATGAGGGGAGTGGGTTCCAGTGCATCTTACCTCATCGTAACAATCAAACTAAGCTGACATATCAACCTTCCACCCTCTGTATACTTGGGTTTCACACCTGTCACCTTCTGTATCCAAGGGTTTCACACCATGGATTGGACCAAATGTGGACTGAAAATATTTGAAAATAAATTGTGTGCATTACACATAGAAGTTTTTTCTTATTTTCTGATCAGCACATTGAAATTGTTTATATAATATTGACATAAGCAATGTAATGATGTCTTTAAATGCATGCAAGAACACATGGTTATTTGCAATATAATGTCATTTTGTAGAAAGGATGCCATAGAATGTGGGGTCATCAGGGAGACAAAGAATCAATCTTCTGAAGATACCAAGGACTGACTACATTTAGAATTATTTGACCAGATTTATATTGTGTACATTTGCACAATCATTTCATATTATTTGGACACTATGGCTACAAATGAGATTGGGATTCAGTTTCTTTGAGCTTTCATAGAAGCCCTATCAGGAAGGTACTCAGTTCATAGATTTAAAGCTTATTCAGAGAGTAAGGCCATTTTCCCAAGGAGACATTAATGTCAGTCAACAGTAAAGCTAAGGCTTTAGTCGCAAGCCTCTGCAGAGATCAGAGTTTAGTGTTTGTCTCCAAGGTCATGCCAAAAATAATACAGGCTGGCTTGCACCAATGACTTAACATTTGTTGTTGAATTATGTTTCCAAATTATTATTAATAAGTGAGCCAAAAATAATTCTGAAGACTCAAACTTAGAAAACCTTCTTATAGAGAAAAGGCACCAAGAGAAACCAGTGCACTGATGGAGGCAGGGCCTGAGACAAGAGCAGATGCAGCTTGCTGGAATTCTCTAGATCAGCTGGGCTGAACCCAAAATATGCAGGGACAAGGGATAGAGTCTGAACCCAGGGTATATGGGGACATGGGACAAAGACTGAACCTCTCTGTGCACTCTCTAGTGCACAGGCACACAGAGGAAAAGTTGACTGCAGAGTACTTGGGGTGACTTAGTTATGCTCTCTATTGCTATGATGAAACATATGACCAAATGATGTGGGATTCCCCTCTCTATGCTGTGAATACCACTGGTTAATAAAGAGGCTGTTTTGGTCAGTGGCTTAGCAGAATAGAGCTAGGTGGGGAAAACTAAACTGAATGCTGGGTAAAAAAAGGCAGAGTCAGTGAGAAGCCATGTAGCCCTGCCAGAGACAGATGCTGGAACTTTACCCAGTAAACCACAGCCTCATGGCGATACACAGATTAATGGATATGGGTTAATTTGAGATATGAGTCAGCCAGAAATACGCTTAAGATATCGACCAAACAGTATTGCAAATAATATGGTTTCTGTGTGGTCATTTCGGGGCTGAGCAGCTGGGAACAAACAAGCAGTCTCCTACTACAACCAAAATAAGCAATTTGGGAGGAAACAGTTTATTAGGCTCACACTTCCATATCACTGTTATCCATCAAAGGAAGTCAGGACAGGAACTCACACAGGTCAGGATTCTGGAGGCAGGGGCCAATGCAGAGGCCATGGAGGAGTGCTGTTCACGGGCTTACTCCCCATGGCTTGCTCAGTCTGCTTTCTTATAGAACCTAAGAGCACCAGTCCAGGGATGGCATCACCCACCATGAGCTGAACTCTCCCCCATTGATCACTAATTGAGAATATGCCTTATAAGCTTGCTTGCAGCCCAAACTTATGGAGGCATTTTCCCAACCGAGATTCCATCCTCTTCCTCTCAGATAACTTTAGCCTCTGCCAAGTTGACACAAACCTCTCCAGCACAAAGGGCATGGCAGAAAGGCTGGACCCTGAGCACACACAGGCAAGGGGAAAGGCTGGACCTTGAGCACACAGGGGAATGGGGGAAAGGCTGGGCTCTGCATACACAGGGGTACAGGGGAAAGGTAGACAACAAAATCTCCTGCAGTAATAGCTGCTTTTGATTGTGTTAGACTCTGCAAGGAGTGCTCATTTTGAAAAATCCCACTTGATCCCCCAAACAATTTGAAGCGATAAATTATTTTATTAGCTAGGATGTCTTAGTTACCATAATATTTTTGCAAAAACTGAGTGCAGTTTAAACACTAAAAGAACCATACAGGCAAGATGTTTTAAATTCCTGCTCTGAATGCTCCTTCCTATTCAAACACATGGTGCTCAAAGATAAAACACAAATAGTGGGGGACTCAGAAGACGGCCACTTTCAAATGCAAGATAAATGTCTTCCTGGTCTAGGAATGGCAGAAAAAGACAAAGAGGAAAGATAAGGTGAATTGCAGGTCTACCAATTTCTAGCCAAGAGACAGGGAGAGGCAGCTTAGGTCCTTTCCTATGGGACCAAAACAACTGTGTGAGGTAGGGATTCTTATTCCAACACCTCTGTGGGATGTGTCCTCATGTCAGAAGAAAGGAGAAACTTCAGTGTGTCCAGCCCAGGGTTGCGGCTGTGTGAGACTGGTGGGAAGCATGGAGCCTTTGAGCCAGAGTCTGGGCAAACCAGCCAAGTTCTAGGCTCTTCATTTTCAACTTCCTTTCTCTCTTCAAAGTACCAAGGCTTAACCTGCTAAAAGACACCAAACACTCCAGCCGAGGTCTTAGCAGCTGGGCTGACAATGACTACACAGAAAAAATGTGAGGGAGAGGGGAAATGAGGGCTATACTTTGTCTCCTAAGGGGCCATATATTGGGAGCTTGGTGTTCAACACATCAGTGGATCATTTAAGAGATAGAGCACAGGAGGCAGGACACATAGGTCAGTGGTTAAGAGTGCTTTCTACTCCTTCATAGGACCTGAGTTCAGATCTCAGTACTCACATCAGACAATTCTCACCACCTGTGACTCCAGGAGACTCTGAACCCTCGGGCCTCCTCAGGCTCTCTTCTCTGTCCTGTCTCTCTCTGTCTCTCTCTTCCTCTCTCTCTCTCTCTGTCTCTCTCTCTCTCTTTCTCTCTCTCTCTCTCTCTCTCTCNNTCTCTCTCTCTCTCTCTCTCTCTCTCTCGCTCACACACATGCAAGCACATAATACAAGAATACAAGCAAACCTTTTTTGTTTTGTTTCTTGAGAGCACGTTTCTCTGTGTGGCCCTGGCTGTCCGGGAACTTGCTCTGTAGACCAAGCTGACCTTGAACTCACAGAGATTCACCTGCTTCTGCCTCCCAAGTGCTCTAATTAAAGGCATGTGCCACCATCACCACTATAACTCAGCATGCAGCATGTAATTCCTAATAAAAGAGGTGGAGCCCTCATGGGAATTTCACAAGGTCCTTAGGTTATTGGGGAATGCTGGTCTCTTGGAGGTAATTTTTTTAGGTGAGTAAGTTGATATGAAAGCTTGAACCTAAACCTACCTGACCTCTGGTCTGCTCTGTGGCTTCTCATATGGCAATGCAGTATTTCCATTTCACTATGTCATAGCTACACATAAGAACATAAATGGGGGAAGTTATTTTTAAATTAAATAGAAAAATAGAAACAGATCATCTACAAAACAATATAATGACTGAAATTTCTCTTGACAAGAGAAGACACAAGTCAGTGAAGTCTTTTTGTCATGGGCTAAGAAGAAATCATCAGAAGCCTAGAATTACATTCCCAGCTAAACTATCATTTAAGATGAAAGTGAAACCGGGACTTTTTCAGACATAAAAGAACATTCCATGATCCTGAGAAACTAACTGAGAGAACAAGCAAAGAATGTGCTTTGGTGAGGAGAGAAAAGAAACCTGAAGTGAAACTCCTAAGAAACAAAGAGAAGCCCAGAAATCAATAGACTGTGTCAATCAACTCAGTTACTGTCTAGATAATGTTATTCCGTGGGCCACCAAGATGGCTCAGTCCACAAACCCAACAACCTGATTTTATCCCTGGGACCCACGTGGTAGAAGTAGAAATCTGACTGTCACAAGTTGTTTCTGACCTTTACACATGCCATGGTATGCACATGCATGAATGTGTGCGGGCGCGCATGCACACACATACACACACACACATATAAGCGAAGACGGCAATTCATCTCTCAGCCATGCAGACCTGAATAATCACACAGACACATTATTAATCACAACACTGTTTGGCCCATGGCTTAGGCATATTTTCTAACTTGCTCTTACATTGTAAATTAACTCATTTCTATTAATCTATGTATTGTCATGAGGCTATGGTTTACCAGTAAGGTTCCAGCGTCTTTCTCCTTAGGCAGCTACATGGCATCTCCCTGACTCCACCTACTCTCTATTTCTCTTCCAGCCTGGCTATATTCTGCCCTGCCATAGGCCAAAGCAGCTTCTTTATTAAACCAATGATAATACAACATATTCATAGCATACAGAAGGGAATCCTACATCGCACACTCACACACACACACACACACCCTCTCTCACACACATACTCACACACACTTACATACCCTCTCACACATACACTCATTCACACACACATACTAGCATATCCTCTCTCTCACACACACTCACTCACACACTTACATACCCTCTCTATCTCACACATACTCATACACTCACACATTCACACACTAAGTGTAATTTAAAATTTTAATTGTTACTTTACTACCATATAATTACTAAATTACAGCACCATCTAGAGTTCAGCCTAACAACAAGGAGAAAGATAGAGTATTGAACTACAGTATGCTAAGTAGGGTGTTGAACTACAATATGCTAAGTAGGGTCTTATCTGCAGACTAGAAATAAAGCCTGACCTTTGCTTTGTCACAAACACTGATGTGCAAAAAGAAGAGTTGAGAGTGCAAAGCTCACTGATGAAGCCAGAAGAGCACAGTGTGTAGTTTCCAAGTCAGGGCAGGAGAGTGGGGAGAAATGAATAAAAGTCAGTTCCGTCAGTCTAACAAAGACTTGAACAATAGAACTAACACAAACCAGAAATAAGAGAAGCTTACTCACTTGCTTCCAGCATGAAGTGTGAATAGATAGACGAGCTCTTCCAGAGGAGGTTATCAGATCAGACTTGTAAAAACCTAGCTGTGTGGTGCTTTCATATGACAGAGAGACTTGGAGTAAAGAACCAGAAAAGGAAACATCCTAAACAAACTTGAAGAGAAATCTGGTCTAGCAAAGCTAATGGGAACCAAAATGTGAAGCAAAAGCTTCAATAAGGAGTCATTATTATACACACTGATAAGGGGAATACACTCCACCAAACATACATAACAATCACGAGCTTCTATAAATTCAAATAGCCTGTATTAAATATGGGAAGCAAAAATTGGCAGAGTTACAGGGGGATATTGCGAATATCCAATCATGCAGGAAGGGCTTAGTGCCCTCCCCCAGAAACAGACCAAGCAACAAAGCTATGGACTATCTGAAACACATAATTAAAAGACTTGATGTAACAGATAAATATGGAGCCCTGCTTCAATCAAGCATGGGTATTCATTCATTCTTTTCAGGCCCAGGATACACTTTATAAAACTTGACTTTGTATCAGGTCACAAAAATAGTATCAGAAAATTACAAAGAATCTATGTCACACACAGTGTGCTCTCCAACAAATGCAGAATTATAAGAGACTCCATCAATTAAGGTAGCTTAAAATACATTTTTAAAATAAAAGCACACATTCCAAAATGACATAAGTGAAAAATGAATGCACAATGAACATTTATTAAATATTTAAAACAAATGACAATGACTACACTTCATGTGAAATTTGGGGGCATGATTAACATCATTCCTAGGGGAAATTTACCCTTCCACATATTTGTTAAAAACCGAGAAAGATTAAAAATAAACGAGTTCTTTATTTAACTCCTGAAGCCAGGAAAAAAAGTGGATTGAGGGATCGCTCAACAGTAAAGAGCACTTGCTGCTCTTGGAGAGGACCCATGTTTAGTTCTTAGCGTCCACATCAGACAGCTCACAACTATCTGTAACTACAGCTCCAGGGGCTCTAATGCCGTCTGTCCCCAGCAGGCACTTCAGTCATGCTCTCTCTCTCTCTCTCTCTCTCT
>LOEQ01001701.1:740709-755903 GCA_001685075.1 Bramus lutescens | reverse complement strand
AAAGAACAGAACCGATAGACTGAAAGAGAGAGAGAGAGAGCTCAGAATGAAGGGCAGAAACAGCCAGATAAGCTAAACAACACAAACGAGAACGAACAAGTATCAAGCACTTGTGCCCTGTGCATTGCATCTCTTGACCATCACCGTTATCCTAGAGAGGGGTACTGAAATCATCCTGCCATCAGACGTCTCTTCCAGCACTTAGAAAAGAACTGGGCTTTGCCTTCTGAAAACCACCTGCAACTTTGGGCTGTCAATGCTGGAAATGCTTCCAGCATCCCACGTCTCACCACTGGAGCAAGATATTCGGGAAATTCATCTTCCTCTACTCTGCAGTCAAGCAAGTCTCTAAAACATCATGGCTGTAGCTGTCTCAGGCCCTTGGCACTTGTTCCTTCTGCCTGGAGCTCTGTTCCCCATGTCTTCTTCATGGGTCCAGGAGTGCTGAAAGGCCACTCCTCAGAGAGGGTGCCCTTGTGTTCCTGGTATCAGGAACACATACATGCACCATGCCCTTACCTGAGTGATTTATTTGCCTGTTGACTTTTCTCTTTCCCATGAGAGTTCTGTTGTATCTTCTTCATGCTTGTATTTCTGAATGAAAGCACTTCATTAACATATGCAAACACAGTCTGAATGAAGAAATACTTCTAAAACCAAGGCCTGTTGGCTGGATACTGACATGGAGCCAGAGGTTTTCAGCTGAGCAACTCATGCCCCTCTCCACCAGTCCTCCATGCCAGAGGCCACATGGGGGTGCATTCTGTTGATTGGATCCCCTTTAGTCCTCATAATAATTTATCACAGAACTGTGGGTACATGGGTAGGTCATGAGAACTCACCCAATGGTGGGGCCACCAAATCTCCATCATACCAGTCTCTAGTGAACAAGACACTGTGCTGCCTGGATTCTGTGTCCACAGAAGGCTCTTTCCTCTCCCTTCACAGATAAGAAGCAAGGCCACCTTTACACTACAGCCAAGGGCACCTGAGCTCAGACACACCTGAAATGTCTCTCTTGTGTTTTGAGTGCTTCTTCTGAAAGCTGAGCTCTTTCCTTTGGAGAGTGACTTATGTGGACCGACACCCCTCACTCTGGCTCACTTTGGTTGTATACAATCTCTCAAGATTCTTTTCATGGAAGATTTGTCTCTTCTGTTCTGAACTTTTCTGTCACCCCACAAGGGTTGTAACCAGAAATCTCACTAGTAGAAAAGTCCTTTTTTTCCCCTGTACCTTACTTTAGCTGAGTTGGAAATCTGATAGAGATTGCTCTGTTGGGGGCATAAGAACACATTGTAAAACTAAGCTGTTGTCTTTAAGAAGCAGGTGGTAGATCTCATATTAACAGGCAACACACGTGTTACTATGACTACAGCTTTTAAAAAATTATGAGCAAGCCAAGTGTCTTCTATTATTCATAAAAAAGGATAATGTTTTGCCATCATGGAAAGATGTGCCCCAAATCCAGATTTGCCTTCTTTCATCAGCATTTGTGGTAGGAAACAGCACTTCACTGTGTTTTGTCAGGGATGCCAGCTCTCCAGAGACTCTTAGAACACTGTTGATGACCGAGTATTCACAATGCTAGAGACAACTTCTCAAAGGCAGTATTCTTGGTGCTGTGCAGTCTAACGTACAATCTGAATGCACATTGGGATGCGGCTGCTATAGCCAGATTAGAGAGCCCCACTTTGCTGAGACAAAACTGAGAGAGGCCCCCATCTCACAGCAGACTCACACACTGCATCCAGAAGGGCTGTCAACAATCCAGACTCAACATAGAAACAGAGCAGCCGTAAAAGAAAAGGATCACCTTCAGAATGTAAAAGGCCACTTCAGAAGGATGCTGTCTGAAGAAAAAATCAAGAGGATGACCTCTCCAAAGACAAGGCAAGCCTGAGAGCCACATTAGGCTGAGGCTGTGGGAAAGGTGGTGGAGGGAGGCTACTAAATCCTCATGGCAAAGACTGAGGCAATGGGAACCTCAATATTCATTGCACAAATGGCATTCAGTCCTACACTGACCACTCTGAAAATAGAGACACCAGACATGAGGTTCCATTTCTCTAAGGGGTTCATAGCTACATAGGAAACACTCTAGAAATACCATGTGGAATGTCCTCTGGTGAAAGATGGCTAATTGAGAACTCCTTCCACACAGGAAGCAACAGTTTGCATCGCCTGAGTAAAGGTTTAAATTAAAACTAGGAGACATTGCCTCAGAACTGGGGCTCATCTTACAAAGTCAGGAGATCCAGCCACATGACAGGGGCAGCAGTGGATTATCCGGGACCAGGCCACAGCTGCACCTACATTGTCCACCAAAGTCCATATCTAAGTTGATGAACATGTAAATCTGGAATCCCTGAAATCTCTTAAGAAGTGAGAACTGGATGAATGGGTATAACACTGACCAGGCTCCATGTGGCTGAAGAAACCATGGGGTGAGTCTGGCTCCTCTGGTTGGCCTAAGTAAGGTGGCTCTTGTTGCAGGGGTGGGGGCTTCAGGGTATTAGTTGCTACAACAAAATATCTGAAAAAAGGAACTTAGAAGGGGAAAGGTTTGTTTTGACTCACAGATTGAAGGCTTGGTCCACCATGGCAGAGAAGGTATGTTATTGGATGTGGGTCAACTTGTCGCATTGTATCTCAAGCCAGAGAGCAGCGAATGGTGAGGAAGTAGGAAGAGGCTGCAGAAACTCAGGAAACCGCTCATTCTAGTGGGGCTCTGCTTTCTACAGGTCCCACAACCTTCTAAAACACTGCCATCATCTTGGGACCAAGTGTTCATGCACATGAGCCCATTTGGGATATTTCACACATGAACCATAATGGTGATTGTGGGAGTGCACAGTGAGGGATATTGTGTCATGACAGTGAGACACATCTGCTCCTGGCAGCACCAATTACTTCTAGAAGATGGTGGGCATCGAAGAGGCTCCTCATGGAGTTTGTTAGCCATTTGGGCAAGAAACTGCTCTTGCCTGGACTGCTTGATNTGGGCATCGAAGAGGCTCCTCATGGAGTTTGTTAGCCATTTGGGCAAGAAACTGCTCTTGCCTGGACTGCTTGATGGTATGCTGTGTGAACTGGATATGCAGGACCCACAGAAAGGTGACTGCTGAAGTTGCCTAAGGAAGGTAAGACAGTCCTTTGGGGTTCCTGCTTCATGAAAGAGTCTGCGAGACATTCTGCAGGACACAGAAGAAAATGACTGACAAACTGCCAATAGAGGCAAAGCAGTCTTTCAGATTTCCTGCTTCATGGCCTGTAGGGTGAAGATGAATACCCCAAAGGCACAGAAGAACTCTGGGTGACTGTCCAGGTAGTGAGATGTCTCTGTCAAATCTGGAGGTAGTATTATATCCTTCTGGAGTCTTTGATGGAGTTGAAGAATTGATAGTTATAATTATACTTTTCCTTAGTTATGATAAAAGAAAAAGTAGATATAAATATTACAACTGTAATTCTTGCTTGAAAACTGTTTTATGTAATTTTACTATGTTAAAGTTAAAACCTTCCTTTTTTTTAAACAAAAAAGGGGGTGATGTGGGAATTCCCCTCTGTATGTTGTGAATGCCATTGGTTAATAAATAACTTCTTTGAGCCTATAGCAGAGCAGGAAAGAACAGAGCTAGGTGAGGAAAGCTAAACTGAATGCTGGGAGAAAGGAGGCAGAGAGAAGAGAAACCATGTAGCCCCGTTGGAGACAGATGTTGTAACTTTACCCAGTAAGCCACAGCCAAGTGGCAATACACAGATTAACAGAAATGAGTTAAATTAAGATGTAAGAGTTAGCCAATAGGAAGCTAGAGCTAATAGGCCAAGCAGTGATTTAATTAATACAGTTTCTGTGTGATTATTTTGGGAGTCTGGGTGGCTGGAAATGAGCAAGCAGCCTTCTTGCAACATTGTGTCCATTGTACAAGAACAGATCTTGGAGCAGAAAGCAGGCCTCACATAGCCTGAAGTCAAAAGACAGTTATGGACTCAAAGTAAAAGTAGTGTTCTGACTATCTAACAGAGCCTCTAAATCTTAGTGACGTTAAAACAAATGCTTTATTCTACTCTGTTTCAAGAGTTCAGAAAAGGTAAAGCAGGGATACTCGCTTTTCTCAATCTTGGGGACTCAACTGGAAAGATCCACTAGTTGGGGGTAACTCAATGACTAAGGCCAGAGAAATCTGGCTGCATCATTACTTATGAATCCAGTGGTTGAGATCGGCTGCCTGTTAGTTGGACTTCTTGTAGACCATTGGCCAGAATATATCTGTGTGCCTTCTCTACATGGTCTCTTCTGGGCTTTCTCAGTACATGGTGGCTGGGTCTCAAGAGCAAGAATCTCTAGGTAGCAGGGCAGAAGTGCATGATAGACTTATGGTGAAGCCTTGCAAATCAGACAGCAACACCTGGTCACACTGTTAGTCAAGATGGCTACAAAGAGAATCACAGGTCACAACAGAGAGAATGCTAATCTCACACAAAGGAGTATCAAGAACACATTATGTGTGAAAGCAGATTCATTCCATTTAAGTATTGTTTGGATTGTGTGTGTGTGTGTGTGTGTGTGTGTGGTGTTGTATGTGTATGGTACTTATATGAGTACACATTCATGCACATCTGCATACACACATGTATGATCATCTGTGTAGAGGCCAGAGGTTGACATCTCTTGCTTTCTGCCTTACTTTTTAAGACAGGGTCTCTCACTGTATCTAATGCTCACAGATTCAGTTGGGCTTACTGGTCAGTGAACTTCATTGATCCTCTTGGATCCATCTCCCCAACAGCGCATTACGGGTGCCTGGCTTCTATGTGCTGTTGGGAATCCAAATTCAAGCTTTTACCACTGTGCAATCTTCCCTTCTCCTTGGAAAGGGCCATGGTAATGTCCTTGCTGCTTGTTTGATCCAGCTTATTCTCCATAAGAATTCTCTGCTCTTCACATTTATCAAAGAGCTTTTTGAAAATTCTAAACTTCTAGGTAGGCTTCTTCACTAAGTCCTCCCAAGGAAAGGTTAAATGTTTCAAAGGCCTCTGAGACTCATCTTCTTGGCTTTTCCTGTCTGGCTGCTCTGCCGTGCACACTGCAAGGCCCTCTTTGCTCTCTGTTTGCTCCTCTTTCTTCAGTTAATTGGTTTGTTTCTCACAATGTTTGCTCTGTGACCTATGAGAAAGACAAGGTCTCATGGACAATCAGGTGCAGGATCCTGCTGTGGCAAGTCCCTAAAATGTAGTTCTGTTAAAGTGACAGCCAGTGTGATATCTGAATTCTCATGGTTGTCACACAGACCCTAGGTTGTACAGTCCTGCAGCTTGCCTCTTATCTCAGAGTGTGACATCACAGACACTACGGGGGTGATTTGGACAATAAGAATACAACTCTCCCACTGCCCAGTAGCAAGTCCTGATTGGATAGGCTTCCTAATATTATTAAGCGTACTGATTATTAAGCTTATTATATGTTCACACTTAAATTGTTAAATATGTGTACATTACTTTCAAGAAACATTTTTTAGATAAGTCCTGCCCAAAATGGTGTCAAAATGGCAATCCTTCTGCCTCGGCCTCAGTACTGGGAATTACAAGCATGCACCTGATGCCTGACATACACACATAACTAAAAACAAACCATTCTATTTGCTTGTGATGGCATCTCTCTTGTGATACACAGAATGACCATGGGATCTGGAGGGGACCATGCCAGAGGTTTGATTTTCTTTTCTAGTCTTCTTACTCACCTGTAAAGTGAGAGCAATGGGGCTTCTTCTAAGGTCAGAGAATGTCTGCAAGGCCTTCAATGCAAAGTGATGGTCCAGGCACTGTAAGTTATTGTTAGGAATACTTTCTCCTCCCAACCTTGTCTATTCTTTCTCCAAAGATGCTTATCCACCCACTTACTTCCTAGAAGAAGGGCAGAATCTTCATTTCAGTGCAAATAGCAGCTCCCATGTTTGTTCTAATGAAGTTTCTAACAGCTGTCCATGGTGCATAGGCAAGAAATTTCCCAGGAATTCACAGGCAGAAAAGTTGCATTCGTCAGGATTCAGTAAAGAAGAATAAGGCTTCTTCTTGAGCTACTTACACATAGGAGACTGGTCCTCTGGTTCCATGGGTAACAAGGTAGCTAAGAGAAACAGAACAAGATAAGGAGGCAGCCTTGATAAGCAACAAAAGAAAGGCTCCACTACCCCAGATTATGGAGACAACAGACAGACAGACAGACAGACAGACAGACAGACAGACAGACAGACAGACAGACAGACAGACAGACAGACGAAGAATGACCCAGAAGGACCCAGGGAGTCAAGAACTGCAAAGCAGGAACAGCACCCACTGGAGACTCCATCCATAGCAGCCAAGGAGAGGACAATGGTCTAGCTTCTCAGTTCTATTCCCCATATTCAACCAGCACCTACTATTGGCTCAGCCCTACTAGAAGCCATGGATATAAAAGGTTAGGACATGCTGCTTGCAAGAGTCAGTCCCCGTTACAGAAAGGGTAAGGAGGGGGCAGGAAGCCATCCCCCTTCCTTCAATACTAGGCTCTCCCAAAGTCATCAGGTGCCTGCACTGGTCCTGGGCCTGCACTGGATGTGGGGCTGTGAAGGAACTGATCTGACATAGCCATTCTTTTAGGGACACAGACAAAGCCAGGCACAGCAGCCTCCCAGAGCATCTCCCCATGTATTATTGCCCATCCTTCATATCTCAAATTTTAACACTCAGAGTTCAAAGAACATTAAATATCTCTTAATACAAAAAAAATAGCCATAATTTATATGGGAAAAATATCCATCCTGAAAATTTTAACATATCTTTAACAAAACATTCAAGAACAGTTATTAGTATATAATATATAATACGTTATTATATTATTATTATCCCAGCTTTCTTCCCCTTCAGTCCATCTATTCAAAACGCATATTCACCTTGCATGAATTTTCCCTCCTTAAAGTGTTTGATTGTTTTCAGAAAAAAATACTACAACTTCCCAAGCTGTCCCTCAACAAACAGCTGTCTCTGTGCCGCAAACTTCCCTGCGCTGATCTGCTTGCCACACCACTGTCTCCCTGTCTATTCACATCAGTTTGGGAGGGGGTATTGATTGAGCTATTGAAAGGAATCTATAGTCACTTCCCCAAGTGCAAATTATTTTGAATGGATATGAGTTCTTTTTAATTTTTTTCTTTTATTAATGTTGGTGGTGGTGGTGGTAGTGGTGGTGGTGCTGGTACGTGTGTGTGTGTGTGTAGGTCAGAGGACAACTTGTAAAGTCAGTTCTCTCTTTCCACCTTCATGTGGGTTCTGGGGACTGAACACAGGTCACCAGGCTCAGGCAACAAGTGCCTTTACCTACTGGGCATCTCACCAGCGCTAATATAAGCTCTGACCCAGAAGAGTCTCTTTTCACTCTGGCCTTTTGGGTTTGCATAGGCACAAAGAGATTAAATTGGATTTTTGTTTTCCTCACAGAGCCAGTAAACTAATTTAGGACATGTGATGACTAATTTTATGTGCCAAATTGACTGAGATGTATCAGAAGACAGGGGTTTAGCTGTAGACATTCTTTCACATTCTTACCAGAATCTTCATTGCTGCACTCTGTCAGTGACCAGGCCAGAAAACACCATAGGACTTACCAGAGAAAGACTTTAGAACAGCAGTCAGTGACTTTATTCATTATAGGCAAAAGCTAGAAACCACTGAGATGTTCTTTGGCAGGAGAATGGATAAACATTGCCCTGGCTAGCAATAAAATAATATAAGCACTTGTGAGCAGGGGAGCCTGTCAAAAGCATTTGCTGAGAAAAGGAACTAGGTGTTCAGGGAAGATGCTGTCAGATCCTGTTCCTGAGTTCAAGAGCAGGCAGGCATGGAGACATTGCAGAGCAGTCGTCGTAGGTCAGCTGGGAAGGGCTATGAGGCAAGTTTCTGGAGTGATGGAAATGTTTCCTGTATCGATTTGAGTGGTAGTCACACTGGTACACGCACATTAAAAATGCATCAACCTGTACTCTTAAGATTTGTGCTTTCTACCCGATATAAATTACACTTCAATTTAAAAATATATAAAAACAAACAATTTTAAGAGGAGGTGATTGATGTGTGTGTGTGTGTGTGTGTGTGTGTGTGTATAAATCTTTCTATTGATGCTAATTCACAAATTCTGGCTGAAATCTGCCACAACTGCACAACACTGCCCAAGAGAATTTTTCCCCTTGGGATATGGATGTTCTTCATCTGCTCTACCCAAAAGGGGACAGGAGTAACATAACAACTACCTTTTTCATTTTGTTCCATTTTAGTTAATATGAAATTAGGTATAAATAACTGCAAGTGACCCATGGCTGTATTATGGATACTGTGGCATAGATTTCAGATAACCCAGGGTCACATGAAGAAATGTCAACTCTCCATGTTCTTGCAGGATTGAGACGATTCAGCAGGACCTCCAGGGACTTGTTTGGAGCCAGTGTGAATGTTTTGGGTTGGGCACCATCATCCTTATGGATCTCATCCTCAAGGTCTCCTCATGGCCCAAGATGATTGCTGATGCTCCAGACATCATATCTGCATTGCAGACTGAAAGCAAGCAGGATGGAAGAAGAGGAAAACTTTTCCCTCGTTAAGGTAGGGTTTTTTTTTGATTGCTTTGTTTTTTATTAACAATTGTCTGCTTTCAACCTTTCTGCTAAACCTGCTGCAAGAGGAGCTAAAACACTTAGCTCTTTAGTTAGTATTGGCACTTCTCTATCCCTTTACTGCTCCATTGCCACACAGAGAGCAGCTCTTCAGAGGACAAGGGCGGGATGGACGGTGGGGAGGTGAGCAACCTCCTTGCTGCTTCTGCGCCATAGAAGAAATTCCTGTGCTTTCTCTAGGCCCAGTAGACATGCTCTAACCAGCTAAGGCCTTCTGGAAGAACCACCAACCCTCCTTGGAGCAGGAAGGTCTCCTGGGGATGATGGGAAGCTAACTGGATGCTGTTTGGCCTAGTTTTTTTTTTTTTTTGTCTTCTCTCCCCAGGTGTCAGAAGATGGTGTGAGAGCCTGGAGACTTGAGCTCTCTATGTAGAGTCCACCCATAGGAGGAAGGGGAACTGCTACTCTGCAACACTTTAAAATAGGACAATCACCCTTGAACGCAAGCAAGAAGTCTTCTGGGGGTGCTCATCACGGGGCAGAGGAGAGGGCCAGACAAACAATCCACGTGGCTGGGGGTAGTGATCATGTTTTCCCATCCCTGCTAATAATGTCTTGTAGGGCTATGAAAATCTAGGAAATGAAAGTGATGGTGATGGACAGAGGGGAGCATTAGAAATCCTTTCTTGAGGAGGTCAGACCAAGGGATTTGGGCTGCATTCCATTCTCAAGGAAGCAACACCGCGGAAAACCAGCACTGAAGTCCAAATCCAAGTATGAGAAGAGTCAGGTGCTAAACTAGGAGGAAAGTGTCTTCTCAGCTCGCGCTCAAAAGCCTGGGGGATGTGAGCATGGGATAGATAGACTGCAGAGACGGGCAGCATCTTTGAGGTCCAGGCCAAAAGTGGTCCAGCTTCTCACCATCCCCAGGGGCAGGCAGCTCACAGCAGCCTGTGGTTCCAAAGTCTTGGCTTTGCATTCTCAAAGGAGTGTTGGAGATTATTCCATAGGCCCTTACCTGGTGAAGGCGACAATGCAGGTAGAAGACACCTGCCCAGCCCGAACTTTGCCGGCTCCTCTTCTCCCTCCTCCTTGCCTCCTGTTCCCTCCCCCTCATCCTCCTCTCTCTGCTCTCTTGAATTTCTTTACTACTTACTGAGGAGGATTGTGGAGGGCTTCCACAAAAGCTGGCAGGACACGTCCCAGGGTAATTGGTTCTATAAAGGACCTGCTGGTGCCCTCAGCTACACTCTCAGTGCCTGCAATCTGTAGATTGCTAGCACTCAGCACTACTTTTCAACACATTAATGGGTAAGCAGCCTACTTGTCTTTCTGTTGCTAGGAGAAAATACCATGACCAAAAGCAGCTTAGGAAGGAAGGGGTTTATTTGGTTTAGATGCCCTCATCATAGTTGATTGCTGAGAGAAATCAGAGCAGGGGCTCAAGGCAGGAACCTAGAAGCAGGAACTGAAGCAGAGACCACGGGGGAGTGCAGCTGACTAGCATGCTATTTATGGATTGGCCCGGCTGCTTTCCTCTACAACCCAGGACCACATGCCCACAGGCGGCACAGCCCATAGTGAAGAAAATGACCCACAGGGTTACCTACAGGCCAATCTGATGGAGGTAATTTCTGAAAAATGACCCATAGGGTTATGTACAGGCCAATCTGATGGAGGCAGTTCCTTGGCTGAGGTTCTCTTCCTAGGTGACTCTAGTTTGTATCCAGTTGACACAAACTAACCAGCAAGTAAGCAAATGAATAATTAGGGGGGCACACGCAGCTGAACTGGCCCTCAGGGGGATGTTCTTTGAGCAGAGAACACTGCTCTACAACACGGACTTCTTCGGGGTCCACCCAGGACCATGTCTCAAAGGGACGAAGGTGACTTGTAAAGTATGTTTATGCAGTGGAATGAATGATCCAAGTGTCAATAATTTGGAAACAAGCCTGTAATGTGAGCAATCAGAAGTGAGAAAAAATCAATGCACTCCTTCTCCTGGTGTAGAAATGGAAAACAAGCTTCACTTTACTCCAGCCCTGGGCGAGAAAGAGCAAATTAATGGTTCCTGTGGAGGGCTCCTATGCTACCTCTCTGCCCAGAGCCCATATCAGGAAGGGGCCAGGGAGATGGAGCAGACAGGCTCTGGCCTCAGCCTAGAAGCTTCTGCATGAATTCTTGGTATAATATTGCATGTGTGCATGCACACACAACATGTAGAGGTATGGAGTTGTTCTAGAGTATCTTGTGCATGCATAGGTATGGCTGCAGAGACCCATAAACACAAATCAACACAAACATATGTGTTTACTCAAATGCCAGAAGTGTGTGTCTGTGTATGTGTGTGTGTGTGTGTGTGTGTGAGTAGTAGTAGTAGTAGTAGTAGTAGTAGTAGTAGTAGTAGTAGTAGTAGTAGTAGATAAATGTTAACTCCTGAGGTCCTGGAGGTCAGAACTCCACTAGCGGGATGAAATCCAAACCCAGGCAGGGCTCTCTAGGGAAGAGTCTGGAAGTGGACATCTTTGGGGTACTGACCACCTGCCCTATCTTAGCTCACACTTTGGCAGTAGAGGACAGGGTGATCTCAGCATGGGAGGTGGGACAGTTTTCTGGGATGAAATATGCATTGTGGAGTCAGATCTATGACCGTATCCCAACTCTGAATCTGGCTCACTCGGAGCTGAGTGCCCTTGGTTGTGTTTCTAAACCTCTGTCAGCCTTAGCTTTTCCATCACTGAAATGGAAATGGCAGCTTCTGGACTCTGAAACTACTACAGGGTCTAATGAGATGAAGCATGTGCAATGACCAGCAGGGCAGCACTGAGCTAGTTGTTACTGCACAATAACCCTCGATATCTTACAGGCAAAGCCACAGTCTCACCCTCAAGACTGCATAGAGGCCATGGCTCTGGTGTGATGAAAAAATGTTTTATTTGGTCACCCTACAATTGCAGAGCCATCTACAGTCCCTTGGTATTCTGCTTGCAAACCAGCTCAGCCTACCTCCTTTCAAGGCAATTAGCAGCAGCCAGCTTCCACATCCGCCATCCGGCCTCAGAATCCCTTCATCTAACTTGACAAATGCCTCGGGCACATGTTTTACCTTCTGGGTTATTGCAAGTGACAGTCTACCAAATGTTTTGTCATTGCATAATGCATCATTTTTGCCAGGCTTCTGTGAGACTTTCTTCACCACCTGCCAGCCACTCTCACAGCTACTGCCACATATTTCAGGGTTTTGTTATGGAGGACTCCCACTTGAGATACCAAGGACTACATCAGCTAGCTCTTGCTGTGTAACAACCAGAGGTCTCGGCATCGTACAGCACACACTTGTTTCTCACTCATTTCCCTATGATTTGTAGATCAAAGGGGAAAGAATTAGTGACAAATAACAATCTAACCTGACACTTGTGGCGAGGGTGTGGTGAATGGCAGCTGTCATCAGCCACCGTGCCACCTCCTCACACCATGACGCTTAATGGCAGATGCATAAAATGTCTTCCACCTCAGTCCACTCTGATGTCCCTGTGAGGACTTACGGCAGTTACTTCACCTCGTACTGGAGTGTCCCAAAGCTTCAACCCTGAGAAGCAAGTGGTAATGCTTACTCCTCCTCCAGATCGGTGGGACTTGCACTGTGTCCCACAAATACTGATTTTGCCCAGATCTAAGGGCCTGTTTCATCTGTGCTCCTCATGGGATTGGACAGCACAATGATGCGTAGCACATGTGGCAAGCACTGATTGTCCAATGCTAGAAACTTAGTGCTGGCTGCACAAGTGGGTACAGTGAGCTTTGAGATCAGACCTTATTAGGTTTGCCTATATTCTGGTTACGTGTGCGTGTGTGTGTGTGTGTGTTATGAAATAAGCAATTGAAAATAATTGATTGTCCCCACTTTCTTAAATTCTAAAATGAGAAATCTAATTCTATCTATCCCCAAGTTTTTGAAGATGAATTAAAATACACAGTAGAGCCTTTGGTAAGTTGTTCTAAGCCCTCACATACTTATGATGGGGCCATTCTAAAGCCCTCATGAGAGTTTCCATAGACAGCCCCTTCCCCTCTTATTACCTTTCCTGTTGGCACAATACTCAGTCAACAATCTCAGCTTACTGAGATACCATCTTACACCTGCTAAGATAAAAAAAACACCATACTATCGAATACGACCTCTCCTACACCTCATTCCGGAACACTCCTCCATTGCTGGTGGGAATGCAGAGTTGTACAACCCCTCTGGAAATCAGTATGGTGGTTTATCAGAAAATTGGGAATCATCTACTCAGGACCCAGCAATACCACTCTTGGGCATATACCCAAATGATACTCAACAATCATACTACAAGGACATTTGTTCAACTATGTTCCTAGCAGCATTATTTGTAACAGCCAGAACCTGGAAACAACCTAGATGCCCCTCAACTGAAGAATGGATAAAGAAAATGTGATACGTTTAAACAATAGAGTATTACTCAGTGGTAAAAAAAAAAAACAAATGACATTTTGAAATTTGCATGCATATGGATGGAACTAGAAAAAATATCATGAGTGAGTTCACACAGACTCAGAAAGATAAACATGGTATGTACTCACTTATAAGTGGATACTAGTTGTAAAGCAAAGGGTAATGAGTCTATAGTCCACGATCTTAGAAAAGCTAAATAACAAGGAGACCCCTAGGAGTAACATATATAGATCCCCTGGGAAGGAGAAATAGACAAGATCTCCTGAGAAAATTGGGAGTGTGGGGGGTGGGGGAGAAAAGAGGAAAGAAGGGGAGGAGGAGGGAAAAGAGGGAAGAGAGAGGAGAACTTGAGGGAATGGGATAGTCAAGATGGGGGAAGGACAGAGACAAAGAGCAAGGAAAGAGATATGATTGGGGGAGCCATTATGGGGCTAATAAGAAAATTGGCACTAGAGAAATTCCAAGGAATCCACAAGGATGACCCCAGCTAAGACTCTAAACAATAGTGGAGAGGGTACCCAAACTGGCCTTGCCCTGTATTCAGATTGATGGCTATCTTAAATGTCACCATAGAACCTTCATCCAACAACTGATGAAAATAGAGGCAGAGAACCACAGTGAAGCACTGGGCTGAGCTCCCAAAGTCCAGTTGAAGAGTGGGAAGAGTGAGAATATGAGCAAAGAGGTCAAGAACAACTCAGGCCAGACAGGGAAGAAACCAGCATAGGACCAAACTAGGCCCTCAGAATGGGTGTCAGTTGTATGGCTGGGGCAGACTGTGGGGCCACTGGCAGAGGGATCAGGAAGTATCCCTACTGCTTGTACTGGCTTTTGGGAACCCAGTCTCTTTGGAGGGATACCTGCCTGCTTGTTTGTCCTGGTTGCCTGGCTATATTAGCCCCGGAATAACCACACAGAAACTTTATTAATTAAAACACTGCTTGGCTCATTAGTTCTAGCCTCTTATTGGCTAACTCTCACATCTTGATTTAACCCATTTCTATTAATCTGTATATCACCAAGTGGCAGTGGCTTACTGGGAAAGATTCAGCATGTCTGTCTCTGGTGGCTACACGGTGCTCCTCTGACTTGCTTTCTTCCTCCCAGAATTCAGTTCCATCTTCTCCGCCTACCTAAATTCAACCCTTATCAGGCCAAGGCAGTTTCTTTATTCATTATCAATACAAGCAACACATAGGAAGAAGGACCTCCTACACCACAGCCTGAGTACAAGGGGATGTGCTTGGTCTTTGATATGCCCTGCTTTGCTGAAGCCCATGAGAGGCCTACCCCTTTCTGTTGATTATGGAGGAGGGGTGGATTGAAGGGAGCAGGGGGAAGGAAGACGAGGGAGTAGGAGGATAGGAGGTAGGGGAGGCTTCGATTCAGATGTAAAAAAAAATTTAATTTTAAAAACGTTAAAAGAAAAGAAGAAAATCTTGTTTCTGATTGTAGTTAGAACCAACTGTATCCCTGTCTCTGCTAAGCTTACCTAACCAATTCTTCCTAGGACAACGGAAGACAACATTGCCTCTTTGGTTTAATCCTGCTTGGTATTGGTTTCTGTCACTTGCAGTCTAAGGGCTCTTGAATGCATGTCTACATCTATCTCCTGATAGGTTTCTTTTTGGTGGGTAGATGATCTGCACAGTAGCCATGCCTCAGCCTGAAAGCTGTCTTGACATTTCTTCCACCAAAGTAGTCCATAACTTTTCTCTTCTTTTTTGCCTTTGGTTCCAAAAGTAACCTTATTTTTATTTTTTTATTTATTTTAAAAAAGAAAACAAACTATCTTTTTTTATTATACATACCAATCCAAGTTCCCACTCCCTCCCCTCCTCCCATTCTCTCCACTTACTCTCCACCCAACCCCCCATCCACTCCTCAGAGAGGGTAAAGTACATTGCTGTGGGGAAGGTCCAAGGCCCTCCCTACTGTATCTAGGCTGAGCAAGGTATCCATTCAAAGAGAACAGGATCCCAAAAAGCCAGTAATAGAGGAGAGAGTGCCTGAACTAGCCTTGCCCTGTAGTCAGAATGATGAATATCTTAAATATCACCATAGAACCTTCA
>LOEQ01001701.1:730001-740526 GCA_001685075.1 Bramus lutescens | reverse complement strand
AGCATAGGACCAAACTAGTCCCTCTGAATGTGGGTGACAGTTGCATGGCTGGGGAAGACTGAGGGGTCAGTGGCAGTGGCATTAGTTCATAACTTTTCAATTCAACATTAGTTGATTTATGAGGACATGAGCAGAATACAACCAAATTCCTCACTAGGATATGATATGAATGGTGGATTGGGTGATAGTTCATTGGAAATATGTTATGAATGGTGATCTCAAGATATAGCTCATTAGATAAAAGTGCTCACCACACATGCTTGAGTAACTAAGTTCAATTCCTAGAATTCTCATTAAAAGTGAAAGTTGGGATGCTGGTATGTGCCTCTCATCCCAGCACTGAAGAAGAAGAAAGAGATAGATGCCTGGAATTCATCCATCAGGGAGTCTATCCTACTAGGTGAGCTCCAAGCCAATGAGAAAAACCTTGTATAAATAATAAAAATAAAATAGTAGACGGTTCCTGGGGAACTACTACCAAATTTGACCTCTGACTTAGAGATACACACATTCCCACACATGTGTGCACATGCATGCACACATGTACACAAACATACAGAGAGACAGAGACAGAGAAAATAATATAATAGGAATGGCTTCTCTCCCATTTCTTTGTATTACTCTGGAACCTTATGAACCTCCACTGTCCACGCTTCTAGCATTCCAGACTTTCAAACTCCCACTATAATGCTCCATCAAATTGCAGCATTCAGGAAATTTTAAGCCTTAAGTTTCAAACTTTTCCACATCCCTTTAGCAAACTAGTCCCCAGGGGACTAAGAACCATATGGTCAGATTTATTGCAAAATCAAATTCCACTCTCAGTATCTATTTTCTGTATTAGTTACTTTTCTCATCGCCAAGGCAGAAGAATACTTGACAAAAATGGTTTAAATAATGAAGAGTTGATTTATCCCACAGTTCAAGGATGCAGTCCATCACTAGGAATGGAGACAATGGCAGCAAGAGTGTATGGTAGCTGGTCACACGGTACCTACAGTCAAGAAGCAGGGAACCATGAACACTGATGCTCAGTTTTCATCTTCATTGTATTCATTCATGGGACCAGCTCATTGAATGTTGCCACCCACTTTTAAAGTAGGTCTTCCCACCTCAATTAGTCCAGTCTAGAACCACCCTCAATGAACAGGCAAAGAGGTTTGCCTCGTAGATGCTTCTACATTCTGTGAAATTGACCATCAGTATTAGCTATCACACTCAATAACTCCAACTATTTCTGATTGCTTGACTTTTTTTCCCAAAGAGGCAGCTTTTGCTAGCCTTTGAAGATGTTTGAGGGATCTCTGAATACCAGCATGTGATTGTAGCTTGTGGCATAAGGAGAATGGATGGGTGAGAAAGTACCAAATGATGAGTGGTCCTTTGAAGTCATGCCAGGTCCTTTCTTAACTGCAAAGACATATTAAGAGGTCGTCCATTTTGTCATGGAGCCGAGTGAACCTGAGTTTCCATGTAGCATTCCTTCTTGATAAATAATTCAAAGCCATGTCTTCATGGATCCACATACATCATCCAATTCAAGGGGCTCTGATTTATGCACACTTAGCTTTTGAACACAATAGCCTCTGATTCTATTTTGTTACAAGAAAAAAAAAGACAGGAGTGCTCAAGATTTACTACACTGATAGGCATGTGCGGAAATGAAAGCAAGGAGTTATGGGCTATTTGAAATAAATGTGCAGGGACATTAATGCAGTGTGAGGTAGAATTGGCTGTCACCTGCATCCTGCTCTCTCCATCCTCAGGGGCAAAGAGGAACAAGAATGTTTTCTGCTAGCCTGGATGACTCTCATCTCTGCACAGTCCCTTTGCATTACAGATGGAAGACTTGCCCAAAGTTTTACAGAAAGTGTGGCAGAGATCAATGGCTTAGAGATCTGCATCCCAGGCTAGAAAAGCTGCCATGCTTTGAGGCCTCAACTTCAGGTGCAACACAGAGATGAAGTGCTACATGAATGGAGCATGGCTGTTTGTATGTACAAATACACACCACTTGGTTGCCTAGTGCCCCTTGGAGGCCATAAGAGAGCATCAGATTACCTGGAACTGGAGTTAAAGATGGTTTTGAGTTACTATGTAGGTGCTGGGAATTGAAATGGGTCCTCTGGAAGAAAATCCAGTGCTCTTAACTGCTGTGCCATCTCTTCATCCATTTGCAATGGTTTTTAATGGTGAATTGGAATTTTATTTGTTTTTCTTGGGAAAGAACTTAAAGTTTAGAAAATAGGGAGGGGGAAAGGATTTGGAAGGACCTGGTGAGGGGAAGAATATGATCAAATAGCTTTCAATTTAAAAATTGTTTTAAGTGGCTAGAAAAGTGGTTTAGAGGCTAAATGCACTTGCTGCTCTTGCAGAGGACCCATGTTTGAGTCTTAGCACCCACATGGCAGCTCACAATTGTCTGTAACTCCAGTTCCAGGGGATCTGACACCTTCACATCAATGCACATAAAATAGTTAAATGAATTATTAAGAAAAGAAAAAAGTTGCTTTAAACAATAAAATACAATGAATAACTGAAAGTGGGAATAATACGTGCATCAGGATGAGTAACTAGTGGTATGCCCTACCAACACACTCCTACACTGTTGTTTGAGAAGCGCCATATGTACAGACTTGGAAAGATGTCAACATATTGTAAAGTTAAAAGGAGGCTCTGGCACAGCATGGAGAGTGTTAATACTCAACTTAGGTTTGTGTGCCATACATAATAAAAATAGCTAATGGTTTATCAAATGCCTGTTCCTTTCCAGACAAATATCTAAATATTTAATCTGAGCAGCAAACTGGTGAGATAAGTAATCTTAGACCCCATTTTGCAGATGAGGAAACTGAGGCCCCAGTAAATGAAACAATTGCTCCCAGGTTGTGGCACTAGTAAGCCACAGAATAGGGTGTGGGAAAGCTGGACTCTGAGCTTGCTACTCCAGCCACATTGGACACAGCTGAAGCTGAGAGCTAGGGCTCAGACTCGGAGGTGGGAACCCTTTCTCTGCTACTTTATCTGCTTTAATGTTGTTGGATTTGTTACAATGAGCATGTAATTGAAAAATAAAACTTTTATCAGAGCACCCAACAGTGCGGAAGTGTTGCCTGGGATGGGAGCCAAGGGTGGGTGGGGAGCCGCGGATGCTTCCCAGCTGGGCTGAGCTCTAACCTGACTTCCTGTGGATCCCCTGACACACACCTTGCTCCGCTGCCTACCAGATGAGTGGACTTGCAAGCCCCTGAGCTTCCCTAGGCCTCCTTTTGCACCTTTGGGATGTACTGTGATGACTCAGATACTGTTCTGCCCAAAGTGGGTGGTCGGGGAGGTTCTACAGCCACCCACTCCCATTCCTACTGCTGCAGTGGCTCCTGGGGACTGGCATCCCATGAATTCCGAGGAAAGCTTTCAGTTGACATTATCAGTGAAGACTTTGTTGATGTGAAGGATCCACACCCAGTTCTCAGTATTAAACTCAGCTCAGAGACAGAAGGTGCCCCATAATAGCAGAAACCCAAAAATCTAATAGGTCCTCCAATTTCAAGCTTTCTCCCTCTGTGATATTTATGTCCAAATCCCTCCCTCTATGCCTCAGTTTTCTCATCTCTAAAATGGGAAGACAGTAAGGGGGTATCATCAGGATCAGCAGGTGCTTGAATTGGATTCCCACATACCCACTGAGTTAAAACTGTGTTATCTGGGCTTTGATTCTTTTGCCATCTTTGCTCTTGGAGTTTGTCTCTTTTATTTTGTGTGTGCACAACTTTAGTGTGAAGTAGGGATCTAACTTATTTGGCATGAGCATCATCATTATGGACAAACTTAGTTGGCTATTTTTAATACCAACAGGTATAATACAAGTAAATCCAATATTGGATAAAGTTGGATAAGCAAGCTTCCTTTTTTAACATCAGTGAGAATACAAATATGATTGACACTATACTTTGGAAAAATAGTATACATGTAATCAATATAGTGCAAATATCCTAAAAACATATAAACTTTCTTTAGAGCTCTGTCATAAAATTACATAAAACACAAGGTACAATGCTGATGATTTGCCAAATGCTTATTCTTTGCCAGACACGCACAAAAGATGGGCAGCACACACCTGCAGTCCAGTCCACCTGGGGGAGGCAGGAACAAATGAAAAGTCTCCCACTCAGCTAGCCAAAACAGTGAGTTCCAGATTCAGTGAGAGACTTTGCCTCAAAAATAATATGGAGAGCAACAAAGGAAGGCACCTGACATCAGCCTCTGGCCTTCAGACACTCACAAGTGAGCAACCTCATGAGCACACACACATGTCCACACATGCATGCATGCATCACACACACACACACACACACACACACACACACAAACTAAAAAATGAAGCCATGGCACTGAGTTCTTGTCCTTAGAAGCCCAGGCTCAAGATTGTAAGTGTATCTCTGTAGAATTCTTTCCCAGAATAATGCATGGTCTGGGTTCAATTCCTAGCACTCCAAATTAGAAAAGAACCCAGATTGAAGGTACATCAGGGCAGAAAAATATGAGAAGAGCATGTTTGACATTTTGGAAGTCTGTCCTTCAACTTTCAAGTGACTTTAACACTAGTGCCCTTGGCAGCACCAAACATTACCTGTATGGATGGGATTACCTTGTCTGTTACTTGAGTCACTCTCTGCACCCCCAGTTCCAGCTACTGGGTACAGGTCTCAGAGGAAGAGCATTCTCCATTCTGAAGATCTTGCAAAGTTTGCGTGCGGCTGTGCAATCTCCCCAGCAGCTTCGTTTATCAGTATTGTGCGTTCCTCCGGATCCTCAGTTTAATGACACCCTTTCTGAAGCAGCGGCGATGGTGCCAAACAGCACTAGCATTTCCAGGAAAGCAGCCAGACTCATTAAGTTAATAAAGGAACTTAGCTGTATGGAGATGCCTCCTTCCCATACATTCCCACAAAATGCTCTCTCTCACCACTCAGCGGCAGCCATTGAACCTCCGCCTCCACCTGCAAGGCTCTCCTCCCACAGAGACACACCAAGTCAGGCTGCAGCAGACTGCAGAGGACAGAGCACTCTACACGTGAGCCTGGAAATCATGCCTCAGAGCCTACCCAGCAGACTTCTCTGCTCTTCTGTCCCCAGTGCAGCTCCCCAAAGACCCTCTCTCTGTGGCAGAGTGAAATTCATGAGAATCCCTAGGATCTTGGATTTGGATGGGCTGGTCTCCTTCTATCTATCATCCTGTCACAACTTGATTGTGTGAGATGGCAGAAAGCAGTTGCCAAGAGAAATGTCACGTTATCTCCTGTCTCACCTCAGTTATACCATATATGATCATACTTACCTTCTGCAGCCAGGAAAATCCTTCTTAATCATAATCCCGATGGAGCTGGCCCTCTACTATACTGCGATATCAGCTCCCCACTTTAGGCTTCCACTCTCCCACGATGCCTGTCAGGACCCCATCTTCTACCACTTATGCCCCCAGCCTTCCCTGGACTCACCATCACCACACAGCAGAACTCAGAACAGTCTTCCTGCCCCTCTCTCTTCAGGCCTTTGAGGGTTCCCTCCAGATCTCTGCTGCCTTCTCTCCCCTGACTCCTCTTGCTGTTCTTCATCCAACTCCTTCCTTCAAGACTCTCTGCACAGATCCCTTCCTTCCAGCTTGCCTTTCTTAGGTGCTCCTCCCTCAAGCAGCCACAGGTCACGCTCACACATCAGAACAGTTATCAGGTGGATCCACGGGCAACTACTTAGTGATCCGTCTCAACAACCAGAGTCCCCAGAGAGCCATGTCTTCATCCCCGCCTTCCTACACAGCTGGCCCATGAGGTATTAGTACAAGAAGCCCAGTGCTCCTGCTATAAACTGAGCATCATTGCTCTGCATGTTCAGGCCCCACATCTCCTCACATGTTAGTTCATCAATGACCTTTGTAGAAATGACCTTTTTATATTTCTCAAAACAGAACTTCCAATATTTTCATTTCTCTACTCCAGGGAGAAGTTTGTACCTGGCCCCACTGCTTCATCAGAGTGGCCTATCCAGCACCTCACTGTCCTCGCTCCCTTCAATCATTCTTTCAGAGACTGAGAAGCAGCTCTTCACCATCCTGACATCCTGTGAACGAACTACACCCATCATGAGGTTGGCCCTGGTGAGCCCATCCTGAATCTGATTCATTGGAATGCTCTGAGGTGGCTATCACAGCCCAAAGCAGGAATGGCCACAGGACAATTCATTCCCCTTAACAATCCCACACAGATCAATTGCTGAGTTCAGCCAGGTCTCTCAGGAAGGGCTTTTTATTTCCTATTGGCACCAGCTCTTAGAATAATGAATTGCTGAAGTTTGCCACACTCTGAATGTGCTTTAAACCTTCCTCTTCCAAGCCCCAGGATCCAGAATGTAATTAGCATCCTACAAGTAGCAGACATGTGTGAGGTGTGGCCCTGTACCAAGACTCCACCCATCTTTCTAGGATTCAAGATCCTCCTCCATAAGAACCAAAGAACATGAAAAGATTCATTTAACCAAGGAGTCACAGTCCCAAAGTGACCCAAATGGAAAGTTTCTCAGCAAAGAACAGCATTGGCTCACACAAAGCCAGTAATGGCTGCCTTGTAAGAACACTAGGATCAAGGCAGTGGGCCTCTGTGTGTAGAACAGGGCAGAGGTTCAGTACCAGGTGCCCTGGTACTGAAGTCTTAGCTGGCCCAAACAAGAAGACTGGAATAACCCATAAATATACTCAATTGTTCTGTGTCAATTAAAAACCAACTGTATTTTAGAAAGAAAACTGTGATGCTTTAGGGATGCTCAGTAAAACCAAAACCACTGTAGTATTCAACCACAGGGAACTTCATAAAGGGGATGCGGCATTCCCAGTTAGGAAAACCTGAGACAGCAAAACCAAGATAGCATGCAGTCCCCAATTTACAGCAGCAGGAAGCCAGGCTCCCTCACTGCTGCAGGACATGAGGTGATGAATGACCAACACCCAGAAGGCAGGGCCATCTGTCTGAGTGACATTCTGTAGCAAAAAGAAAGACACAGGAAGGAGGGGGTGTCGGAAAGGACCTGGAGCAGCGTGGAGGTGCAGCAGCATGCCCAGAAAGTGCTCTTTTGGTCCAAAGCAGCAGAAGAAGGGGAGCTGCCCTGGCTTCTCCTTCCTCTGCCATTCCTGCCAAAACCAGGCAGAAACTGGAGGGCAGCATCATAGAGCAAGATAGCAGGTGGTTTAAAAACAAGGGTGGTAAGCAGCCTAGCAACCAGTGGACAGCCAGATGCCAGGAGGTCACATGCCTTCTCTGTTCTCCTTGGTGTGTTAGAGGTTTTCCTTTGTCCTTGCCCAGCCACTGATCTTCTGGACAGACGGGTCTATCCCCACAGGAAAGGTCCTATGTCCATTCTGAGAGCTCAGTTAATTTTACAATTGTCTAGATACTTATTTGCACCAAAATAGGTGCCAGGCACTCTGCTAGGCATTTGGAGGGGGCATTGAGATAAATAATATCTAATCTTTGTTCTCAGGGATCTGTTCTATGGGCGATAGGGGGGACAGATAAGCACATGGCCCTCTGCAGCATGGTCTAAATAATTTATTTGAGGACGAAGATGGAATTGCCTTTGGGAAAATGGGAGATGCTTACAACAAGAAGTAACATTTTCGTTTCTGGACTTGAGATGGGGTATTGGGAGAATAGGTTTCTGGGTAGAGGGAACAGTGACATCACATGAACCCAGTGAGTGACAGGACATGATGGCTCTGAGGACACTGTGAGACAGAGATAGAGTAGAGCACATGGAAGAAGGATAGCGACCTGGTCCAAAATGTGGGCAGGTGTTAGTGGACCTTGAGTCCCACACAGCAGTGTGGAGCCATGGAAGGGGTTCATAGAAAGTGACATGATGGGGTTTGTGTTCCAGAAAGATCTTTCTGGCTGCCTGTGCAGTGAGAGAGATGAACACGCTGGGAATAGAAACATAAAGAAAAGCTTAGGGAGCACCTGCCTCCCCAAGATCCTGGAGGGGGACAATGAAGGAGGGGAACAGGGCACCTGACCCATGACCTTGGGCTGGCTTTCTGTAGGCATAGTTATGACCTCCATGGTGTAGAGACTAGTGCTAGGTCTGGACCCTGGGAATGGATCAGGGTTTGTGCAATAAGAAAGAGACATACCTGTGATATCTAATACCCTGCCTTCTGTAGATGAATCGTGGGCACAGGCATAGGGTCTTTCTGAGTATATCAGAGCAATGTAAGGTGAGCCATTTTCCCCAAGCCATTCCCTGTCTCTACCCGCTGGTTCATATATGCATGCCACTGATATTTTATCCCTTTATCTACTGGTTCCTGAGCGTTTTTGAGAAATGCACGCTAATCTTCTGCTAATCTTACATTCACTCCTAGCTCTACCTTGTGTTCCCAACTCATATGTCCTCTCCCCAGCTCCTAAGGCTGAGAACATGAGAACCTGAGATTATGAGAAGCAACAAAAGATGAACATCTTTGTTGAGGTTTCTACTGCTGTCATAAACACCATGACCAAAAGCAACTTAGGGAGGACAGGGCGTGTTTTGCTTTTCAGATCACAGTTTATCACTGAAAGAAGTCAGAACAGAAAAATCAAGGTATGAACCTACAGGCAGGAACTAAAGGAGGACCATTGAGGAATACTACTCACTGGCCTGTCCCCAAGGGCTTCACAGCCTGCTCTCTTACACATCCCAGGGCAGCCCACAATGGGGACGGCCCTCCAACACTAGTAAATAGTTAAGAATATGTATCATGGGCTTTCCCACAGACCGTTTTCTCAGTTGTGGCTTCATCTTCCCAGATGACTCTAGCTTATGACATAAGACAGCCAGTACAGCTACGAACACCTCTGAACAAACATCAGAAAGGAGCTAATGAAATGGTAGTGACCTTCCACCTCTGTTGCTCAGAGGGTGTTGTTGTATTGAGCTTGTGTTGGGTTTAAGACAGACCTCACTTTGTGATCTAGACTGTCCAGGAGCTCAGTATGTAGTCCAGGCTGACCTCAGTCTCCCAGAACTCCTCCTGCCTCAGTCTACTGGGTGCTAGGATTACAGTTTTTTGGGTGTGTTAACTGAGCCATCCTAGGGGACTGAGCTCAGAGTCAGACCCATGGTTTCCAGCCTATCTCACAGTCTCATGGAACTGCAGGTGACACATGTGCTGTTGAGTGCTCCCTTTGTGTAGGGTACTGGGAGAACCCAGGAGTGGGTGAGGAGCAACTTGTCCTATGGATTCACACCACAAAGGGCTCAGCTACCTGCTGAGCTCCCTTAGCTAGCACCATCCCTTGTTGTTCCCCACTGAATATCTTCCTTATATTGACATTGGATGAACAGAAATTGGGAGTCAAAAATGTCATTAATATAGAGAAGAGCTGGGGCGTTTAACCCTTTTGGTTTTCTTCAAAGAGAATCATTCTTTTGGACTGACTTAGCAAGCTAGCTGGTGTTCCCCAAGGGAGCTGTAGGCAGGATGTGGGTCAATAAATACATTTTCAAAACATCTTTTCTATCAAAGCCCTGGAAAGAAGGCTAGAATGCAAAATACCAATCCAAAAGAAGCCAGGCACTGCTAAGAACCCTGCACAGTGCTGTGACAGTAAGGACCACAGACAGTTCCTGGAACAAGGTAGGAACCCTGGGCAGCTCCATGAAACCTCCACATCCTTCAACAAATAGGCATCAAGCTTTTGCTGCATAAGGCCATTACTGGTGTTAGGTGCTATTCACCAGACAGATGTATGTCCCCCTCACCCCAAATAAGTCATCTGGCCACACAGGCCAGAACTCAGTAGCCATCCCTGGCATCACACTTCCACACCTCCATGAGAAATGTATCTCACCACCAAATATGCACCATCCTCTGGTGTGACTAAGACATGGACAGAAACAGAGACCTCAGCCTCCAAGTTACTCCCCAACCAGTTCACAAGACTGGTTGGGCCTCTGAAATCCCAGTAAGGTCTCTGAATCTCAGTCCCAGAGCCTGCCAACCCGATATTAATGCATTTACTCACGGCTAGAGAACTTATTTCTATTGAATCATCACCACCTGGTGGCCCAAGCCAAAATTTGTCAAGTAAAAAGAGAGCTTGGAGTGATGAAACTTAATGACCGTTTGACACCATGGATTTGTCCTCTTCTAAGAAGGCTTAGCAGAACTTTCCCAGGGGCCTCATTAATTCTCTGCACTAAGCCCCAGACACCTAGAGATTTGGCCTGCTCTGAAAGACTTCTCCAAGGGAATTCCACACTCACCTCCCCTGACTCAATCCTCTCCTTAGCACCTCTTACTGGGCAGAAGTTCCACCTTGGCTCTAACCCCAGTCCCTCCTGCTGAAGTGAAAGCCCCTTTGCTTTCATGAGCATCACAGCTCTTTGTTTTCTAGCTCAAAAGCCTCCAGATGGAGGGGTTGGTGATGTAGGAGGGTTATCTGTCTATGTGTTACTTTCGTTGGTTAATAAAGAAACTGCCTTGGCCCCTTTT
>LOEQ01001701.1:679025-698281 GCA_001685075.1 Bramus lutescens | reverse complement strand
TGGATATAATGGGCCAGGCAGTGCTTAAATGAATACAATTTGTGTGTTGTTATTTCTGGGTATAAGATAGCCATGCAGGAGCTGGGCTGGATGAAAACCAGGCCCGCTCCCCTATCACTACATAAAAGAATGACAAATTGGGATTCCTCTTCACTGCTGACCCATCTACAAAGTAGGACTCGGGGCTCATGAGGGTGTGTTTGCTGCAAGGGTAGGCCTACCAGTCTCTTTGCCCAGGCTGTCTGGATACCCTGTAGATTAAGTTTCTGGGCCCCTACTTGTCAGACTCATGACCAAAGCTGCTATCCTGGCTTCCCAGTGCCTCCCATCTTCTCCTCTGGACTCCAAAGGTGTGCTAGCTCGGCCTGTGAGGATCTCTGAAGCTCTCCCTCTCTTTATCTCTCAGGACACAGTATTTTCCTTATTCTCATGCCTACCCTTCATGAGGTCACAGACAGGCAGCTTCTCCCAAGACTTCTTACCCAGAATCCTCAGGGTTTTATTTGGCAAGAGATAATTCCATGTTTTGACCTTCCTTCCTGCTACACTGACTTCATTGGGAGTCTGGAAATAAAACTAAACAGTTGAATATTACAAGGGAAGTCAAGGCTTTTAAATGTGTACAACAGATATAAAACCTTGGGTTTCTTTGTAAATAAGAGAAAATGCTAAAATATCATGCTATAGAATATTAGTTGAAGTTGAGTTACATTTATTTATGCTATGGAACATTTGTTTTAATGATTCAAAGATTGCTGCATTCTTTTATGTTACATTTGTTTAATTCTGTGAAGCTGTGCTGCTTAGCCTGTCTAAAACACCTGATTTGTCTAATAAAGAGCTAAACGGCCAACAGCAAGGCAAGAGAAGGAATGGGCATGGCTGGTAGGCAGAAAGAAGAAATAGGAGGAGAAATCTGGGAAGAAAGGATCAAAGATCTAGGGGAAAAAGAAAAAGGAGAGGAGAACTCCAGAGGCCAGCTACCACCTATATAGCAAGCCATAGAATAAGAAATAAAGGGAGATATACAGAAATAGAAAAAGGTAAAACCCAAAGGGAAAAGTAGACAGAATAACTTAGTTTAGAAAAGCTGGTTAGAAACAAGGCAAGCTAAGGCAGAACATTTAGAAGTAAGAATAAGCCTTTGTGTGTTATATTTGAAAGCTGGGTGGTGGACCTCCCAAAGAACCAAAAGAGCTGAGTTAAAACAACCAACAACAATATCAATTTGTAAATATAATTTTAAGTCTGAGTTTCTTAAAAGAGCCATAAAAATGAAATATATTTAGGTTTATTAAATTTCATTTCATGAACTATTTGTATATAAAAAAGAAGTTCACATCCCTTTCTCCTGGCTGCTTGCTGGAACGCAAGGTCACTGAGTGCTCAAGGTAACCCACGCCTTCTGCTGATGCAGTTAGGATGCTCTGAGAAACAAGTTGTGACAGGACAGACTCTGTGTCCAGCAGCAAATCCACACTGATACAGTCCCCATACCTGAGGTTCTCAACTTGGCTCCTCCAAAGGACATGTCACCTGAAGAGTGATCAAGTGTTTGGTTGCTTCAATCACATACTGGAACATTCACAGGGAAAATAGAGAGTAGACTATCTCAGTACTAATTTTTCTTCCAAGAAATGTTATGATGTCTTTCTGTGTTGGGGTCTCAAGATATGATCTGTGTAGCCTGCATAGCTATTGTCACTTTAGTACACACAGTGTGGTGTCATCAAGAGACTCCTGAATCTGCAGTGAGTCTCAGATCCTTTAATAAGTCCCAAAGGGACAATAAGTATTTAGAAATTGTGACTTCGAAGTACACTTTCATCCACCATGAGCCAGTAGTTTGGGAGAGATATGTTTTATACAATGGAAAATGAAATGTACTCGCAAGTTTACTCCTGTTGTGTTCATGATAATTAAACATAATTATAACAGTAAAAACTTTTAAAAATTGAACTTTAAGATAATTAAAGACTCATTGTTTTTAAATGTCCTAAAGTCAGTCTCTAGCATAAGGAAAACTTATTTGACATTAGGCTGTAAAATGCAGACTATCTACTTTAGGTGCTGTTTGTGGGAAACAGGCTTTTTTTTCACTGTAAAAATATATTAGTGACAATTTTTTGTGTCAAGTTTCCAGGTGTGGCTTCACTGTCAATAAAATGTCTTTGGCAGTTTGACCTGATACCAATAGTCACAACAGAAAGCAAAGGGTACTTGCCTCTTCGTTGTGGAGTGGTGGGCTGGCTGCATTTTCCTGCCTGGTCCTTTCTTACATTATAAATTTTTATTTAACATTTTCTGTCCTCCAGGAGAAACATTGCAAAATTAAAAACCACAATCTATGACTCTTGACTCCTCAAATTAGTTTCTTTTCTCTCAACATAATATTTGTATCAATTATTTGAAAAGTTCCATAATGCAACCCAATCACACTGACTTCCTAGTCCCTGCATGATCATCCCCCATCTTTGTAACCTATTCCACCAAAAAATATAAAAGAAAGAAAGGTGGGAGGACAGAAAGAAGGAATAAAAAATAAGGAAGGGAAAAAATTTGAGTTCAATTTCTATTGCCCATGTACTACTGGAGCATGGTCAAACTCCCAGTGGTCATTCCCTTAAAGGAAACTGAGACCTTCTCCACCTGCACCCCTACAAGACGGCATCAATTTTGGGGAACTATACTTTACTATTTTTTTTTACTTTGCTGTTACATTTTGATGTAACACAGTGATGGTAGGGGTTGTCACAGAAACTTCAATGTTCCTGTTTCAAAACCGTGAATCTGCAGTAATCAGTATCATTGTAAAAGTAGCTTCCTTGCCATTTACAGTCAGTGGGATCATGAATCATGGGCTTCTACATGGTTTGCAGCAATAGCACTAACTACAAACATCCACCTGGTCTATAGACTCAGCACTTTCCAGGAACTTCCTCTTGATCTCTTGTGGGAGTGCAGACAACAGACAACAGGATGGCCCTCTGCTGAAGCACAGAGCACAGACACCATCACAGTCTTTATTAGCAGCACAAGCCAAAGTTGTCAACATGGCCTCTGGGGTAACATGGGCCATGAACACCAATATGGACCGCAGTGATAGCCAGGCCCATGGACATCAACATGGCCTCTGGTAACGGCACAGACTACAGACATCCACATGACCCCAGGAGACCTCAAAGAGACATCAACATGGCCCTCCACAGCAGCACAGTCCACAGAAATCAACATGTCTGTTGGCAATGGCACTAACCATTGATATCCCTGAAGGTCTTAGGTGGTAACATGACCTATGTTCATCAACACATCTCCAGTCACATCAGGACCATGACCCAGACATAGCTCTCAGCAACAGCATGAACCACGGATATCAATATGGCCTCAGGTGAACACACAGGACACCAACATCAACATGGCTCTCAGAGGGCTCAGGGACCATGGATATCAACAGACAGTGCTTCAGACAGTGGCATAAACGATGCACATACACATGGCCCTCAGTGGTAACACGGGCCCCAGATGTCAACACAACCCCTGGCTGCAGTAGGATCAGTGACCCAAACATGGCCTACATCCACAGCATGGACCACAGACATCAAAATGGCTTCAGGTGGCAGCATAGACCACAGACATCTACACCGATCTCAGATTTCATCACTGCCTGGGGCAGCAGCACTGACCACCAATACCAACATGCCCCCTGAGAGAGTGGACCATGGAGGCCTTTCAAGGAGGTTCGATCCAGAAAACGAACTGTTCTTTATCTCAGACATCCTGTCATTGCTCATAGCCAGGGCAGTTTTGCTGGGGGGTTGATACTGCACACACTCCAGGCTTTTGGACACCATCCTGCCAACCCTATTGGGCATCAACAGGTTCCTCCATCAATCACAGGCATCTCTCACACCTGTCACAGCTGTGGTGTCCCTAGTTCTGCCTCTCTCCATCGAATACCCGCTACATTGTTCCTTCATCTTTCCCACTTCTGCATCATATACCAATTTGTCATAGTGTCATTGGAAACTGCAGTGTCACAAAGAATTTTTTTGCTCAAACAACTATACATGCAACTATTCATTGCAGTAAGTTGTTGGTCTGGTTCTATGTTTCTGGCTTCTTACATATTATAGATACTGACTCATCACTGAGATTCCTCCTGGATATCCTGCTGTTGACAAGGTCATGGTGTTCCTGTGGTCCTTGGTTTGCAGTACTTGTTCCTTCACGTGATCCAGAAGCTCTTAGATGAAGTAGATGTTGGGATGGACCAACTCAAAGCACTGAATCTGGGAACAGATTGTTGTCGAGTTAGTCATCCTTGGCCACCTGTCTTCCCCACCTGTCTTGGCAGGGCCTGTCTTCTATCCTCTTTTTCCTCTTCTTTCTTTTTTTAAACAAATTTTTTAGCTTGCCTTAGAAACCAGGCAGTAGTGTTACATGCCCTTAATCCCAGAACTAAAGAGGATTACAAAAGGGGAGGATACAGCTCTCAGGCTCAGTCTCATTCTGAGGTTTCCTGGAGGCAGGATCACCATTTCAAACTGAGGTCGAGATAAGAAGCAGTGGCTGGCTTCTTTGCTTTTCTGGACTTCTGGTTGAAACCCAATATCTATCTCTGAGTATTTATTTATTAATCTTGCTTCAGAAAACTAAAAGAGGAAGACAAAAGAGAGAGCAAAATGAAAGTGTATGGCCAAAAGGGCAGGGCTGTACAGAAATGAGGAGCTGGGGAAGGGAAGCCCATGAGCTGGAGAAGTTTAGTCTAGGGGCAGGATGAGAAGACCTGAGAAGAGTCACAGGTACTGGGTGAGCCTGGGTCCAGCATATGCCTAGTTATGCCAACAGACACCACAGATAGCTTTCTGTCCCTTAGGAGGTTGATGAGGAATGGCCCTGAGAGGAAAACGGGCATTAGAAATTGGGAACTAGAGTTTCCTTTGGACTTGACATATCCTCAAAGTACTTTCATCTATTGGAAACTTCCCTTCATGGAATCTAAATATTAATAGTTTAATAGAAACCATAGTCTAAGGAAATCCGTTGTTCCTTCAGGCTCTACTTCTCCAGAAACCAGCATTGTTACATAATTTCCATTTAGTAATATCAGGTCTAATTTTGTATCCTTCTTCTTAGGGTGCAGTTTTAAACTGTGATATCTTCCAACACCATATTGACAAGATCATCAATTCCTAGAAGTCTATCAACGATTTCTTTATCACTCTTCATCACAGAGTGAGCTCTTGATCCCATACTCTTGTCCATAGCTCTAGTAGCAGAAGCTGCCACAGGCTCATGGTTGCATTACAAGCCATGGCCATGCAGGAAGTATGTTTTACTTTAACATGTGTGCAGTGGTTCCTTCCAGTTACGGCAGCCATGCTTGGTCTGGACACAGCTGGTGAATGACACAGACCTCTGAATCCTCATCACCTCCATCTTGCAGCAAGACTGACTGAGGCTCCCAACATGCGTGACTGCAGTGAAACCAGTGAACGTTTCCAATACGGACAGTACTCGACCTACAGCAGAGCCCCTGACAAGGGCATGTGCAGACTAGACGTGAACACATAGTTAGCCCGGGGTCTCCTCTGCTGCTTACACATTTAAGTTGCGTAGGAACCAAAGTTTTCATCACTTCAGGGGCAGACAGAGCCCAAGGTAAAAGGAGCTCAGTAAGAGAGGGTGTGGCATCTTCAGGGGAGGGGTCCATGCAAATGTCTGTGGTCTCCCATTGCTCTATGAGTAATCCCTAACAAATTCATTTCTATTCACTGAGATGAACTTAATGAGTCAGTCTTTGGGCAGTGGAAAGGTCAGAAGTTAGGGACAGATGTTAATTTTACATCTCCCCAGAAAAGTCACACCACAGTTGGTCAACAAATATTTCAGTATATGCAAATGAGACTATATGCTAGATGCAGATTCAAGCTAAGTGTGAAAATATATACAATAAACTGCTATTTCAAACATATTTTCAGATTATTTAAACTCAAGAAATTTAATTTTATTTGCTGTTTGTTTTCTTTTCTTAAGTTATAAACAGTTCAGGAGAAATTAAAAATGTAGCAAGGGTATAGTTTTCAAACTTCTTAAATCATACCTTATCAAAAGAGACTAAGATTTATAAATCAAGCAGTGATGTTTTAAGGTAATCATGTGTTCTGGCAGGGTTTTCATCCTATAATAACACCGCCTGAAATTAATTTAATGTATGTCTTAAATAACTTGCCACATATGTCCTAGCTTAAAACACTCTGTTGAATAACAGTGTTTTGGATGGAAAAAGTTTCAGATGATAAAAATAAGGGGATTTGTTGTTGTTGTTGTTTTAAAGTGTAATGATGAGCAAAAAACACTCATTGGTGACTAAAGTATTTATTCACTGGTAAAGAGAAAGCCTTGCTGACAAGTGGTGCTGATAAACTGGATGTCTGCATGTAAAGAACCTTCCTCTGCTCTCACTCTGTAGTGCACTCAACTCCAAATGCACCAAAGACATCAACACAAGACTTCAGAAGTCAAAAAAAAAAAAAATACACTGGGTTTGTGCCTAAGAACCGCTTCCTGAAATGAAGAGCCTGTGGGCTGGACAGGCTACAGGGAGGAGAGAGAGTCTAGAGATCCAGAGGACAAACCTGGGAGATCCAGGAGATTCTGCTGAACTGGAACCTGTTGGCAAACCTGGGATACCCTGCTTTACTGGACGACAGAAGGGAGGCTCAGACCTGAGTCCTGCATTGAAGAGGCGGGGCCTCTGCAGGCATGGCTGAAGCTCTCAAGCCTGACTCCTCCTCCAGCCCAGGCTTCTGCAGAGAATTCACAACAGGAAACCAGCTGAACAATGCTCAACCTCCACTCACATGGTTAAGAGGAAGAACATCTACCATCTGCGCAGACTCTGATGCCTGCCTGGCTTCCTGGAGGAGCTGGGTCTCTTTCACTTTCAGAAATACTTTTACTAGCTGAGAAGCCTTGCCCAGGGAAGCATGCATCAGAGAGCTCCCTAAAAGAGCAGGGTGAGTAGTGGGATCAATAGAGTCCACCAAACTATTTGAGTTATGGGAAGATACGTGCTGGTCTGACTGCACTAAGGCAGACTGCGGCAGTCATGGGGACCTTGTCCTTGTTAGGAATATTTCCTAACGCGAGCTCCCTGCTAACGCAAAATTCCCAATCAAGCCAAATCAAAACAAGCCAAATTAAGAGATATCCAGGTTTAATGGGAGTTCTGCGCTCTCAGGTGGCCCCGAGGGGGAACCGGGAAGAAAGAGGGACCACTTGTTCCTCCTTTGGGGGCTCATTTAAATACCCTGGGGAGTGGTCCTGACCCCCACCCCCAGGGAGGAGTCAGGATCTGGCCTTCTGGGATTTGGAGTCCAGACCAGGCCTGGGGACTGGGATAGATGTGAGGAGCTGGGGCCTATGCTCCCAACTTGACAGTCCTGAGAGCCAAGGCCCAGGCTCCACCCCTGCTTGGACAATCTGAAGGTTAGCTCTGGTGGGCTGGAGGTCGCTGGATTTCCCTGTATGCTTCATGTGTCTGCTCCTGTCATAGCCTATCCTGCACCCTCCTCTCTCCTGTCTGACATGAAGCTGCAGGAATAAGGGTCATGAGCAGGAAGGTGTTAAGTGGGAAGCCTGAGGATGAGAAATAAAGAAGACAAAAGCAATCCATGGGCCCCACAGAACTTGCCTAAGATGATAACTTATGCCATGCAATTTGTTTAAAAGTACAACATCACATAAACTATTTGTGGGGAAAGTGGCTCTTTGGTTTTCTCTGGGCAATATATCCTTCCAGCTTAGCTGTCTCTGGATTGTTCCTCCTGTGAGATACTCAGGGACAAAAGATTTCTAAAGATTCCTTCACGGGGACTAGCCTGAACTCACCCCAAGCTCTTGACTCCCCCTCTGTGCAGCATCTCCCCACTCTACCCTCTGCCACAGTAATGGCTGAAGGATTGATCCCCTTAGCATGGGACACTAGAAAAGGAAGAATCTGAGGAACACAGAGCAGTGAATGTCCTGCATCCTCCATCCCTGCGTCCTCCATCCCTGCATCCTCCATCCCTGTCTCCCTAACCACACAGCTCCCGTCCCTGTATTCTCAACACTCCTTTCCTCCATCCCCAACATTTTACCCTTGATTAGCATCCTCTAATCCTCCCAGCTGGCATGCTCCATGCCCTGTGTCCTTCCATCCTCTTTCCCATCCCCACATTTCCCCACCCTCCACTCTCCAGATGCCACCTTCCCATTCCCCCATCTCCATCACTTTCCATGGCTAGGCCTGAGCCATGTCTTTGCTGCTGTGGTTCTCCAAAGTTAGAATCCTAGATCTCTTGTCTGCTGCTGCTGGTGGGAACTGTGCCCTCCTCTAGGGACAGCGCTGCTCATGCACCAACAAACCCAAGCTGGTTGACAGGGCCCCAAGACTTAATTAAGTACCAGATAAAGATTCAGTGACAGTCATCTTTCTAAGGGTGGGCTTTTAGTTCCCTCCCATTCTGGCTCCTCCCCTTGATCTCTCCATTCCTCCTTATCTTCATCCTTCCCTTTTTCCATGTCCTTTAAAAGTATTACACAAGTTCCTCCTGGATCAAATCACTGCCTTCATTAGATCCACATTAGGACAACGGCTACCCCAGCTTGGAGCTTACTGGGTCCCCTGTCTTCGGTCTCATCTTGCTCACTATAGCTCTGTATATTAACTGTGTTCACAGGTTTCTCCAGGAGTGAATGACAGCGATCACAGGATCCACTGCAGCAGATCATGTTAAAATTCTTTGCCTGTTTCATGAAGTCACCCTAACCTATGCCCCTTAAACCCTAGGGACAGAGCCTACTACCACCTCCATCCTCTCCCTCCCACAGGAACCAGTCAATGAAAGAGTACGCCTCCTCTTCTTTTTATTTGTCCTCAGGGTCAGATAAATGACCTTATTAACCTAAAGAAGAAACCTTAGACAAGCTGAGTGCCCCGACTCAATATAATGATAAGCACGACTGCCTGACAGGAAAGCCAACACAGCAACAATAACATCCACTGGCATCATTCATGAAACTATAGAGAACACATCCACTGATAAACTTCCCTACAAAAGTTCCCTCTTCTGCTCTATGAAGCCCAAGCACTGCACCTGGACCCAGTCTCCATCCCCAGGAGAGACCTAAGTTCTTCAGCTGTTCTGATTAGAGGACAATCTGTCCCTGTAGAGGCTGCTCTGCTCTTTCTTTTATTTCCAGCTCTCTTCCATCAGTTCTGGTCAAACACCCTTTCCCAGCACAGAAAAGGTTTGTAAAGACAAGAATTCACTGCCCTCCTGGTTGGTGCAACAACAGAAGGAAGCCCTGAAGCCGTATGGGAAAGAGCTGCATATCCAGGCATTATCTGAAGGCACTGTCAACATGGGAGCAGCTCAGTTCCAGAAGTGACACAGAGAGGCTCAACATAAGGGCCCACCCACACACTTGCAAACAGATGGACCTGGAGCTACAGAGGCCCTTTTCTCTGTCAGAGAAGGACTGGATGCTAAGTAAGTACATCAAAGACCCCAATCCACCACTTCTGTAACCCCTTCATCACCAGGGTTTCCATAGGCAAGATAACCTGTCAAAAGAGTTCACAGGCCCAGGAAAGCCTGGAACAGGAAGGCTTGCAGAATGCTAAGCCGCTCTGGTCTTTCACACCAGTACATTTCAGGCCATCCTGTCGTCCTCATAACTAGAGAAGCACTCAGATGCTGTAGTTGGGAGAGACAGGCCTTGAGGAGGCTGACACAGGGCTCAAGCCAGCTCCCAAGAGCAGCTCTTAGTGACAATGAAGTTACAAGTCCAGACTTTGAAACTGAGCAGAGGCAGATTACAGCCTTTTTTGATGTTTCCATCTGGGCTCCTTGGACTGTGGGAGTATAGTGATAATCCACATTGAATATTAAACTATCTAATGTTCAATAAATGTTCAGTAATTATAAATGCAAGCCCATGTGATTGCTGATGCCATTATTATAACTTGCAACTGTGTGGTATAGAAGCTCAGAGCCACACGAGAGGGAGCTGAGGCTCAGAGAGGAATAGAAACTCATAGGGAGCATTAGTGTAGAACCAGGACAGGTGTGTGAACTTCATGGTCCCAGAGCAGGACCGTTTCCCAGTAGCACTTGTGAGAGTCTTTCTCCCCATAAGACGATAGAGAAGGGTATGAGGTTAAGCAGGAAGGATGCCAGCTTTGCTTGCCTGGCTCCTACTGCTTTCTCTCTAATAAACACAATCACTTATACTTCCCATTTGTTGAATTCTATGAAGTCTTTAATTTCTTTTTTATTTCTTCCTTGACCCAGTGGTGATTCGGTTACGCATTGTTCAGTTTCCATGAGTCTGTGGGCTTTCTGCAATTAGTGTTGTTGTTGAGTTCTGACTTTGAGCCGTGGTGCTCCAATAAGATACAGGGGGTTATTCCAATTTCTTTGTATTTGTTGAGATTTGCTTTGTGACTGAGTATGTGGTCAATTTTAGAGAAGGTTCCATGAGGTGCTAAGAAGAAGGCATATTATTTTGTGTTTGGGTGAAATGTTCTATAGACGTCTATTAAGTCCATTTGAGTCATAACATCTGTTGGTTCACTCATTTCTCTATTAAGTTTCTGTCTGGCAGACCTGTCCATTGGTGAGAGTGGGGTGTTGAAGTCTCTCACTACTAGTGTGTGAGGTTTTGGTGTGTACTTTAAGCTTTAGTAATGTTTCCTTTACAAATGTGGGTGCCCTTGTACTTGGGGCATAAATGTTCAGAATTGAGACTTCATCTTGATGGTTTTTTCCTACAGGGGCTGAGCTGCTGCAGGACCTGAGATGGGTGGGGGAGGGTCGCAGGAAGTGCCCCCAGACCTAGGACCTAGAGAGCAGGGCTGTCCAACCAGGAGAGCAGCCATTCACCTCTTCTCCTGTCTGTGCAGGTGGGGACTGTGCCTCCAGGGCCCTTTGATGCAGCAAGGGATGGTGGTGGAGCACTGGAGGATATTTCGATGAGACTGTTTAACTGGGAGGAAGCAAATACAGCCTTGACCTTTCATCTTATCACTGCAGTGACACCGGGGCATATGGGCTTCTTTCGTTGGTTCTGTTTCTGATATGGATTTCTTTTTAGTAACTCATGTCTTCAGGGGGAAGTACACTGCACCCTTTGCTCACTATCCTACATTTATTTAAAGTATATTGTTGATTTGCTTACAAAGCGGTGAGTTTCTCTCATGCATTGTTAGTTTTTGCTTTACCCATCACCACCCACTCCTCTCCCCCGTCAAACAATCTCTGTCCTCACTTCAGCCTTGAATCACCTAAACGTCACTTAAACATTTTCACATCACAAAGGTTCTACTCTCTCTGCACCCTCTAAGGCCTTTTTACCCTAGCCCTCTCTTGGCCTTATTACCTTGAGAGACACTCCAAATAAATCTCACTTGGCCCCGCCCCTAGATAAAAAGCTACAGACAATTAATGGATGCTGAGAGAGGGAGACTCTGTCTTCTCCAGAGATGAGTACCTTGTAGGTTATCCAGTCCCAAGTGGTTAGCATTAAATGTGTAACAACACCACTAATTAGACTTGGCAGAATGTGTGTGTGTTTGTGTGTATGTATGTATGTATGTATGTATGTATGTATGTGTGTGTGTTTGTGTGTATGTATGTATTGTGCATAGACGGAACAAACATTAAAGAAAAGGAGACTTGGACAGGAAAGGGGGAACACAGGAGGAAACAGGGGGAGAAGAAGAAGGGTGGAAATGATGCAAATATGGTACAGATATAGGAAATTCTCAAAATTTAACTGAAAAAAACTTTAAAAATAACAAATTAAACATAAAAATCTAAATATATGGATCATATACATAATATATGATCATGTGTCTTATGATCCATATATAACAGAAAAAAATGTGGCAGTTGTCTCTCTAGGCATGTTATCTCACTAAGTAGGATATTTTTCATTTTCATCCATTTTCTGTGGATTCTTTCTTGGTCTTTTCTTCTTTATGTGTACATTGTGGTTTGCATACATGTATGTGCATCTTTTCATGTGCTGGGACATACATATATGGGGGGTTGTAATGTGAGCTTGTAAGCACTCTAAATTGATGTTTCGAATCTTCCTCAGTTGTTCTCCCATATGCGTTGAAGCAGAGGCTCTCATCCAAACCCAGAGCTTGTCAGTAGAACAAGTCTACCTAACCATCTTGCTCTGTGGATCCCTTGACTCAACTTTCTGGGGGCCACAATGCTAGTGCAGCATGTAACAGAGTTCTAGGGACCCAAATTCTAGTCCATACGCTCTTTCTTCAACCTCGTTAACTTGCTGCCCCAGATATTTTTAAAGTGTGACAAAACTGAAGAGGATTTAGATGTGTGTGTGGTAACAGATACATTCCAGCTGGGAGGTCTTGGAGAGCACGGCCTAGGAAGAGTGGAGCCCTCTCTTGGCACCTCAGCAGGCATGGCCGGAGCCAGGCAGACCTTGACCACAGACCTGAGTGCCTGCTGGACTCAGGAGATGTTAAGAAGTCTTCCTATAGAAGACAATGGAAGTGGATCTATAGATCCTGATTTCAGAGGCAAGTTGGCCCCTGAAGCCAATTTCTCAAGGGATAATTGATGCTGCACTCTGTGCTCTCACCAAATTTTCTGCAGCACCTTGGGGAAGGCAGGACATGCTACTGCCTTGTCCTATGGGAAACCAGCAAGTGCTGAGGATTGGATTCTGGTCCATGGGGAATCCTCCTGTCTATCTTATCTGAGTTCCTTCCAAAGAAGATGCTGAGAGGAGATCTGTGTTTAGATCCACCTGGAAAGAGGACTCCTTGGACGGAGTTTTTGGAGGAAGGGAGTAGCTCAGGAGTGGGGAAGCCAGCAAAGCGTGCTGTGCAAACTGTGGAGCAGGTTACAACAAGAACAGATGTGTTAGTTTGCTTTTCATTGCCAAGATAGGGAACAGAAACTGGATAATTTTGGGTATTCTTGCTGTTTGTTTGTTTGATTGATTGATTGACTGGTTGCACCCCAGGATGTTTCAAACTCACTATAGAAAACTGGCCCTAAGCTCTTGATTCTCCTGCCTCTGACTTCTGAGTAATAACTACAACCATGCTTAGTGGCTGTTTTGTTCGTGTGTTTGGGTAGTTGGGTTTTTGTTTGTTTTTTTAAGAACTTGTATTTTTAATTATACTTTTGGAGTTTGAAGACCAAGAATAGAGACCATGACTGCTCTGCTTTAAAAAAAAAAAAAAGTATGCAATCGAGCAGGTGCCTGCAGGAGAGAAAGGGAACCCCTTCCAACAACAACTAGACGAAAAGTATTGGTCAACTTAAGGGCCTGCCCCCATGACTCTAATCACTCACACTAGGCCCTTGTCCCCTTGCTGCCACACTGTCAACAGAAATTTAGTGGGTACTAAAGACATCCAAACAGTAGTCACAAACAAGGTTTGTTGTTACCTATGATATCTGAAAAGCAGTACAAAATATGCCTGGTGTTGCCAGGCCTAGGGAGAAGGGGCATAGTTTATGTCCTGAAACATGAACTCTTAAGTATCCCAAGGCCACCCCTTCAGACCCACAATCTCAGGACTAACAGACTGATGCTGTCAGGACTGCAATGGTGGGGGCCAATGGGATCTGTCAAGAACATACATTAGCTCCACTATCTATAATCTTACCCAGTACTCTATGGCTTCCTGCAGTAGATATCACAGGCCCCAAATACAGGTGGGAAAACTGAAGCTTCATTGAGCTAGCTAGTTGATCATCACATGGACAGAATGAGGACAAAGCTGTGTCTGTGTCTCAACCACTAGAGCAGGTCTGGCACAGAGTAAAACATTAATAAATATCTAAAATGTGAATGAAATCACACAGCCATATTATTAATTAGTCAAGTGAAACTTGAACTAGGCTCTTCTACTCTAAAGCTCACGTTCTTTGCACTGCAATGTTCAGAATATCCCAGCACCCACAGCCAGTCTGCTGTACAGCTTAGACAGATGCCTAGATTCATCCAGTTGTTGAAGGGTGAAAGGAAGAGAGGAAGGAAAGAAAGAATGAAATAACAAACAACTCTACAGTGTACACTTATGCTCCATCATTCTTCCCTAATTTATGATTCATTTCAGAAATACATCATAACAAAGGAAGAGAAGATCTCTGCCACACTGCATCCTGGAAAAAGAAAACTGAGGATTTGCTCCAAAATTACACACAGCTACTAATTCTACAAAAATCTTGCCCAAGAGGCAAGGACACCTTTGTCTGGAAAAGATGGCGTAAAAATAAAGGAGAAGAGATTGGACATCTGATTGAGATCCAAGACTTATTTGGCCTAAGCCCAGACACCCAGGAAGAGTCTCAATTAATAGTATTAGAGGGGGCTGCTGGCATTGGGAAGTCAACGCTGGCCAGGCAGGTGAAGAGAGCATGGGGGGAAGGCCAGCTCTACAGGGATCGCTTCCAGCATGTCTTCTACTTCAGCTGCAGAGAGCTGGCCCAGTGCAAGCAACTGAGTCTGGCTGAGCTCATAGCAAAAGACCAGGCTGTACCCACAACTCCCATCAGGCAGATACTGTCTTACCCTGAGAAGCTGCTCTTCATCCTGGATGGCATAGATGAGCCAGCCTGGGTCTTGGAAGAGCAGAATCCTGAACTCTGTCTACACTGGAACCAGCATCAGCCTGTGCACATACTGCTGGGCAGTTTGCTCAAGAAATCCATCCTGCCTGGGGCTTCCTTGCTGCTCACAGTTCGGACCACAGATATACAAAAGATAATTCCTTCTTTGGGGCAGCCACATTGGGTAGAAGTCCTGGGATTCTCTGAGTCTGGACAGAAGGACTATATGCACAAATATTTCACAGGAAAAAGAGAAGCAAACAAAGCTGTTAGCTTGGTCAAATCAAACCCAGTGCTCTCAACACTATGTCTAGTGCCCTGGGTGTCCTGGCTGGTCTGCACCTGCCTGAAGCAGCAGATGGATCAGGGAGAAGACCTCTCACTGACCTCACAGACCACCACAGCCCTCTGCCTGAAATACCTCTCCCAGACAATACCAGTCCAACACCTCAGGACCCATCTCAGGAGGCTCTGCTCATTGGCTGCTGAGGGGATTTGCCGAAGAAGGACCCTGTTCAGCGAATTAGATCTCCAGAAGCAAGGGTTAGCTGAGGATGTCATTGCCGCTTTCCTGAAGTTTGGTCTCCTTCAAAAGCAAACCAGCTCTCTGACTTACAGTTTTGCCCACTTGTGTCTCCAGGAATTCTTTGCAGCAATGTCCTACATCTTGGGGGATAGTGAGGAGAGATATGCCGATATGGAAAACTACAAAATTGTGGAAAAAATGATAGAAGTGTATGGAAGACGAGACCTGTTTGAGACACCCACCATGCGCTTCCTATTTGGTCTTTTAAGTAGAAATGGAATGAGAGAGTTGCATAAGATCTTTGCCTGCAGGTTTCCTTGGAAGACATGGTTGTACCTACAGTGGCACATCCTAGAAGAAGCCCTATACCATCAACCATATTCCCTGGGTTTACTCCATTGTCTGTATGAGATTCAAGATAAGAAGCTCCTGACAGATGTGATGCACAACTATCAAGAAACGAGGGCACATGCCCCAGTGGATATGCTACACCCAAGGTTCCTGACAAACATGAAGCACCTGGTGGTCCAGACAGACGTGGAGCTCATGGTGGTCACCTTCTGTATTAAGTTCTGCTGCCATGTGAAGAGGCTTCAGCTGAACGATTGTGGACAACAGGGACCAATGCTGACAGTCCCCAGGATGGTTCTGTGAGTATCCAGACACAGCCCTCTCTCCAGCTTCCCTGGGGATCCCATGAACACACATGTTCTGAGCATCAATAACACTCTTAGCTATTTTCAGGACAGCAGGATACAGCTCACCAGTGATATCTAACTGCTGAATCTGACCACCTTTCTCTATTTGCCACTGCATACTTGACTATGTGATAGGACTATGAGTTTTTTTTATCTCTCGTTATGCCTGGGTAAGGACCACCTACCTTCTCTGATTCAAATCTTCTTCACCCTTCATAAGGTTCAAATGGCCCACACTTACGGATCCTCTCTCTTACCATACTTTCTCTCTGAGATTGTTCATTCAGCTCCTGCAGGCATCATTCCTTCTCCCCATGACAATGACCTTGGCCCTGAGATCTTCCCACCATCGCCTCAGAAGGCATATATGTTAGAGTGCCTATATTTTCCCTGCCCAAATGACTTCCTTGTATATGTCAATGAAGGCAACAGGGGCCTAGCACTCAGCTAGAAGGCTTCCTATCTTCCCACCAAACTCAGCAGCAATGTAGACCTTGTATTCCAGGGTCCCCTATCATTGTGCGGAAGTGGTGACTCAGTATCAGGATGTATCTGTCTCCTCTCTAGATGATTTGTTAAATACTGTTTTATATCAGACCCTGCCAATCAATCGCAAGAGGAGAAATACAGTTGCTCCCCCAAGGATTTCAAAACTAGGAGAGAAGAAAGCCAACTACTCTAACTACACAGGGCGTGACTGTTGGCAATAATCAGGAGCAGACCAGTTTTCTTGAGGTGAGAACTTTGACATCAATCTGAACAATACAGCAAGAGCCCATGTGAAAAATAAATAACTTAAAAGTAGTAGAGCAAAGCTTAGAGAACAGGAAGAAGATGAGGAGAGGAGGGAAAGAGAGGAGAACAAACATGATCAAACTGTCTTACACGTAGGAGGTTGTTTCAATGATGCTCATTCTATATTCTTGGAATGAGCTCAAGAAATATGCCTGCTGTGGAAGAGTGAGGATTGATCAATTATCATAACAATAAAAATTAGTATCCTCCAGAATTCCATTTCTCAGAGAGGACAGCATTAAGAATTGGGGTAGCTAAGCTTGGTCTTGCATACCTGTCATCCCAGACTCAGAAGGCTGAGGCAAGAAGACCCATAGTTCCAATCCAGCCTGAGCTACACAGTGTGATGCTGTCTCAAAGTATCAGGGACTAGGGATGTTACTCATTTGGCAGCGATTGTCTAGTGTGTTGGTTAATTTTCTGTTGCTGTGATAAAAAACACTATGGCCAAGACATCTTATAGAAGAGTTTCTTTGGGCTTCTGGTCCAGAGGTATAATCGTCCATCATGGCAGAGGGAAAGGATGTGACTGAAGCAGGAGCTGAGAGAGTATACTGGGAGTGGCTCAAGACTTTGAAATCTTAAAACCTATCCCCAGTGATGCATTTCCTCCCACAAAGCCACACCCCCTAAGCCTCCCAAAAGAGAACCACCAGTTAAAGACCCAGCATTCAAATACCCGTGACTGGGTGACATCTCATTCAAAACACCTCATCTAATAAGCCCAAGACCCTAGGTTTGATCCACAGCATGAAAGAAAAAATGTGATATGCCTTTTAATACTTTCTCTATATACTTTTATATGAAAAAACAGAGCCACACTACCCATGTTATCTTATATTCACATTTATTTTCTTAATGAATCAAGACTATCTTCTCTGGTCACTAAAGGTCTAGTAGAATACCATTCTGAATAGCCTTATGATATTACCTTAGTGAATTGGATCATTTTCCTGTTCTTAACCCGTACAAGTTGCTTCTGAATGTCTACAGTCATACAAAAGTAAGCCTTGAATGCCTTGATACAGATGTGACTCAAAGTGGTCTGATGTGGAGACTCGGAAGAATTCTGAGTATGTACAGAAACAGAGGCCAAATAGAGCAAGAGAAACAGGAAAGCCAGCCTGCTTGAAAATGACGGTGGCCTTAGGATCCTAGGGACATTCCTATGGGAGAGGGAAAGGCTTTAGCTGCTAGTGAGAAAGTAAAGGCAGAGAGGTCAGCAAGGAGGCCATTTCACACTTAGCAAACAGGGGTGGAGGGTCCCAAAATCAAGGAATCCAAAATGGCAGGTGAGTGTCTTAGGGTTTCTATTGCTCAAAAGAGACATCATGACCACGGCAACTCTTCCAGAGATAACATTTGATTATGGTGGCTCACTTACATTCAGGAGTTCATTCCATTATCATCATGGTGGGACCTGGTGGTGTTCAGGCAGACTTGGTGCTGGAGAGGTAGCTGCTACATGTTGATATGCAGGCAACTAGAAGTAGACTGTCTCACTGGACGTGATTTGAGCATAGATGAGACCTCAAAACCTGCCTTCATGGTGGCATAGTTCCTCCAAAAAGACCACACCTACTTCAACAAGGCCACACCTTTTAACAGTCACTCCCTGCATAGTGGTGCCTCATGTTTTGTGATAGCACATTCTGAAGTTCCACTTTCAGTCAGTGTAAATACTAAACATGCATAATAACTACCGTCCTTTGGCAGCCGAGAGACTGGTTCCACCGTTAAGAGAGCCTGATGCTCTTTCAGAGGGTGTGGATTCATTCTCAGCACCCACATCAGATGGCTCACAATCACCTTTATCTACACTTTCAGGGGATCTGATGCCCTGCTTCAAGTTTCTGCAGGTTTCTGCATGCACAGAGTGCACACAGACAAGCAGGCATACAAACATACAGTCTTAGGGCTTGTATTGCTATGAAGAGATGCTATGGCCACAGCAACTCTTATAAAGAAGACAATTAATTAAGCTGACTTGTTTACAGTTTCAGAGGTTCAGTCCTCTGATCATCAGGGTGGGGAGTATGGCAGTGTGCAGGCAGACATGGTGCTGGCTACATCTTGATATGCAGGGCATAGAGCAACAAGGGCAACTGATACCCTTGGTGGTATCCTGAATAAAAGAGACCTCAAAGCCTGCCCCCAGAGCAACACCTCTCCCTATGAGATTATGAGTATCAATTACATTCAAACTACCACATACACATAATAAAAAATGAAGCTTTTTAAAAACACCATCCTTCAAAGCTTAGTATTTGTTTTCTTTAACATTTGTTGATTTTGTAAATTAAAAAAAAATCCTATACTTTAGTTTTAGTCAAAGTTGGCCAACTCTAATCTGTGTTTTGGAACTTGTAATTTTATTTTGAGTTCGGTATGTTGTTTTGATTACAGTGTTAGGGAATAAATGTTGCACACACCAGGTGCAGAGCTACTTCCACCCCTAATGGTTTGGAGATGATCTGGTTTACAATTCACCATTCTCTTGCCTCTGTAAACTTGGTTTCTGGCATTAAAGGAATGAAATACCATTCACGGTGGTTCTTCCTCTCTCTCTCTCTCTCTCTCTCT
>LOEQ01001701.1:659280-673149 GCA_001685075.1 Bramus lutescens | reverse complement strand
ACACACACACACACACACACACACACACTGTATTATGGAACATAAAGCCCCAGGATAGGAAAGTTATTTTCTACCCACAGGGGCTGTGCTGAAGCCCCATGCTCTCCTGGTTCAGTCAATTTCAGTTCATGACCATGAATTCCATTTGTCTTCTAGTTCCTTCATTGAGGGACAGGAAGCCATGTGTGAGACCATCTGCTCTGCCTCACCATCACCAGGGAGCTGTACAGAAATACAGGTTCTCAGGCCACACTCCATCCCTGCTGATTCAGAATCTCAGGAGGGGCAGCTTCCTTCAATGAGTTTTCTGATTTAGTAGCCTGTCCAGGTGACATTTTAACACAATGATTTAAGAGCCACTGGTCTAGATTTGAACAGGAAAGGGTGACATAGGAAGGGAGGGGCAGGTACCACCGCAAGAACTATGAACCATGCTAAGACTCTTCTGCTTCTCCTCAGAGGAAATGAGAGGCATTCCAATGCCTCACACATGAAGGGGCATCTACAGTCAATTTTTATGGCCAGCTACTATGTAGAAAATGAGCAAGAAAGGACCAGATCAGAAGCAGGAAAGCCTGCCAGAGGTTCAGGAAAATGCTCACTCTGTCCTGGGACAAGGATGGAATGTGGAGGGAGAGAGTAGAGAACAGAAAGGAGAGAGATTTAGAAGGTCCTGTGTAGGTGCTTAGCATTCAGGGTGAGGGATTATTAGTTTGTTGTGTGCAGCTATTACACAATGTCTGACACTGGGTACTTATCATAAAGACTTGAGATTGTTTCTTGCAGTTCTGGATACAGGGAAAAGCCAGGTCATGGACCCTGCATCTAAAAAATCCTTCTTCCTGTTCCATCTGATTGTGCAGCTGGGAGGGCTGAGAGTGAGAGGCCAAGGTGGTTTTTAGAAGAGTCCTGTCAGAGCACAGGAATCTACTCCTGTGATGATGTCATTAATCCCTTCATGAAAGCAGAGCACTCATGTCCTTCATCCTGACACACTGTGACATTGGGGATTAACTTCCTAATGAGTAAACGTTGGGGAACACATGCAAATTAAAGCAAGGGAGGGGTTGAGATGGTCCCTGTTCTAGCAGCATGGATGCCTGGGAGGATAGGAGCCTTCATGGAGTTCTGTCTCAGAGAAGAAGTTGAGTTGGATATTTTGTGGGGATATTGTGTACATAGCCCTGACCTCCATGGTTTCTCCTGACATCTGAGGTAATGAACATTTCTGTGTTTAGGGAGCCATATATGATGGTCCCTAAAAAGAACCCGGATGAAGAAGAAATGGGTGAGAGCCCAATCTTATTCAAGCAGCAGAGACTACAGTCAGGTATGTGAAGGGTTCAGACCCAGAGCATCATGATTGTCAAATGAAGGGGCATCTGTGGGAGGAATTCTGCATTTCTTTATTTTTTAATTAAATATACAAGTACTGTATTTACATCATCTCCAGCCCTCAGTCTGCCCATTCCAACAACTCTTATATCCCACTCTCTCTCAAATTAATGACCTGTTCTTAAATATTATTGTTAAATATATGTGTATTTAATATGTTTGCATATACAGTGTATTGAGTCCGTTTAGTATTGGTCATATATATGTTTCAGGTTGATCATTTGGTACTGAATAACCTATTAGGAAACTCTTACTGGGGAAGCTGATTTTTCCTCTTCTACCAGCTATTAACTGTTTATAGCTCTTCACTTAGGAGCAGAGTGTTATCAGATTTACCCCATCCACATTAGCATGTCAGCTAGTGTTATCACTGGTTAGATCTTACTGAGGAAAAGATATTGTTGAAATTTCATTGGCGCAACATCCCTGTCACTTGTAAAAAGCATTATCTGCAAGAGATGTTCTGGAGGGGTCATCATTTCTATCCCCCTGTCTCTGACGTGGAACCATACAGGCTCTCCAATAAGAGCACCACCCCTTGCAAGACATTCCTCATTTAGAACCCAGAGGGAATACTGCTTCTTTCTTTCCCAGCCTTCGGGGCTGCTGTTGCTCCTTTCTTGAGTCTGTGGCTTATATCAGGCTCTATACCAGGGCTCTGTGTCTCATTCCAAACTTCAGTGGCCTGGGACTCACCTCCCCATCCCGGTTCATCTATATTTTGAGTTGCACTGTTTTGTTTTTCAACATGCCCACTTGAGACATGCTAGGAAAATCAATGCCTATGAATCAGTAAGACATAAAACGTATCAGCTGGCTTGGGAGCAGGTATTGTGGTGGGATGGTTGGTCAAAAGGAACAGTGGAAAGACAATAAAACAGAATATGTGTGTGAGAGAGACAGAGAGACAGAGAGAAGCGTTCAGATAGCCTGATGGACAGTGATGAAAACTACAGGCATACTTCCTGCTAAGACCTAGAGACCTAAGCTGAGAAAACCTGGAACAGAATTCAGCCATGGTCCAACACTGAAGAAAGCTGTGGAGATGAGCCTGGACAACAAAGAGTGTCTGGCCTCTTCTAGAGGAGAGATGCTCATAATTTGTACCACTAATGACCTTCCATGCATCTTCCCCTGCCTCTCCAGAACACAAACACATGGAACCACTGGGGACTGAAGGTGACTTCTGGGACCCTACAGGATCTGTGGCTACTGAGGTGATTGACAGAGAAAGGAACCTGTACAGGTGAGTGAGCTCTGCCTGGGAAAAGTGACTTTTTACCCCAGCACACTTTCCAAAATTTTCACCTAGTCTCAATTGCATCTTCTCACCTTCTCACTAATGCAGGAGACAAGGCCAGGACTGGAGTAAGAAGTTTGGATTGTTATAATTATAGAGGCCTTTTCACAACATTCTCAAGACATTTACAAAACTGGAGCACGCAAGAACTTCCCTGTCCAATTACTAAGCTCCAGCAACCATTTTTCCAAGTTTGTTTCAGCTCCTCACATTTCCCCTTTGTCATCATCACCATCACAGTAGTGTGAGTCCAGGACAGTAGGGACAGGTGATTTCACTCATGAACATTTCCCTTTGCCTCCCCTGTAGTTCAGACAGGACCTCATCTTCCATGACCAGCACACCATTACCACATCAACAAGCTGATGTGAGTCCCTCATTCCTTCTAAAAAAGCTCATCTTAGCTCATGACCTGAATTGTGGGCTTTCTGCTGTTATTTTATTCTTGGTGTAAACAGCATCCCTGCCATCATTTTATTTGGTTGCTCCTATCTCTTAGATTTCCCTCCAATCCCTGTGGTCTCTGCACTCCTGCTTCACTAACAACCACTGTGTGCCAAGAACCCACTGGGAACTAAGAACATGAGGACGCATACAGCAGCCCTGTCCTCCAAGGGCTGTAGTCCTATGAGTAATGGGTGACTATATCCACAGTCATGGTGTCCGCCATAACCTGTATCCTCCTCCAACACTAACACAGTGTCTCAGCTGGAGAAACTGTTACTTTCAACTACCTTCCACAGAAACTGACACTTGTTTACCAGCCGGTTACCAAACAGGAAGCCTTGAGAAAAATCACTGAAGAGCTTGGTAAAGCATTGCTCCAGGGCCAAGGATGTATCACTAGATTTATCACTAATATTATCAGATGGACTCTTATTTGTGGGAAATATACTCTTTAATAATCTAAACACTAAAAACTGAAGATAAGCTTCAGTGGTAGAACCCTTGCCTAGTGGGCACAAGGTCCTAATTTGATCCCCAGAACTCTCTCTCTCTCTCTCTCTCTCTCACACACACACACACACACACACACACACAAACACACACACACACACACACCTATATCACCTGCATCATCATTACTAAGAGCTAACTGCACTAGGTGTGTGTTACCTGTAAGTTTGATCTAGATCACTCAGTACTCACAGGTCTGTAAGATGGTGTTGTCATCAACCTTATTTCAGAATTGAGGATTAAATGATTTAATCAGGAATCCACATAGAGACAGCAGAGGAACCAGAACTCAGAGTTATCTGGCTGAAGTCTGCAGTGTCCCAAGCCCTGCACTGGGTCTGCACCTAATGGAAGAACAGAGCTGGTGGTCACTGGTGTCTGCTTCTCCCTCTTCTAGAGTTCAAATCCCTGTGGCTGGTTCCTACCACTGTGCCAACACAGGAATCCACTTTGTGGTGACAAGGGCAGTTACCATTGAGATTGAATTCTGTGACTGGAGCCAACACCTGGACAAGACTCCCTTGCAGGACAGTCACATGGTGGCTGGGCCTCTGTTTGACATCAAGGCTGAGCAGGGAGCTGTGGCTGCTATGCACCTCCCTCACTTTGTGAATCTCCAAGGTAACCAAGGGAAGCATAAGGAGCCGGGTGGTGGTGATGGGAGGACCTGTCATATAGGACAGTGTAGGATGGCAGTGATGGGGAAAGGTCTATGACTTCCTTAGTGAGGCAGAGCAGACTGTGAAGGTGGACCCTGAGTTGTTTTGCCATACCTTCCTGTCTGATGTATCTTCTTTGAAGCACATGTCTCCAAGCCTTATGACTTTCTGTTTTTCCTAGAAAAGTTTTCTTAGTGGAACATGATGTCCTTAGTAGCAATATTAACTACTGTTTATTAAGTGCTTTTACACAGCATGTCTTGCAAGAACTCAGCAGGAAACAGAAAGTAAATTGAGCAATGTGAGGAGTTTGTTACAAAGTAAGAGTAAGGAAACTAACAAGGATCATTTGGTACCAGTGTCTACCAATGCTGTGAGCCATTACACTGCTACAGGCAGGGAGAAAACGATTTCAACAGATCCAATCTGGGAACCGGAGCTGAAGAAGAGAGGTGTCTTTTTAAAAGTGTCCCAACCTCAGTCATCACCAAATATTCTTTCAGAAGATAGTTTAATAAATAAAAGATTCCCAGAGAAAGATCTCATGCTGAAAGCCATTACTACAGCTCTCTGGAGGCTAAGACTGGAGAATTTAGCATTCAAGAGCAGCCTAGACAACATAGCCAGACTCTGCTTATGAAAGGAAAAAGCAACAACAACAAGGAAACCAGGTGTTGTACAAGTGGCTACTTGCCTTGCTTCAAGGAGCACAGGAATAGGCCCACCATAGAGACCAGCAGATGAAGATGGTGTTTGTTCATGGTAGCAAGGTGGTGAGCAGCCACAAGAGGGGAGATCAAACAGTTTAAAAAAAGTCATGAGAAGTAAAACAGAATCATAGGCTGCTCCAGCCAGTACAAATGAATAGAAAACAAATTAAGCATTCCCCTGGTTAAAGATATTCATATTTAATGGCAATTGTAGCTAGAAGTATTCTCTACTCCACTGGTCCCCCTGGACCAGATTTTCTCCTCCCATCTGTTTCCAAAGCTGCTTATGAAGTAACCACCCTGAGGCTTAATATTAAACATAATACCTTAAGCAAGAGTAGAAATATACATATAACAAAATTGACCTTAAATTTGTGTTCATAAACCAAAGTCCATACCAATGTATCAGTTCTGTATCATAACCCCCCGTTTTTTTAGAAAGAGATTGACAGTGATCATTAATCAATTATAATCAACCCTTTTTAAATGAAAACAAACATTCATAAATAATCATTTTGAGATTTTGGCTATAATTTTTTAAACTTTTTTTGCTTTTTGCTGAATGAAATATTTTAGGGTTCATAGAGACCTTTGGGGGGTTATTTTGTTAAACCACATTTGCCTGGGAGGAATCTATAGGTTACCATCCTTTGTGGAAACAAAACAAAACCTCTCTTTTTAAAGTAACATATTTTTAGATTCAAATTTTGGAAGTCAAGAAACCTTTAAAATAAATATGTTGGTTTAGCTTAGAAGCCCCTAGAACCAAATGTCTCTCTGTAGTCAAAAAATGTAAAGAAAACATAACAGTATGTATAATCTAGACTCTGTGTATTTTTATTTTTATGTGACTTAATGTGCATGTATTTTATTATTTTATCTTCTTTTTTATTTTATCTTCTTTTTATTAATTTTATTGAGCTGTACATTTTTCTCTGCTCCCCTCCCTTCTCCCCTTCCCTTCAACCCTCTCGCATGCTCCTAATTTACTCAGGAGATCTTGTCTTTTTCTGCTTCCCATGTAGATTAGATTCTTGTTTGCCTCTTTTAGGGTCATTATTGTTGTCTAGGTTCTCTAGGATTATGATTTGTGTTATTTTATTTTTAAAAAATTTTTAAAACATTGTTTTATTTATGAGTGCTTTTACTCTTTTTTAAGTCTATATATATATATATTTATTAAACACACTGTGGCCCATTTAGAGGCCCTTTTTGTCTGAATCTGTCTTTACTGTGTACTTGTAATCCTTTTTCGACCAGGTGCGCTTTTTAAAATGTTAAGCATTATGACTAGGACTGACGTTGTGGCTTTGCCTTTTGGCACCACCTCATCCAACGTGGAGGAGATATGTTTACCACCACCTCCGTACGTCACGCTCACCTCCTGAGCTCCAGGGACGCAGCAGGTCTATGTAGCACTCTGCTCACAAACCCCATTTAAGTGCTCTGTAGCAGGACCTCCTGAAAGAGCCAGAGCCATTCATGCCAACAGTATGAACTGGTAAGCCATCTCTTAAAGAAGCTGCACCTCAGCTTGCAGCCAGCAAACAGAGCCTGTTTGAAAAAATACAGCTACCAAGGAGCTCCAATTGACTAGTGTTTTTTGAGGGTCTAGAAGCCCTTCTTTTTCAGCTGTATGTGGATGTACATTGCCCCACATTGGGCAACAGACGTAGCTGGAAGTATTCTCCATCCCACTGGTCTCCCTGGACCTGCTTTCCTCTGGCCCCCGTTTCTGAAGCTGCTTATTAAGTAACCACTTGGATGCTTAATATTAATTACATACTCTTTGGCCTATTCAAGCTTCTTCTTAACTAACTCTTGCATCTTAAATTAACTCATTTTTATTATTTTATATCTTACCACAAGTCGCATGGGTTGTTACCTCACATCTTTTCTTGGTGGCTGCTGACATCTGCCTGACTCTGCCTTTTTCCCCCTATATTTAGTATAGTTTTCCCACCTAGCCATATTCTGCTCTGCCATAGACCAGAGTAGCTTTTTTATTGATCAATGGTAATAAAACATATTCACAGCATATAGAGGGAAATCCCACATTAGGCAATCTCACAAGAAGAAAAGAAAATGAAGATAAAGAAACCTAGCATGACTTGGTTGAAAAGAACTCAGAAAACAAATATAAACAATAGTGACATCCACAAACGCCTGAGACCCTTGAGCTCCAGACCCTGACATGGGAGCACTGCTACCCAGATGACGCCTTCCTAGTGTGTCTGATGCCAGTCAAGCAATTCCACACAGAACTCCTGCTCTCTCCAACAACGCCTGCCCCAGTCATCACTCAAGCTTCTTCCCTAAAGGCCACTGCCTTTCCTGTTTCCTACTCCCACTCTCTGGACAACTACCCCATTGGATACTGAAAGAATGGGATCCTGTTACAGTGTAGGAAGCAAAAATATGTGTAGGAAGGAGAGTCACAGGGCCAGGTGTGAGGCTATAGTTTTTTAAGGCACCCATGGGTGAGACCATCATGAACTTACACTCCACTGTGAACACTCCCCCATCAGCTAGACAGAGCCAAAGCCAAGGCTGCTTCAATGAGGGGCAGTCTTCATGAGTCACCACTCACAGCAGGTCACACCCACCTCCCTGGCATGGTGAATTGATAGCATGAAAATATTTTATTGATCTGCTATATTCTAACTGGAGATTAATTAATAAAGCTTAGCATTTTCTTGTTCACAGTTTTTCACATAAACATAAAAAATAAATAAATAAAAGCTAAAAAGACACCATGGCCAAGACAACTTATAGAAGATTTGGGGAGGATTAAAGTTTCATGGGGTAAGAGTCATTGACCTTCATGGCAGGAAGCAGGGCAGCAGGCAGGCAGGCATAGAACTGGAGCAGTACCTCAGAGCTTACATCCTTAATGTCACAGAGGAGGGGGGAAATTAAACAGGAAACAGAATGAGCCTTTAAAACCTCAAAGCCCACTGGAGTGACACACTGCCACCAACATCAACACTTTGTACTTCTGTCTGAACAATTCCACCAACTCTGGTGACCATGTTCATTCAGACCACCACAGTCATTCTAAATCTTCTGTTATTTTTCCAGCCAAGCATGGCTCAATGGAAACACTAAATCTCCATCTTTGAATCTGTTCTTTCACAGAGGGACAGGTGGACATCTCCTGGTTCCATGTGGTCCACTTTCAAGAACATGGGATGGTCCTAGAAACACCAGCCAGGGTGGAGCAACACTGCATAATCTTGGAAAATCCAAGCTTCTCCCCAGTGGGAGTTCTACTGAGAATTATGCCTGCTGTAAAACATTTCATCCCCATCACTTCTGTCACGTTGATCTACTATTACCTCAATCTCCAGGAAGTCACTCTTCATCTCTACCTGATCCCCAATGACTGCACCATTCGGAAGGTGACACTGAAAACCACAAATTGGAATTAGGGTGGACTAACGAAAAACTTGAAATGCAGCTAGTGATCCCCTTGGAGAGATTCTCAACTGGGAGTGGGCATGCAGTTCTATTAAGTGGATGTTGGTGTTTATGATTCTACCCTCTTCTTGGCCCCTCACACCAGAGTCTGACCCAACTGCTTCTAATGTCCCTATATCTCTTCACAGCCTTTTACAGCCTCTTTCACCCACTAGAAGGATGGGAATGTTCCTTGCCCAAAATGTAGCCAATTCCCTTCTTTTCTGGCAGGGACCCTATTCCCACAATGAACATGACAGGAGACAATAATTAGCAAGCTGTGCGACAGAACACAAGGCAGAAGGGTGCTAAGAAGGTGTCACCACCCCAACCCACACAAATGTACCGATAGACTGCCTCACCTCGTTCAGACCAGATTGATGTTGTAGACCCAAGATATAGCTAAATTGCTGTCTGCAATGTTCCCTAGGCCATTGATGATGAAGAAATGAAGTTTCAGTTTGTTCGAATAAACAAGCCACCTCCACTAGATTCTCTTTACATTGGCTCCCGCTACACAGTGTCTGCTTCCAAGAAACTGGAAATCATCCCTAAGGTGAGCATCCAAGAGTTTGCTACTCTTCAGGATCAGATGCCAGACTTGAGAGCCCTGTGGGGCAGGTTATAGGGCTTTGCAACAAGCTGAGATTCAGGAGAAAATCATTGGGACTTATGATGAGGAAGAATACATCCACATTAGGTAGAAAGCAATTTAAGGGGCCACACAGAAATACAGAAGGCCTGGAGAATTGAGGAATTAGATTCAATATGACATGGAGAAGGGACCAACCTAACATGGACAGCAAGTCCTGGCTTAAGATGTGTGAGCAGGACTTTCAGGATGAGCTCTCACTTGTTATGGTTTGAATCTGAAAGGTCTCCTACAGGTATAAATGTTAAACACTTGACCCCCAGTTATTGCTAATATTTGGGAAGTCATGAAACAAATATGTGAGGCCTGACCATCGGAAGCAGGCCACTAGTGGCTGTCCTATGCCCTGCTCCCCACCTCAGACTTGGATTCCAGATACTCTGGGATATTACAAGCTGTGCCACAAGCTCCTACCACCAAGACTACAGCCCCAGCTTCCATGCATTCCCCACTATAAAACTAAACAACATCAGCCCTTCCTTAAGTTGCTTCCTGTCACCTTGTTGTCAGAGTGATGAGAACAGAATCAGCAGGATGGGGTCCCAGCTGGGTCCCTTAGCATTCCCCATGTCTTCTGTTGCAACGTTCTTTCCGTGTCCTCTCCACAATGTTCCAGCCTTCTGAGTGTAAGGGTCTGAAAAAACACTAAAGGAAGACCCCAGACTCAAATAGTATGCAAGAACAGTGTTTATAAGCATGCAGGGTCAAACACCTGTACAAAACGGCAGTAATCCTGAGAGGAGCATGAATGCTCTTTTTAAAGCACAGTTAGGGGAATTTCAGGAACAACAAAGCAAACACAGTTATGTTAGTATACTTTCAAATGGCTGAGGTTCCATTTTTACCATTTTTGGACATTCTTGAGCAAGCCCAAACATGATTCAGAGGGGGGAGTTGCAGGATTTGTCATTGAGATATTGTGGGGCTGATCTGGGCCTTGTCCATGTTCTCTCTCTCATCCCTGAATGTAATGTAAGGGTGTCATTGATAAATGGTCCTTTTTTGGGAGAGAAACTTGTTCCTTCTTAGAGAACTGAAACCTAAATTCAGTTATAAAAGTGGGAAAGGGAGAAAGCTGAAACTCTTCACTGAGTAAATGTGTATTCAAATACACATGTGAGTATTTGAATGTTGATTGCCTTGGTGCAAAAGACAGTCAGTGTCTAATGTGGTGTGTGGGATCAAGGAAGTATGGCGGTGTAGAAAGACCTTGTTCACATGTTCACATGAGTAGAGGCTTGCCTCTCTCTCTCTCTCTCTCTCTCTCTCTCTCTGTCCCTCTCCCTCTCCCTCTCTCTCTGTCTCTCCAGGAACTGGAGCTGTGCTATCGTAGCCCCAAGGAATCCCAGCTCTTCTCAGAGATCTACATCGGACACATGGGTTCAGGGATTAAGCTGCAAATCAGAGACAAGAAGCATAACAATCTCATATGGGAAGCCTTGCTGAAACCAGGTAAAATCTGCTTAGGTCCAGATACCCAAAAGGTTGAAGAAAGGCAATGTGTGAGGAAATGTGTACTGTCACTCATTCTTGGTGTCATTTCAGATTAGATATGCGGCTTTTGATAGGATCCAAAACTGGTGGTGAGAGTTAGAATAAGACCAAGCGGTGGGGGAGAAGTGGGTCAGGAAAAGGTGAAGAGAACAGCAGAGGAGGGGCGGAGGAGAGGAGAGGGAGAGGAGAGAAGGAGGAGAAGGAAGAGGCAGAAAGCCCATGCAAGATATTCTATTCCAGGACGTGCCTCCAGTGACCCAGTTCCTCCAACTGTGCACTCTCATGGTTTCCATTACCATTCTCAGTGTTCATGCAATTATGAGTACACTAGTGTGTGTGTTCATTCATCACACCACAGTCCTCATGACAGTGACCTATGATTACTGTTGTAGGTGCAACCCTTCAACACATGATCATTTATCAGGAGACACATCACATCAAAACCATGGCATACCCTAAGCCACATTTTCTCAGTCCTGTATCCTGATTTCTGCCCCCCAATGCCCTAGGAATGACAGATTTTGAGACACATGAAGCATCTAGGACCAGTTCACATCTAAATGTGAACAGTTAAAATTAAAGTATTTTTGTCATCATGAGATATTCAATCTTAAATTAATACATATTTTAAATATATTCTGTGTTTTGACAATTTTATACACACATAGAGTGTGTTCTACTAACTCATACTAAACACACATTTTTATCTCCCCCTACTCCCACTACCCTCCTCTTCTTTAATACAAATCGCTTTCCCACAATCATAAAGTTGTGCTTTGTGCAGCGTTCAACCATCTGTGTGCCTGTGGGTGTGAACTGCCCAGTAGAACCAAGTGAGTTCACCAGTGGGTACAGATGGATTGTATACATCCTGTTCTCCCATACTCTATTAGTTGACATAATTTTTTCAGTAAGTGGTACTGTCCCTCTGAGCTGCTTCCCCACGTCTAGCTGACTGATGGGCAGGCCCTACTTGTGTGGGTCCAGAGGCAGTAGGTGCAGGTGCTCTGAGTTCATGATGGCCATGGTCATGTCATTCTTAGAAGAGAGCACACCCTCTTCTCCATATCTTCTGTCCCTGCATTCTTTCCAATTTCTCTTCCACAGTGTTCCTAGATCCTCAAGGAGGTAATGTAAATATCTACTTATAGGGATGAGTACTCAACCATCCCTAATTCTCAGTATCCTGCACATACATAGGTATCTGCAGTCACCTCCATTCACAGCAGCGAGAGGCTTTTCTGAAGAAGGCTGAAAATAGCCTTTGTCTGTGGTGTACACACAGATGTTTAGAAGGGCATTGACACCTTGTCCATTTAGCTAGGCAGCAATAGCAGCTTCTCACAATGCTCTAAGACCTCCAAATAAATGGGTTTGTTTGTTTTATCAGTTTAATATGCTAAGGGTAGATTCTGTCTTGTGAAGTAGTCTTGAAGTGTAATCAAGGAGCTACTGGTTGCTCCCATCACACTTGTGCCACTGTTGCAGCAATGGGACCATCTGGCCTGGCCGGAAGGTTGTTGATGTCTTTTCATCCTCAGCAGCCTGCATAACATCACCTGACACTATAAACGTTTAGCATCAAAAGAAAACTTCCAGCTCAGTTCCAGCTTAGATTCTCTATGCCACGTATCCAAGATGTGTGCTGTCTTCTGCAATAAGGTCTTATCCACTAGTTCTGACAGGAAGCCAGAAGAATGGCATGCCCCTGTATTGTCTAGGGAACCTCCAGGGTCTCCCTGCCCAACAGCTGTGGAGATATCCCACACCTGGAATTGGGTTTTGTTTTTGAAACTCATTACCTCTATGACCTCCTAGTTGTTGTGTATTGGAACCCTTTTATTATTTTTATATTGGGTTATCAAATAATAGGTTTCATTCTGACTTTTAAATACTGTCTTCAGTATTTAAAACCCATCCCACCCCATTATCTCCTCCATACCTCTCCCTTCTTGCCATTTGAACATTTCTGCTCCCACTATTCCCTCTTTACCCTCATTTTACCAATACTCTGCTGCCCTCCTTCCTCCCTAAGGCCCTGCCCAATTTATAGCTTTCTGGTTTCCAGGGGTTCACCAAGTTAAACCCACAGAACTAAAGACTCCAGGATAGAAACTACATGTGAGAGGTGTGGTGGGTTTTTGTTTGTTTGTTTGTTTGTTTGTTTGTTTTTTCCTTTCTGGGCCTCGCTTATCTTCAACTATGTTTTTCCTATTGTATGCACTTACCTTTCATGATGCCATTTTCCTCACACCTGAAAAACATCCATGGTATATAAATGCTGCACAATTAACTGTTGGTGGACATCTAGGCTTGTTGCATTATCTTAGCTTTTATGAACAGAACTTCATCAAGCGTTTTTTTGCAAATGTCTCCATAGTAGGCTATATATTCCTTTGAACATACTCCAGGAGTGGTAAGGTTGGTTTATATGGTAGTTCCGTTTTTAGCTGAAAGAAGCCTCCAGATTGATGTACACAGTGGCTGCCCTAGTTTGTACTCTCACAGGCAGTGGGTAAGTGTTCCTCTGTCTGCACACACACTTCAACCGTCTTTATTGTGTGCATTCTTGATACTGGACATTCTCAAGGGATGAGATGGGAATCATAGGTAATTTTAGCCTGTATTCCCCTAAGAGCTAAGTGTTTCCTAGCCGTGTGGACTTCCTTCTTTGAGAATTTTGCTGTTATCCTGTTATCCTACAGCAAACCTCAGAATTGTGCTATTTTCTTGTTGTTTAGGTTTTCAGTTTCATATATATGGAACTAATCTTCTGTCAGATGTAAGCTGGGAAATAGTTTCTCCCATCTTGGCTGCATCTTCTCTCAATTAAATTTCCTTTGCTATACAGAACTTTTTGAGTATCCTGAGATCAAATTAGTCAATTATTGGATTTACTTCCTGTGCTATCAGAGCCTCACTCATAGAATCCTGACTTATGCTGCCATGTTGAAATGTTCTCCTTACTTTTGCTCTACAAGTTTCACAGTATTGTATCCCACATTAAGGTCATTTAGAGGTGATTTTTCTAAAAGGCAAGATATAGGCATCTTGTTTATTCTTCCATACAGTGCTATCTAGGTTTTCCAGAACCATTTGTTTTACAGGCTGTCTTTTCTCCAAGGTATATTTGTGTTCTTTGTCAAAGGTCAGGTATCTATGGTTGTGTGTGTAGTGAAGAGGCGAGCAGGCCTGCTTTTCATCCCGCCTGGCTCCCGCACGGCTAGCTTAACACCCGAAATA
>LOEQ01001701.1:628877-641088 GCA_001685075.1 Bramus lutescens | reverse complement strand
ACCACATGGTGGCTCACAACCATCTGTAATGAGATCTGGCATGCGAGCATATATGCAGGCAGAATGTTGTATACATAACTAAGTAAATAAATAAATCTTTAAAAACAATCAATCTAATCATACAAGCTTCAGTGTGACACGCTGAATCATACCATATCCACATATCTTTATTTGCAAGTGTTCATTACAAAGAATCATTGGTCTCATTCAAGGCCTCTGGTTTCTGCTACACTGTTAATTCTGGGCCTCAGTGGAACTCCTCGTGGATATCCTGTTGTTGCCCTGTGTTGAGGAGATCCTTCAGCCTTGTGTTTGCAGGACCAGTCCCTACACAATGCTCCAGCAGATCACAGATGGGGTGGATGTTGTGCTGGGCCAACTCATAACCCTGGTTCTGGGCCTGGGTTCTTTCAGGGTTGGTCAGCCCTTCAGTTCTCCCTTGGCCTCACCGCCAGGATAAGCTCTCCTGCACTGTCTTGGTGAGTTCACCCTTTGCGCTGATGAGCAAGGGGTGGGGTTAGTTCTCCTGCTTTCATATCCACAGGGTCAGATCTCCCACGCTTACACCTTCAGGTCAGCTCTACGGTGTTGTCCAGGCAAGGTGCAAGGGACACTCTCCCAAGTGCTGCAGCTGATAAGGGGCAGGGACAGCTCTCTTGCTCATATGACCCCAGGGCCAGCTCTCCCACCTGCCTGAGACATTGGTAGACAAGGGGGTAGAGTGGAGGAGGACATCTCGCCCTGCCCAGGCTGCCTTGCAGAGATCTGCCTGCCTCTGCCTCCTGAGTGCTGGGATTAAAGGCGTGCGCCACCACCGCCTGGTTTAACTGGCACTTCTTAAGTGCTTTTTACATATCATATCCCTTAGGCTTCTAACAGGAAATGGGATAAATCAAGCTATTTTAAGAGATTTTTCTAAAGACTATGTACCAAGTGAACTAACAAGAAACCTTTAGTACCAAAGTCTGTCAACATATGAAAACCATTACCATCCCTACAAGCATAGAGAAGATGAGGGTCACCAGCTACCATTTGAGAACTGGAGCCCTGGAAAAAGGGCTTAAGAGAAGAAAGGGGTCATAAACTATCTCATCCTCATTCACCTTCATGGATAAGATCCAAGTAGTAGTTCTTCTTTTGAGAACACTACTCAGCTCCATAATCCACTTTCTGATTGAGTTGTTTTCTTGGTGCTTACTTAGGTTTTTGATTTGCAGGGAAATCTCATTTCTGCAGTCACAGAAGCTTAGTGAGCAGCTGAAGCTACTCACCAGGAGCAGGGCATGGGCAGCTGAAATGAGCTGGAAACTCAGAGCCCCAGGAGTCCTGAGGCCCTGTAAACTGCTCCCTGGGGAAAGTTCCAGAGCAGCACAAGGTTAAGGACAGAGGCCCAAGGAAGCTCTGGAGACTTTATAGGGCCCTTTAGAAATGGAAGGGGGAATGACGGCTGGAACACCAGGATCATCCCTACCTGATGATCCACAGAGTGATGGATATAACCACTGTTATACCATGCTGCCTCTGACACAGGGAGACATGGACCCAGAGGTTGTCCAGGTGATCTGTTTGGGAGAAAGGGCACGGCCAATGAAGTTGTCAGTGTTACTGTAGCTTCATCCATGTCCATCAGTGATAGACCTTGGTCTGTCCTCACTCTGCAGTAGGGTATCAAAGGCTTGTATTTGACTAGCATCAGATAAGAAGAACAGAGAAAACAGTCTGCCTTTAGCCCCTTTTCACACTCTACCCTGGTGGAGGGGAGGTTGGCAAGCCCGCCTCTCCCATTATGAAGTCGCTCTACCCATACCTTTGTTAATCTCATTCATCCGTTAGCTGGGCCTGGGAAATGGGATTAGGGAGCCTTTGAGTGCAAAGGAATCTACCCAAAGTCTACTGAGCTGCAGGTCAGATTTGGACAGGTATGAATTCACCAAGCTCATGACAATGTCTTTTGAGGTCTTCTGGGAAGGCCAAGATCAAGGTGTTAGTATTTTCAGTGTCTAGAAAAGATTGTTCTCTTTGTAAATAGCATCTTCTACCTGTTCCCTCAGGTGGCAGAAGAGGCCCCTTGACTCTTTCCTAAGCCCATTCTGGAGGGTTCTACATCTATGCCCTCATCACCTCCCTAAAGATCCACCCAAATCCATTCCCCTGGATTAGGATTATGAGAGGTCAGGGTCATTCATACCTCCCCCAGAAGTCTCTCTGAGACTGAGTCCTGGGCTTCTGCTATCCCAAGCCCGGTTCAGTCAGGCACTTAATCTATGTCTTTTGACTCCATTTTTGGATAGGAATTCAGGACACCTCAAAGTTCCAAGTGGCCCACTTTCTGAAGGACGGGGTGGTCTTGGAGACGCCAACCAAAAAAAGTGGAGCCACATTGCACAGTTCTAAAAAAACCAAGCTTCTCTACAATAGGAGTGATGCTAAAAATAACCCCTGTCACCCGGCGATTCCTACCCATCACCTCCAACACGTTGCTCTACCATCAACCTCATGCTGAGGAGCACACACTCCACCTTTACCTCATCCCCAATGACTGCACTATTTGAAAGGTAACACAGAGAACCACAAAGGCCCATCCAAGGTGGGATGATGGAAAACATGAGATGCAGTCAGAGAGTATCCCAGTGGGGTCCTCTCCTGAGGGTCAGGGTGGGACTCTAGTGAGCAGTCCCTGGTGTGGGTGAGTGATCTGTCCTCTGCTCCGCTTTGGTGTGGTTCCTCAACCCCAAGTCTCCCCTGTGTCTACTGCTCTTTCAGTCATCTCTGCACAGCCTTCTAGGGCTTCTCTCCTGGCATTAGAAGAATGGGGAGGCTCCACCCCCAACCTGCAGCCTTTCCTCCTACTTCTCTGTCAGCAGCTCTATGACCACTGTGAACATGGAACAATCTAGAGTGGGGTGGTCTGTTCAGTACATGGGGAAAAGGGCTGCAGAGGTTTTGTTTCTATCCCCATCCTCACCCCCACTTCCATGCACACAAATGGAAGAACCAACATCTCACCTTATTCCATGAGATTATGTAGAGAAGAAATCATTGTCTGTTATCTTCCTTAGGCTATAGACGATGAAGAAATGAAGTTCCAGTTTGTGCGAATACACAAGCCTCCCCCGATGGGCTCCCTTTATGTGGGCTCTCGCTATACCGTGTCTGGTTTCAGGGACTATGGAAATTACACCCAAGGTAAGCAACCTGATACTTGCCCTTCACCAAGGTCAGATGTCAGGCTTGGGAAAACCTGTAGGGTGGGTCTCCCAGGAACTCACACTTGAGGTTTGGAGGAAAGCGATTGAGATCCACGGTGAATGGACTAACTAGATAGATGGACTAAGTTGGGGCACAGTAGTGTTTAGGGTGTACTGTGCCAAAGCCATGGAGTCAAATAAACCTGACTTATTATTCATCATAGGGCATCTCAGTAAAATGGTTCTAGAAAGAAACCACTGTAGGATGTCTGTCATTTGGTAGTTGGCAGGAAGGACTAAGGAAGCCTATTTCCTCTGTCTTGGGTATTGTTACAGAGCAGGGACAACTCCATGACTGATCTCAACAAACTGAATGCTATCATGGTTAAACCAAAGCAAGTAGAGTATTGGAATTGTTGAGCATACAAGACTCATATAGTGTGTGCAGTAAGGGTGTTTGGGATACTATGGGCTCCATGGTAACCTGTTTAAAGAAGATGCCCTGTGCATGTCCAGTGGAAAAGCAGTAATACAACACTCTGTACCAACACTGAGATTTAGCTCTGAGTCTGAGATTTTTCCAGGACACCAGGGGCTGCTTTTGGCTTTTTTCTCTCAGTGTATCCTCTCCCAACAATCTTTGACCAAAAGCTACTGAGCATTAATCTGTATTCCCCAAATGTCTATAACTCTCCCAGATTTTCTGCTTGTGGACAGAAAGCATATGTGAATGGTGGTCTGTGGCTGAACCAGAGTTAGATGTATGTGAGTTCAGTCTGAAACATCTATCAGGACACTGGCTAGCAACAGTATATAAGACCCCAGACAAGCCAGATGCTGGAACACTGCTTTAATCCCAGCTCCTGGGAGGTAGGGGCAGATGGATCTCTGTAAGTTCAAGGCCAGCCTGGTCTATGGTCTACAGAGCTAGTCCAGCACAGCCAGGGCTACACAGAGAAACCCTGTGAAAATAAATAAATAAAAATAAAAAAATAAAAAACAAAATGACAAAACAGGAGCTGGGGAGATGACAGCGTGTGATTTCACAGAAGCATGAAGGCCTGAGTTAAGTCCCCCAGTACACAGGTCAAAAGCTTCATGTAATTCCATTGCTGAAGAGACAAACAGGAGGATCCCTTGGGAAAGCTGGCCAACCTAGCAAAAACTAAGGTGGAGCCTTATGAGCAAGACGGCTCAATGGATAAAGGCACTTGCCACCACACCCAACAACCTAAGTTTGATCCCTGGAGCCCACATGGTACATTGTGAGAATTGACTCCATCCGTCTTCTGACCTCCATATGCACACCGTGGCACATGTACACACACACACACACACACACACACACACACCCTGATGGTCCTGTTTAATATTGAGCTAGGTGACAGGTACTGAAAAGGAGGGGGATGTCTGCTTTTGAGTTGGAAATTAGGAGCCAAAGGATAAATTGGCAAGCTGCTCAGTTTGGAGCCCTCCTGCATATTAGTTGCTAACAACTGATAAGAGAGAGATAATCTATTCATTCAGTGGGTGTTAACCTAGTGCCATGGATATGCTTCAAGGAAGTTAGGTCAGTGGAGTGGACAGACAGTCCTGCATGAATAAGAGTAACCAGTACCACTGAGAGCTAGCAAGTAAATACAGCATTGTGACAGAGTGACTTGGGATCGCTTCTCAGCCTTTTGATCAAGATCAATTGTAGGATCTGCAATTACCAGAGAATGAGTTGGCCACTTCCACTGGCAGTCAGAGAAACACATCTGAGAAGATGCCACTTGAGTTGAGGCATCAGTGACATAAAGACTTGAGGCATGTAGGATTCTGAAGGGCATCAGACACAGAACATGTGCAGAGGCACAGAGGTGAGAGCAAGCTTGAAATATCCAGGTGTCAAAGAGGAGGTCAGCGTGGCAGAGTTGGTGCACGTAGCAGAAAATGGGGTTACACTAAAAATAGCATCTCCCAGGGCTCATTGGTCCATTTGACCTGGGTTTTGATTTTGTTCAAGTACAAAGGTAAGACCCCATCATGAACATGACATATGAACATGACATACATCATAATCATAAACATTCTGCAGGACTTCATTTACTCTGATAAAGATGTGTCTAGCACTAGGAGAGAATGGATGACAAACGGTCTAGAGCAGAGTAGAAACGAGTCAAAAGGCTGCAGATGAGAGGCCATGGTAGCTTAACTAAGGAAGCAGCCATGGAGATGAATGGTTGATAGATTCAGAAAACTGACATCACAGGAAACTGTCAGGACCAAAAGGACCATGAGTCTTTGTGGCAGGTATCCAAATCGATCTTGTTGGTAAAGGCAACAAGCTTTGATAGACAGGTTGTTATGGGAAGAAAAAGGAACAGGTTACAGATGGGGATCTGAGCACTCACCAGAAGGTTGTACAATTTTCTGAGTTTGAAGAGACTTGGGAAGGGCATTCTTGAAAGACAATTGGGAACCAAGTCCTCTGTCTTGGATTGGATCTGCCTAGGAAAAGGGATAGATGTAAATTTTCTGTTGACTGGAAAAAGTTTAGGTTTAAGACTTGTTAGGAATAAAATTTTGTACTGAAGGAATAAGGACTTGGGTTCAAGATAGGAAGTAAAGGGAAAAATTCCCAATTAAGGATGGACAGCCATGTGGTTGGTGGCGCATGCCTTTAATCCTAGCACTCAAGAGGCAGACAGGTAGATCTCTGAGCTCAAGGTCAACCTGGTCTACAGAGTGAGTTCCAGGACAGCCAGGGCTATAAAGAGAAATTCTGTCTAAAGGAAAGAAAAAGGTGAAGGGGAAAGTGTTTAGCTTAGAATATATGAGCACTGCTTTGAGAAAAGCCCTAAGGTCGTCCATGAATTTTCTTCAGGGCTCTCACCCTTCTGAGGTAGGACATGTTGTCAATGTTGATTGACTTCAGCAGGAAGGAAAATGTCCTTTTGCGATGGAGTAGGACCCAAAAGGTGTTAAAGTGGGAAAAGCCTCATCTTCAGAACAAGCAATGGTGTCTCACACAGAGGTTCTTGCTCTCTCCAGGAACTGGAGCTGTGCTACCGGAGCTCCATGGAAGCCCAGCTCTTCTCAGAGATCTATGTTGGCCGCTTACAATCAGGGATCTGGCTGGAAATAAAAGACAAGAATGCTGATGCTGTAGTTTGGGAAACTGTGTGAAACCAGGTAAATGCAGGACAAATCCAGGGTGTACACACGTCATGTAAGAGAAAGATCTATGATTGGCCAGGTGATAAGAAATGTCCCCAGAGAAATGATGTGGCTCTTTAAGTTATAGAGACACGATTTGATCAGAATTTCAACTCTTCCAGAAGTCCTGAGTTTCATGACTACTTATAATTCCAGCTCCAGGGGAATCCAGCACCCTCTTCTGGGCTCTGTAGGCACCTACAGTCATGAGCATAGGAACACACACAAGCATAATTTAAAATTACAAAAATAATTCTTTAAAAATATTAAATTGGAAAGGGAATAAATTTCTACTCAAAGTATCAAGTACTTTAAACTATCCTCTGACTTGGTTAGTTCTCCTCCAGGAATTTAATTCAAGCTAAGACAGGCTAACATGGGTTGAGATGATGTTGGAAGAAATTGCTATTGTTCATTTAGAAACTATCCTTTTTATTAGTCTAAAATTATAACTTCGGCTTCAGCTTCCTAAAGACATAAGGAAAGGATTCACCTAGATTTTATCTATAGGTCCATCCTACCCTCATGCCGGATTCTGACAGAATTCGTCTGCAGCTTGTTCTCAGAATCCAGGCATCTAGATGAGAGATTTGGGGTGTGTCGTGTGAGTTTATAATGGCCCTGTTGTAGATGCTTCTTCATCTCTCCTTTCCTCTAGGGGACCTCAGACATGCATCCACCCTGGTCACTGCAGCCCCTACAGGTCAGCAGCACCTGCCAGACCAGATGAGGTAGTGGGAATTTCAGGGTGCATGCACTATCTGGCTCTGGAGGGAAAGGAAAGAAGAAAAGAGGGGACCCACTCTTTGCAGGCCTCACCAGGATGGGGTTGGAGAGCTCTACGTCCAGAGTCCCCATGCTCCTCGCTGCTGGCCATGGGGGCCATAACATGCCTCACTCACAACCTCAATCATGGGCCCTTCCTGTTCCCATGGGGGTGTCGGGCTAGACGCTGACATGAGGGGAGATGAGGGGGTTTTCTGGTAGTCAAAAGGCTTGCTAGGGTGCAAAGGAAGCCAGTGACACAATGAGATAAGAAACGGAAGTGGAGAATGAGCCAGGAGAGGCTCCAGTGGGAGCCTTTCTTGGATCATCACCAGTCTTGCCTTCACCCACAGTTGCCAGACCCTTCCAGCACTTTGTGGACCAGCATCGGGAACAGCTGGTGGCCCGAGTGACATCAGTGGACCCTGTCTTAGACAGACTGCACGGTCAAGTGTTGAGTGAAGAGCAGTATGAGATGGTTCGTGCTGAGGCCACCAATCCCAACAAGATGCGAAGGCTGTTCAGCTGCAGTCAGTCCTGGGACCGGGCCAGCAAAAGCCAGTTCTACCAAGCCCTGAAGGAGACCCATTCTCACCTGATCATAAAACTCTGGGAGGTGTGGGCCAGGGCTCTTGGGGAATGGGTATCCTGAAAGCTCAGCAACTGAAGCCTGAGCCTTGAGTCATGTGCCTGACTGATCTTTCTTTTGGCCTCAATCCCACCATCTCTGATCCCCCTTGGCTTCATCTTGGTCTGTAAAGCTTCCAACAGTCTTGCCAGCTGCAGGATGCATTCTCAGAGATGTCATTATTCCCTCTCGACAGTCTACCTGGGAAAGCCAAGGGGGCCATCTGGGTGACTGTGAGGCATCCTTGGCAGTGGACATGCTTTATGAGTCCACTCACAATGGCTTACAGTTTAATACTTAAAAAATGTTTGTTTTTGGAATTGTCCATGTAACATTTCTAAGCCATACTCTACTTTGAGCTAATTAAAAACCCTGCCTTTTTTTTTTTTAAGGACTAGCGTATACAGCGGGTACTGAGCACAATATCTTCATTTCACTGCTTAGTGGGTGAGTGAAGGAGATCAACATTCCACAACTATATGGCTAGGAAATGTAGCACCGTATACAAATGTCAGGTGGATGGAGGGCCCCCATTGGGAACATTCCAGTGCCCAGCAGACTCAAGCCCAGAGGACAAAGAAGCTACAGACAACAGGCTGCTAACAGTGGTTAAAACAGTAGCAGCAGCCCTAAACAGAAGTGAAGAGCCCCACCACCACCATACACAGAGCTACTGAGCAGTAACACTCAGAGTAGCTGTAACACTTCTCACTACTAAAACAACATTCTACTGCTACTGAGAATTCAAAGCTCTTTCATTTTAATCTCATTTAAAGCCCTGATGAACCAAGTGAGCAGCCTGGGCACAGCAAGCATCTGCAAACATCACAGCAGAAACCTCTACAGTGTTTCCTTCCTAGCTCTGTGGAAAAAGAGACTGGTGAAGCTCTGGGGTCTTTCCACCACTGGATTTGATAGCTCTTCTCTGGTTGATGCTATTTCTTCACCTTATTTGCATGTTCACATTTAGCCTGCTAGGATCTAGCTAGCATCCTGACAACCAAGTCCACACATTTCAGGGCTATAAAGCCAGAACTATTGCAAGAACCCATGGAAAAAGAGGAAAGAAAGACTTCCAAGCCTGGTGCTCGTGCTCTCCAGAAAAAANGCAGTTTCTTTATTAACCAATGAAAGTAACACAGACAGATGACCCTCCTACACCTTTGTACTTCAAAGAGCCAGACTCCCAAACACCTACCTCACTCATGAAGAGGGCAGATTTGCGGGGTCCTGCACCTGAGGTTTTTCTGTCCTGGGCAAAGCCAGCTTCCAGGACTCAGCTGTTTCTGCCTCAGCCTCCAGGACTTGGCACTGGCTGGGTGGCAAAGGGGAATTCATCCCTGTGACTGTTTCCAGCTTCCAAGAACTGCTGCTTCAGAGATCTGTGGCTCCAACCTTCCAGACCCTCTGGAGACAGGAGAACAGGAGAAGGGCAGGTGCTCACGCTCCTCCTGTAGGTACCTACGGACTTGCTCTACAAGGGACTGCTCTTGGCTGGCATCCCAGAGCTCTGCAAGCCGCTGAGCTGAAACACTCCCCTTAGCTGGAACACTTCTCAGAACTGTAAGAACATCCCACTGCTACGGAGAGTTCAAACCTGTTTCATTTTAGTCCCATGTGGAAGTCTGTTTTAAATTGTTTTGTTCCCCTTGAACCTTGCCAATCCCAATTTGAAAAATAAAATACCTACCATTTGTACTCAATTCTGCCTGCCCACTCCATTCTTGAGGAGAGAGGGACAGGAACGTGGTAGGGGACAGAAGACAGTCTCCACCTACCACTTGATAAGCATAAAAAAGAAAAGTAAATTAGAAGGCAAAAACTCACACCATGCCTCAGTCCCATCTTCTTCGTAAGTATGAGGAGTAAGCCAAATAAACCCTTCCTCCCCCAGTTGCTTTGACCATAGTGTTTAATCACAGCCATAGTAACCCTAAGACAGAAATTGGTACCAGGATAATGAGGTATTGCTGTGAGAGAATGAACCATGTGTTTGGGGGAGGACTGCAGGACTTTGGACTAGAAAACTCATTGACTGTTAAGCTCTTGGGGGGGGGACTGTTCTGTAGGAGCTTGGAAGATAAAAAACGTTGATGAACTTTAGAAGTCTGAATTGGAGCCTGCAGTTCTAGAAGACCTGCCAATCTTTCCCCTGGGGAAGGAGGGGAACCCAAAAGTGCTGAATCCTCCCACTTGGGCATACAGGAAACCCCAGAACCTGCTAAAGTTTCTAGTGGGAGCAGCTAGCCTTGAGCCTTCAGAGCTTGCCCGCTTCTGCCACCTGCAGGATGGAGCCGCAACAGCACCCATAACTCTGAAGAGGGCTGAATGAGGGGTTGTAAGAAAGCAGAGGAGGAGAAAGCAAACAAGAATCCAGGTGGGGAGCAGTCAAAGCTGAGAGCTAGAGTGAGGGCGTCCCTGAGAGCCAGCATCCTCCTAAAGACTAATGTCACCCATAGACAAAGGTACACTCATACACACACACACACGCAAATAGTTCCTTCATTAGGTTTCCAGGGTCCAGGCAGCTGATATGATAACACAAGTTGTTCTAAATACCTTGGTGCCTACCCAAGATAAATGAGTGCACACGGCCATACAAACACTTGTAAACAATTGGCCAAGAAGCTAAACCTTTAATAGTTAAAAATCTAGACACAACCCAAAACCCACTAACAGATAAATAGAAAAATGCTTTGTGGTGATATGCACATGGCAGAATGCTGTATTTAAATTAGCAATTACAAATAAACTGTTGGAATCCACTTATGAGTGAGTACACACCACGTTTCTCTATGGGTCTGGGTTATTTCACTCAGGATGGTTTTTTCTAGTTCCGTCCATTTGCATGTAAATTTCAAGATGTCATTGTTTTTAACTGCTGAATAGTACTCCATTGTGTAAATGCGCCACATTTTCTTTACCCATTCTTCAGTTGAGGGACATCTAGGTTGTTTCTAGGTTCTGGCTATTACAAATAACGCTGCTATGAGCATATTTGAACAAACATCCTTGTGGTATGAGTGTGCATCCTTCCCATATATGCCCAAGCTGGGTCTTGCGGTAGGTTGATTTCCAATTTTCTGAGAAACTGCCACAGTGATTTTCAAAGTAGCTGTACAATTTTGCAATCCCACCAGCAATGGAGGAGTATTCCCCTTACTTTACATCCTCTCCAGCATGTTATATCATTGGTATTTTTGATCTTATCCATTCTGACCAGTGTAAGATGGTATCTCAGAGTCATTTTGATTTGCATTTCCCTGATTGCTAAGAATGCTGAGCATGTCCTTAAGTGTCTTTTGGCCATTTGCAATTCTTCTGTTGAGAATTCTGTTTAGATCTGTACCACATTTTTATTGGATTATTTGGTAATTTGATGTCTAGTTTCTTGAGTTCTTTATATATTCTGGAGATCAGTTCTCTGTCTGATATGGGATTAGTGAAGATCTTTTCCCATTCTGAGGCTGCTGTTTTGTCTTATTGACTGTGTCCTTTGCTTTACAGAAACTTCTAAGTTTCAGGAGGTCCCATTTATTAATTGTTGCTCTCAGTCTGTGCTACTGGTGTTATATTTAGGAAGTGGTTTCCTGCACCCATGCATTCAAGGCTACTTCCCACTTTCTCTTCCATGAGCGTCAGTGTGGTTGGATTTACATGGAGGTAAAGCAAAGGATAACCAGCTTATAGTCTATGATCCCTGAGAAGCAAAGTAACAAGGAGAACCCCAAGAGAAGCATACATGGATCCTTCCCAGGAAGGGGAAACTGACAAAATCTCCTGAGAAAATTAGGAAGGGAGGAGAAGGAAGGGTGTTAAGGGAAGGAAAGAAGGAGAGGGATAAGGAGAACATGAGAGGGAATGGGATGCTCAAGAAGGGGAGGACAGTGCAGGAGAGAAAGGAAAGAGATATCTTGATTGAGGGAGCCATAAAAGGGCTAGAGAGAAACCTGGCATAGGGAAATTCACAAGAACCCACAAGGATGACCCTAGATGAGACTCTAAACAACTGTGGAGAGTTTGCCTTCCCCTGTAACCAGATTGATGACTACCTTAATTGTCATCATAGGACTTTCAACCAGCAACTGATGGAAGCAGATACAGAGATCCACAACGAAGCACTGGGCCAAGCTGCCTGAGACCACCAGCCCAAGAGAGGTAGGAGCGATAATATGAGCAAAGGGGTCAAGACCATGGTGGTGATGCCCACTGAAACAGCTGAGCTAGTGAGAGCTCACTGACTCAGAGCTGATTGTGGGGGAACCTGCATAGGACCAAACTAGGCCCCCTGAATGTGAGGGACAGTTGTGAGGCTTAGGCAGTCTGTGGGCCACAGGCAATGGGACCAGGATTTAGCCTCTAGTGCTTGAACTGCCCTCTAGTAGTGTATTCTTTTTGGAGGGATATCTTGCTCAGCCTACATATAGTG
>LOEQ01001701.1:588114-601620 GCA_001685075.1 Bramus lutescens | reverse complement strand
TTGAGTCCGCCCCGCCGCCTGGCATCCTGGCGGAAGGGGAAGGGGGCAGGCGCGGTGGGGAAGATGGCGTACCAGAGCCTCCGGCTGGAGTACCTGCAGATCCCGCCGGTCAGCCGCGCCTACACTACCGCCTGCGTCCTCACTACCGCGGCCGTGGTGAGCAGCTCTGGCGATCCGTCCTCCGTTTCCAGGCTAGCTGTGACTGGGTTTTCAGTAAACGGGTTTGGGCCGCAGAGAAGCCCAGAGGGTTTGGTCCCAGGGGTGGGTGGAGACATCCGGAGCTGACTCTAGGGTTCGGGATAGTCCCAAGGGTGCCAAGCCCGTGACCTGAAAAGGAGGTGCTCCTCCATGAGGGGACAGGTCGGTTTCCGAGAGATGAAATCCAGACCTGTAGCGGGTCAGAGCTGTGGGAGCCGCCCACCCAGAAATGTGCCCTAGCTCTAGGTATGGCCAGGTGACTAGTGGGAGCAAGGCCTGCTAGGTTCACAGACTTAATATATATTAAGAATAAAAATCTCGAATTGTCTGGAAACATCTTTCAGAAGACGGCCGGTGGATATAAGAACTGGCCACCTGTACCCTAGCCCTAATGGTAGTGGGCCCTCAGATTTCTTATTCGGAGTTGTCTCACCAGGTGGTGACCACGCGACATACAGATTCGTAAAAGATGCTATAGTCTTGTCTCTAAAATATCCCCACCTGCCTGCCTTATAGCATCCTCAAATATTGCAACATAAAACTTGCATTGTGTATTGAGGATACAAAAACGGTTGTGCAAATTCTAGACTCCCTTACCAGCGGTCACAAACAAAACAGATATTTACTCCAAGTGACCACAGAAATTATTAGAGCTACTGATCCTTTGTTGTTAATGCTGAAATTTTGTTTTATGGTTGATCTGATTTAAGAAGCTCTTTTTCCATTTCAGCAGTTGGAATTGATCACACCTTTTCAGTTATACTTCAATCCTGAACTAATTTTTAAGCATTTTCAAGTAAGTGGTCTATGGCTACTGTGATTAACGATTCTACTATCGTTTTCTTTTTCTTTATTGTTTAGTAAGTAATAAATCCTGTCAGATACAGTCTCAAAAAATAATCCAGTAAGGGAAGCTCTGATTATAATTAAGTCTTATTAAGATGTAAAGAAGGAATTCTGCAGCCTGGTTGGGCTCCAGAATCATTTAAGAGCTAGGTATTTGTGAGCCATGCATCATATACCAAATTAGAATTGCCAAGGGTGGAGCTAGGCGCAAGCAGATTAGCAGGAGGTTGGCAAGTTCTGAGTTAGTTTGGGCTACCTAGGGAGACCCCATCTTAAGAAAATTCCTAAGGGTGGGAATTTGGAATTCATCTTCTATTTTTAGTTTCTGTATTTGACTACAACTAGTTTAAGAATTAATGTGACCATAATCCCAGCAGTCGGGAAGCCAAGGCCAGTTTGAACTACACATCAAAGAATTGTCTCAAAACATAAGCAATAGTAACAACAATCAATGGTAATAGTGACGATGTGATTTGAGAATAAAACTGACCAAGCTAGCTGCCCAGGGAATCTCACAAGATAGTCTTTTGTCCGTTCCCTGTTGTTCCTCCTCTTGGTGCAGCTCATATACACAGTTCTGGTAGAGTTTTAACACTGATCTGTCTTCCTGAAGTCAGATCATATTAATACAAGTCTGAAAGACCATTCTCTAAAACAGCATGTTGGCTTATTAGAGTACAGTTTGAAGAAGTCTTTTTCCATGATTAAAATGCTAAAGAGGAATGTGTTATCATGCCAGGATGGTCATGCACACGCTAGGTGAAGGCTTGATCTCCCTGACTTGTTCCGCTTTGTTCGTGCTGTTTCCCGTCCCAAATGGATTCCACTCCCTTTGTACCTGTTGAACTTTAGCTTGCCTTTCAAGATGCGGCTTTTGTGTGCCTTTAGATATATTACCTTTTGTGCTAGAGCATCTCTCACCCTTACTTGGGGTTTTTATTTCTTTGTTTGGTTTGGTACAGGGTTTCTCTGTGTAGTCCTGGCTGTCCTGGAACTAGCTCTCTATACCAGGCTGGCCTTGAACTCACAGAGATCTGCCTTCTCTGCTGATTAAAGGCTTGAACCATCACTACCCTGCCAAGGTTCAGTTGCATTAAGTTTGGAATTAGGAGGTTCTAGATTCCCTGTCAAGAGTCTCCACTAGCTGCATGCCCTTCGATAAGCCATAAGCCTTAAGCTTCCTTATCTGTGATGAGAGGACATCACATTAGCTTGTCTATCTCACAAGATTACTGAAGTCACATATGGACAATCACATTAGCTTGTCTCACAAGATTACTGAAGTCACATATAGTAATTCTGTAAAGTTCGTGAGTAGTTGTCAGTTGACCAGGTGAGATTCCTCTTCTATCTCTTCTTGACTCTTAGAGCATTAACTCTTGTAGGAAGTTGACTTCAAACCAGAACCTGACTGACTGTCTTAGAATTTTTCCATCAGGATGTTGTGGTTAATTTAGACTTTTCTCAGCAGCTTTCCATCCTGGATCCCTGAAGTTTTTTATTTAGACAGCTTCCATAATTTGCTTAGCCACATAGTGTGAGCTTTTTGTGTTGTTTTATAAAAGGTAATTGTGATTTTGAATTTCTGTCCTATCATCCATATAAATTTTACAGTCCAGTTAATATCTTCTATTCTCTCAAGTAGAAGCATCACACACAAAACAAATCCAGAATCATATTGGGTGTCGTATTTGGATGGATCCCACCTAGGACTTTGGAGCCTCAGAGTTGTAGAATGTCGTTTTTAATCTAGCTATAGAAATGTTTCCTGGTTATGTATTTTACTTAATGTGTCTTTCTCTTGCCCCATCCCCTTGCAGATATGGAGGCTAATCACCAATTTCTTATTTTTTGGTCCAGTTGGATTCAATTTTTTGTTTAACATGATTTTTCTGTATCCTTTTAAGTGGAATCAACATCAAAACTTTAGGTTCGCTTAGTATATATTGTAAGTTGAAACTGTTGCTCTTGTTTATTTTTTATAACATTTTAGTTATGACTTCTGTGTCTGTAGTTTGTAACTAGATCATAGTGTTTCGAAACTCTTTGTAACTCCTTGTTTACACTGGCGTTTCCAACTATTAAAGATTAGTGTCCTTAGGCTGTGACTTATCGTATTATATTTGTAAAATAATGTCAGCAACAGCTGGCACAATAGTAATTTCACAGCCTGAAGCATTGGTAACTCAACAGAATTTTCCTCAAGGCTTTTACAATGTGTTTCTGAAAGTGAGGACCATGACTGCAAGGCTAAAAAAAAAAAGTGAGTGCCAAAATGTCTGCTGAGCTTGACATATTTAGGCTCGTTGAAAGAAAGGAAGAGCCATGGTAGTCAGCGGTGGTGATTGGGTGTGCTGCTCAGCATTCCTCTTACACCCAGCACTCCAGCTCATCCACAGGAGACTGAGGGCCTTTACCAGTGATGGGACTTATGTCCTAGAGTGGGTTTTGGTGTGTTTCCTGCATAGGAAACTTATAAGTTTCCTTATCATTCTGATAAGTTTCTAATAAAAGTTTTCCATTATGTTTTTATGGACTAGAATATAGAAATGCTTAGACTGCCTGGCCTGGAGAAGTATTACCACACAAGGCTTCTTGGCAGGGGTTTCTTCAAAATTGGCAAACCAAGGAAGGGTCAAAGTCACATGTAGTTGAAGTTGGGAAAGACGATACTAGAAATTGGAAGAGGTGGAATGTGATTGGAAGCATGCTCCTGCCGCATTTGAATCAGCTCCCCAGCCAGAGACAGCCTTTGTAAAATATGGTGCTTGTTTTCCTGTTGCCGAAAATGCTTGATGGGAAAAAATGAAACCAGATTACTACGTGAACATTCTTAAAGAAAAATGCAGCTTGGCTGTGTTGTATGAAGCCTAAGTATGTTTCAGTGGTTTATTACATTTTAACTTCTTATATGTGTGCTTAATATTTTCTTAACTTGAACTTAAGATATCGTTACTGTCGAATGCTAGAAGAAGGCTCTTTCCGAGGTCGGACAGCAGACTTTGTATTTATGTTCCTTTTTGGTGGATTTTTAATGACTGTATCCTTCAACAAATAGAATACAGGAAAATCTTAAAGAACAGACTGTTCCTCAATCTTCATGATTCACTTGCTACTTTGAACAAGCAGATTAAAAAAAAAAAACAGGGTGCTACCATTGATTTCACAACCTTCTTTGACAGCTTCCAAGCCTAAAGGTTGGACAGGAGGCTCTGCTGAACAAGAACTTTTAACCCAGGTGGGTTATCTTAAAGGATCTCAGTTACATTACTGTTGGTGAGTGACTTCACTTTTACTATTGGTAAGACATGTTGTATTAAAGTCACTGTCAAAACTGATGCAATATTTTTAAAAAGAAAGGGGTTTTATTGTGTATAACAGACTCAGTGCTGTGTGCCAAAGCTTTGTGCCAGCCTCCGTACTCTAGCACCTGTGAAGGTGTCAGTGGGGAATGATCTTCACTGTACTTACTGACACAGGGATTCATATTTTCAAAAATGCAAGAGCATCACAAAAGCAATTTAGTCTGTAGTAGCTGTGATCTGGATGATTTAGCCCAAACCAGTTTTTGCCTGGTCACCTTAGGTAATTAATTTCAGGCATTTCCTCTTGTAGTTTAGAAATCACCAGTACTTTTCTAATTCAGATTTTAGTGCAAGGGCGATCTTTAGTTCTCTTCTTTAGCCTTCCCTAGCATGCTTTCATATTGATGTTTTCCTTAATTCCATTTGCTAGCTTTTTGGTTTGTTTGTGAGCTTAGTTTTTTTAGGCCAGGCCTTCACAATAATGCTGGTCTACGTATGGAGCCGAAGGAACCCGTATGTCCGCATGAACTTCTTTGGGCTTCTAAACTTCCAGGCCCCCTTTCTGCCATGGGTGCTCATGGGGTTTTCCTTGTTGTTGGGGAACTCGATTATTGTGGACCTTTTGGGTAAGCGTCTTCTCACTACTTTTTGTACTATTATACCTGAAAATGCATTTTGTCACTGTTTTTCATGTTTATTCTGTTTAGTCTTTGTATATAGCTATTGTAAGATTGTTTAATCTGAAAGATAATATTAGTTCATTGATCTTCAATAATTACATTTATCATAAGTAAGGCATATGTTGGTAGGGAACTTAAAATTGAAATTTTGATCTTCCTTTTTGTCCTTTATTTCTGGTTGATTATAGGTATTGCAGTTGGGCACATATATTTTTTCTTGGAAGATATATTTCCCAATCAGCCTGGTGGAATAAGAATTCTGAAAACACCATCTATTTTGTGAGTATTTAACACCATGTTTCACATTCCATGTGGACAGATTGTGATCGTGATTTATTTTGGGCTCCCTTAGTTCCTGATCCATGTGGTTCTTATCAGTGTTTGCAGATTGAGCAACACAGCCACAACGCGGGACTTTTGGATTGACCAGAAGCAGAGTAGGCCAGGGTTGTGATTACTGGGCTTTTGACATTGTGGCGGTGACTTTGTAATTACGCTCTTCTGTGACCACTAAAACTTGTGTCCCAGAGAGGAGCATGCCGGTTTTATTTTATTCTGTTTTACTTTATTATTATATTTCTTGTTGTTGTGTTTTGTTTGTTTGTTTGGTTTTTGGTTTTTCAAGACAGGGTCTCTCTGTGTAACAGCCCTGGCTGTCCTGGAACTAGGTAACTATTGTAGAGCTGCCTGTCTCTGCTTCTTGGGTGCTGGGATTAAAGGTGTGTGCCATCATTGCCCAGCTTGCCTGCTGACTTTATGAAAGCTGCTGTCCAAGTTGAGAGAATGAACAGTGAAATGAGCCACACTGTTCAGAGGACAGTTCTGATGGCAGAGCAGGTGGTGGAGGTGCACAGGGACATCGAATAGAAACAGCTTTGACCTAAGGCCAGACTAGCTGTCCCACCACCAAGCACTGTGATTTGAAGCACTTCTTTGTTTTTATTCTGAAGTCTCTTGATCTAGAGTTTGATTTATAAGACCTGTTTCTTCTCTAGAATTTTGTGTCCTTGGCAACAATTACATTATAAGGGGGCACTCACTGGTTAATGGTGGGCTACACAAAGAAACCCTGTCTCAAAAAACAAACAAGGATCTTGATTCAACAAAAAGGTTTGATAAAAAAAAAATCTCTGTTATAGAATAGTTAAACAAAAAAGAAATAAGATGGCTCAGTGATTAACAGCACTGGCTGCTCTTTTAGATGACCCAGGTTGAATTCCCAGCACCCACATAGCTGCTAACAACTATTTATAACTCCACTTCAGTGGGATCCACCGCCATCTTCTGGCCTCTGCAGGCACTGCAAGCACATGATAGATGTACATGCAGGCAAAGCACCTACAGACATAAAATGAAAATAAGGGACTGGAGAGATGGCTCAGGAGTCAAGAGTTGCTTTTCCAAAGGTCCTGAGTTCAATTCCCAGCACCTCCATGGTAGCTCAGAGCCATCTATAACTATGGTTCCATGGATCTGGTGCCCTCCTTAGGTGTGCATATGTACATACCAGCAAAATATAAAATACATAAGAAAATAAACCTTTTTAAAATAGAAGGAAAGTATCTTTAAGACAGAGAAGAAGAGTGAACTAGCAAGGTATGCTAGTATATGCCTGTCATCCCATCCACTCTGAAGGCTGAAGCAGAAAAATTCAAAGTTTGATGTCAGCCTAGGTAACATAGCAAGTATCCATCTCAAGAGGCAGTTTTTAATTAACAACAACAACAAAAAAAAAAAAACAGAAGAAAGTGAGTGTCTTAATTAGGGTTTCTATTGCTGTGAAGAGACACCACTACCACAGCAACTCTTTTTCCTTTTCTTCTTGTTTGTTTGTTTTTTGAGACAGGGTTTCTCTGTGTAGCCCTAGTTGTCCTGGAACTCACTCTATAAATCAGGTTTGGCCTCAGACTCACAGAGATCCACCTGCCTCTGCCTCTGCCTAACAAGTGCTTAGATTAAAGGCCTGTGCCACCACCACCTACCTCACAGCAACTCTGATAAAGGAAAACATTTCATTGGGGCTGGCTTAAAGTTTTAGAGGTTTACTCCATTATCAGTGTGGCGGGACATGGTGGTATGTAGGCAGACATAGCACTGGGGAAGAAACTGAGAGTTTTCATCCCAACTCACAGGCAACAAGAATTGGTCTGTCACCCTGGGTGTAGCTTGAGCATAGGAGACCCCCAAAGCCTAACCCCATGGTGACAGTCTTCCTCCAAGGCCTAATAGTGCCACTCCCTATGGGCCAAGCATTCAGATATATGAATCTATGGGGGCCATACCTGTTCCAACCTCCACAGAAAGTAAGATCTTCCATAGTTCTACTTTTATATAGCAGTTTCCCTTGACTGACTTTTGAGAGGTAGTCTTGTATCTTTCATACTTTTTTTTGATAATTTCCTACATGATCACTGTATCTATATCATTTCCACTTCTTCCTCTCGCCCTTTGAACTACTCCCTATCCAATTCATAACCTCTTTATTATTATTATTCAGACATACACAAAATCTGTTTGCCTATTTAGTCCATGTAGTGTTATTTGTATGTAGATGTATTTAGACTGAACACTTGGGATTGGGTAACTGTATATGCTTATTTTGAAATAGGTATATATTTTTCATTTCTTTTAGAGATTTATTTTATAAATGTGTTTACGAGGCTGTGAGCCTGCATTTTATGTGCACTGTGTGCATGAGTGTATGTGTGCCTTCAGGTGCCAGGGACAATGTGTCCTCTGGATCTGGGGTTAGAGGTGGTTATAAACTCCTGGATATGGGTGCTGGGAACCAAACATGTGTCCTTTACAAAAGCAGTAAGTGCTCCTAACTACTGAGCCATTGCTACAGCTCCTATCTGTAGACTTTCTTAAAATGTCCTTTGGTTTTGTTTTGGTTTTGTTTGGTTAGGGTTTTGAGACAGAAGGTTTCTCTGTTGCCCTGGCTGTCCTGAACTCACTTTGTAGACCTTGACCTCATGGAGATCTGCCCACGTCTGCTGGGAGTAAAGGCGTATCCTGACATACACACACACACACACACACACACACACACACCCCCAGCTAAAATGTCATTTTTAAACCTAATGTGTAATAATTACGTTTCCTAGCTGGGTGTAGTGGCACACGCCTTTAATCCCCAAGCACTTAGGAGGAAGAGGCTGGAGGCTCTCCAGGAGTTCAAGGCCAGCCTGGTCTGCAGAGCCAGTTCCAGGACGTCCAGGGCTATACAAAGAGAAGCCCTGTCTGCAGTAGAGAATTGGGGAGGGGGAGTGATTACGATTACTTTTCCATTATAAGTGCCCTACAGAACTTAGTGACTACATGATATTCTGTGATTCATATTTAACATAACTATGTTACTCCCTTATTAATGGACATTGACATTAGTTATTGCTTTTCCTTCTGTAGTTGGAGTGATAAATATCCTTGTAACTAAATCGATACACCCCAACATGAAGTTCACCATTTTTAAATGAGCAGTACAGTGGTGTTAAGTGCATTTGTGTTGTACTGCTATGGCCACTATCCTTAGAATGCTTTTATGTTGTAATCTTAAAACTCTGCCCATTGATTAATTCCCTTTTCTGTCACCCAGTAACCACCTTTCTTTTTGTGCCTGTGGATTTGACTCTTCCAGGTACCTCATCAGCATATATTGCTTCTGTAGTAAAAGTTAGTAAAGGAGGTAAGTTAATATAAATGTTAGATAATTGTGGAGCCTCTTTAGTTGGCAGACAGAGATGGCACTTACCTGTTTGTGGAAGCCCTCGGGAATGAACTGCTTTCTAGTACTTCCGGTCTAAGATGGCTCTGGCACTGAATGGTCTCTGTGTGTTTTAGGAGGACTATTTTTGATACACCAGATGAGGATCCCAATTACAACCCACTACCTGAAGAGCGGCCAGGAGGCTTCGCCTGGGGTGAGGGCCAGCGCCTTGGAGGGTAAAGCAGCTGTGCCAATTATGAGACCCATCTGAGAAGGACTCAGTGAAATGCCCATTGGGATTCTTTTATCCCTTGTTGCAAAAGTGTGGACACTTTTGACAGCTTGACAGATTTTTAACTCCAGAAGCACTTTACGGAATGGTACACTGACTAATACAGAAGACATTTCCAGCAGTTGCCAGGGTTCCTCATTATGCTGGTACTAAAAGTATAATCTCTTGGAGCCAAAAAACTGGAGAAACAGATACCCTGCTGCCTCTGACAAGTACATGGGTACTTGAGCTCTGTGGCATGAGGCAGGGCGTTTCCTCCTCCTCCTTCTTTGATAGACAAGGCCGTGGTGTAAATGGAAGTTTCAGAGAGGACAAAATAAAACTGAATTCCATCTCTCTCACACTGTATCTAAGCTTTTGTGTGATCTTTTAAATCATGGTAATGTGTTCTAACTCTCCTGTGTAGGTCTGAACACAACAGTTTCTCATGTCTCCATGGCTTTCAACTGGATTTCAAGATTGGAAATAAACAGTTGTTATGTACATCTGACTAGTTCAGAGTCGTAGCCTCAGTAGGAGGAAGATTGGTTTCTGCCAATAAGATAGTTCTCTCTGTCTGAAAACCACAAAGCTTCAAGTTAGACCACAGGAGGAGAGAGAAAGGAAGGTGATTTCTTGTACCAGAGGAATCTGTAGGAGTCTGCTGTAAACACAAAGCAACTGTGACATCTCTTGTAGCTGGAACTTCTCCACTAAGAAACACCCAGATTAGGCCACCCCTTGTCAAAGTACAGGAATATGAATGGGAAGCTACTGGGAATGTGTTCCTCTTGTCATTTCTTTCAAGAGAAGCTCAAAACCTTTCCAGAGTAGAGCCAAGTGCCTGGGTCACCTTCCCAGTCAGGTAGAAATGAGGGTATTTGGAAGCAGCTACACTGATGGCTCAGTGAATGCTTGTCAAAGATAGTACATCTTGTTTTACATTCATGCTGCTTTATCAGAACCCAGAAAGATTATCTCAGATAGGCGCAGGGCTCCCCAGACTGCATCGTCCTATTTTGACTGAGTTGCTTTCCAGAATGAGATCTTTCTCAGAGGTTGACATAGTCTTAAATAAACCATAGTAGACATTTGAGGTGAAGTTCAGGTTGTCTTGGAAGTGGAAAGTAGTTTTAACGACTAATAAGTGGAATATACATAAGGAATGGAATAAGTACATCTTACATGTTGCTAGTAAATACCTGAAAAGGAGTTAATGAAACGTGTATTAATGGGACTGCTTTTCTCTTGTTTAAAAGTCTTTTAAGTTTAATGACAGTCTTAGATTGTATGATCCTCATGGGATTCTTAAGTTTAATCATTGTTTCTGTTCAAGAAAGCTTTATCGGTAACTTTTAGAAATTTACTTTTATTATTATTGCTTGCTTTTGAGCCAGAAATGAGTTTCTTTAGGTTTTATTTATTGTCCCTGAATTAATTATGGATTTAGCTAGTTAGTGGAATTTTTGTGGTAAAATTTTAATTCTAAAATCTCTTCCCCTGCTGTTGATTTTAAGTAGAGATACCTGTACATATTAATGGCTGGGTAAAGCAAGAAATGCATTTCGGATGCATAGCCTAAAGCAGTCTCTGGTTGTCTTTTGTTTTGGATTGGTTTTTCAAGGCAGGGTTTTCTGTGTAACAGCCCTGGCTGTCGTTGGAACTCGCTCTGTAGACCAGACTGGCCTCAAACTCGCAGTCTCTGGTTTTTAGGATGTCAGTTCCTATTGGCAAACTGCCGTGCTGTGCTCCACACTGTACCCTGGAAATGCCAGTTTCAATCGTTTGGCCTTTTAGCTTGGCCAGTCCCACATTTATGTCCCTGGCCCTATGTAGTCTGATAGGATCTCTCTAGCTTACCTGGGCACAAGGAAAAGTCCTCATTTTCCCAGCAAACCTCTTGATTCTGGTTCTTTCAAAACACACTTTTTGTAATGTGAGTCAACAGAAAAGTGAGATTGGATTGTGGGATTCTGTGACCACTTAAGCGTATATGAATATAGTTTGAGACGTCTCCTGGATTGTACCAGAAATAACTGAAAAGCACACCTAAAGCATAGGGAGTTTTGTTCCGTTGTTATAGAAATACAATATATGTTCATTTTAAAATGAATGGACATGCCAGTTGCATCTCCCTGAATGGACATGCCAATTGCATCTCCCTAGGAGATACATTTTATATACTTTGGTGTGATTTTTTCACTATGAATTTTTACTTGTTTCCACTTCTTTTTCTGTCATTCTTCTACGTCTTCCTGTCTTTTATATTTCTTTTGTACTTGTGTGAGGCAAAACGTCCACGTCCTGGATCTTGAAATGGAACCATAGCACTGTCTCTGGGGTCCTCTGGGAATTAGGAAACATTGGAGCTATTGGCATGTTGTGTAACATGCTTCCTAGAATTGTCATGCCTTCTGCCACTGTTTTACTTTGTGGCTGTGTTTTCCTTTGCCAGGTGACTTCTAGTTGTGTTAGCCAATATCCTGCCCTTCATTCCTCTTCAGGATGACTAAGCTACTTACTGTTTTGAGTTTTCATCAAAGCTCTTGAACCTTGCTTTTATGGTTAAGCAGCTCTGCTCAGAAGTCTGCACTCAATTCTTGGCCCTTATCAAATGCATATCTGTCTTCCTTTGAAGCGTGCTCCCACTTCCACCTAGCAGGGACCTCAATTTAAGTTCTTCAGTCCTTGAAGACCCTAACACTCAAATCTTAGTACAAAGGTCTATTTCATTGTCTTCTTTAAATCCCTATGAAGCTTCAAATCTGTGCTAAAATTCTTATACCAAACCATACATTGTCTTGTACTGTTCTTAGCTGCTACATGTTAGTTTTGTTTCCTTCATGAGAATGTAAGCTCCTTAAGGGCAGGGACTATGTCTTAATTTTTGTATCCACCACAGTGCCTAGCACTGTGCTTGGCACATGGGTGCTGAATAAATACTTTGTTCATTTATCAGCAAACTATTATCTTGTATTTTTAATTATGAAAGGATTAATATGTATGTATGTGAACTTGTACCTAGTTGCTGAAATTTAAGATTGCTTTGAAAACAGTATGGAGCAAAGATAAAATGATTAAGGCAATGGTTTGGTGGCCATACAAGCCAAGGTGACCATGAACTGGTATAATCCCAGTCAGAAAGGGAGTCAGGTGTACAGACTTCACCACCTCAAATAAGAACAGAATGTGTCTGAAGGATCATCTTCTAGAAGAAGGGTCAGGATATTCTTTTGAATACTTAGTGTGTTAGCTTCTTGATATGAAAGCCACTGAACCACAGGAGACTTGTTTGGAGGGGCAGCAGATTTCAGACTGTCACTGAAGGACATGTGGACAACATGGTTTATGTAATAAATATTTAAAGTTTTCAACTCTATTATTATTTTATCATTGAGGCTACTGAGTAAGTGGGTTACTAGGAACGAGTTCCTTATAGAAATGTTTCATTTTGCCTTCATTAAAAAAATGGGCCAATATTTTAAAAACATAGCAAATTTTTGTTTTGCTTTTCTTAAAAAAGAATGGCTTGCATGTTAACTGTTGCCTGTGATTAGTGGGTGCTTCTAGAGAAGAGGAGCGTGTGTGTGTGTGTGTGTGTGTGTGTGTGTGTGTTGTAGCTGGTGGGATGGCTCCAGAGGTAATAACACTTAATAAGTACCAAGCCTGACCTGAGTCCAGTTCCCAGGCCCCACGTGGTAGAAGGAGAGCAACTTAAGTTCTCTGAACTCTCTCTCCACACACGATAAATGTATGAAGTTTTCTTTCTTTTTTCAGAGAGAGGTGTTTTACCTACTAAGTGTTTCACACTCGTTTATATGACCTATTTGGATTGTTTTTGGTTTTTCGAGACAGGGTTTCACTGTAGCATTGGAACCTGTCCTGGACTAGCTCTTGTAGACCAGGCTGGCCTCGAACTCACAGAGATCCGCCTGCCTCTGCCTCCCGAGTGCTGGGATTAAAGGCATGCGCCACCACCACCACCCAGCTAAACCTATTTGGATTCTTGTAATCATTTAGGACTGTAAGACTCCCACATTGGGTCGTTTGGAATGTGCATCAAAGAAAAGACTGGCATTTGCCTTTTATTTACTCAAGGTTCATAACTTGATGTGAATTATTTTTCTTTATAAGGGATTGCTTGCCTTCCTAAATCAACACGAGGTGGAGGGGTGCGAGGAAGCGAAGCAAAACGACAACTTATTCTTTTTTTCTAAAATTTACTTTATTTTTATATAACTTATTTTATATAAGGTAAAAATTATATATACTTATGTGTGTGTGTGTGTATAGACTATGCACATCAGTTCGGGTGTCTCTGGGAGCCAGAGTTACAGGTGATAGTTGCCTGACGGATATAAGGAAGCAAACATGGGTTCTCTGAAAGAGCAGTCCGTATGCATTCTTAACCTCAAGCTCTGTCTCCAGCCTCAAGTTAGTATATTCTTGTTTGTTTGTTTGTTTTTTGGTTTTTTGAGACAGGGTTTCTCTGTAGCTTTG
>LOEQ01001701.1:508985-523025 GCA_001685075.1 Bramus lutescens | reverse complement strand
GACCTTTGGAAGAGCAGGCAGTGCTCTTAAACACTGAGCCATCTCTCCAGCCCCCAGCTTGATTTTTTTTTTTTTTTTGAGACAAGATCTTTCTATGTAACGCTGGCTGTTCTAAAACCCACTGTGTAAACCAGGATGGCCTTAAACTCAGAGCTGTCTGCCTCCCAGGTGCTGGGAGTATAAGACATGAGCGTTTGATGTTGTTTGCTGTTGACTGGTGTTCATGGAAGTCAAAAAAGGGTGTCTAGAGCTCGAGTTAGATGTTCTCTGCAAAAGCAAGAAATGCTCTTAAACCACTGAAAACTTACCTCCAGCCCCTAGTATCCTTGATTCTTAAATGATGATGTAAGCCATGAATTCCTATTCCCAGGAAAATGATAGTCCATTAAAAAAAAAACTGGTAGAATTAATTGGGGGTATAGGGGTTTCCAAAATGAATGCCCACTCCACGGCAGCTGGGTGCTGGCCAGCCTGAGCGTTTCCCATACTTGGCGGTTCCAGAAGGCCTTGAAGTGAGGTGATTTTGGAGTAAATGCTCATGCTTGAGTTGGCGTGAGACCTGAGCACATTCCACGAAGTAACAAAGCCTGGTGCGGGTTAAGAAAAGTGGGTAAATTGGGGAGAGAGGGCAGGAAGTCGGAGAACACTGCTACAGGATTCGAGGCCTCCCCTAGCTGCACTGGCGGCTCCCAGCAGAGGGCGCAGTCTGGTCTGGGGCTTGTCGCCCTCTTACGTAAAAGAGCTTCCTGGGCGGAGGCGGGACTTCCGGTAGCACGCGGGTTTTGTAGGGTGTCTTGGCCGGGTTGTCCTTTCGTCGCACGTGCCTGCTCTGCGATGCTTCCCCTGCTGCGCTGCGTGCCCCGCGTCCTGGGCTCCGCTGCCTCGGGCCTTCGCGCCTCCGTCCCGGCCTTGCCTCTCCNCTTCGGGCTGCTCAGCGTACGAGCAGGCTCCGCGCGGCGCTCCGGCCTCCTGCAGACCCCGGCGCCCTGCTCGTGCGGCTGTGGACCTCTGCACACCGAGGGTAAGGTTCGCGCATCCAGGCCTGGGTGCGGGGGCCCAGCTTGGAACGGATCCCCGGCTGGCATCGCAGGCTCTCCTCGTGTCTTCGAAATATGACTTGGCAAAGGCCCGGGAGGGGTCCTGGATTGAAAATGTCGTTGCTGGGCAGGCCTTTGGCAATTGGAAGAGGGTAATTGGGGATATGCGGAGAGTAATAATAGTCCATGAAGGTTAACTTCTAGAACGCAGTGCAGCCCAGTAAATATATCCTGGGGTTATTACAGAGTGGGAAACGGGCGTTTTCAAGCGTGAATTGGGCTAGCGTCTTGGAGCAGCCACAGAAAAAGAATAGACACTGTCCAGGTCTATAGGGTAAAGCAATTGGCTTTTCTCTTTTTGGATCATCTTGGTTTTCCTTTTAGGAGACAAAGCCTTTGTTGAATTCTTGACGGATGAAATTAAGGAAGAGAAGAAAATCCAGAAACATAAATCCCTTCCCAAGATGTCTGGAGATTGGGAGCTGGAAGTGAACGGGACAGAGGCTAAATTGTTGCGCAAAGTTGCTGGAGAAAAGTAAGTACTGGCTCAGGAGTTGTAGGAGGCTGAATTCCTCACTCTGCAGCATCCAGTCCTGTCCATCCCCAGACGATCCTGCGCTTAGGCCCCGGTTTTGAGAAAACATGCAGTTTGAAATTTTCTTAGGTTCCGGGAGTGCATTCACGGATACACATCTGCTGTGGTCCGGTAATTAAGGAGACATTAAGCAGCTTTAGAATGTGTACAGAGAAGTCTGTTGGAATGGCAGACACAGACCTTGGGTTACTGATGACAGTGCTGTGCCCCTGCCTGGATTTAGGCACTGAAATTTAGGGTTCTTTCCTCTTGTTTGTTTTGTTTATCTGTGTGGCACTAGCTGTCCTGGAACTAGCTCTGTAGACCAGACAGACTGGCCTCAAACTCACAGAAATCTGTCTGTGCTGGGTTTAAAGGTGTGTACCACTACCGCCCAGCCCCTAGGAATATTTAAAGTGCTGATAAATTCATTTATTTAGAATTCATGTAAAATTATCCCCTCTTACCTGTGTTTATAGCAGTTGAAAATGCAATATATGTAACGTTTAAGTAACAGGATGAAGTTACAGTGTAGACAGGCCTTCAGAGGTAGAGTTCTTAGCCAAGCTTAGCTTACTCCACTAAACTGCTTTGTGAAACAGGGTCTCTATCTTGCTGTGTAACACAGACTGGCCTCGGGCTCTTGGTCCTCCTGCTTCAGACACCTATGTGCTGAAGTTATGGCCTGTGCCACCACACCTGGCACCCCTAAAACTGTTAAGCCCTTGTTTCTGTGGTTTTGTTACTCATTCACCCAGTCTTCCTTAGAGAAGTCCTCCTCGGCTAAGTGCTAGCATTTGTGAGGCCCAGGATCAATTCCCAGTGTCTCACGAGCACAGTGTGTTCTCACGTGTTAGAAAGCAGTTTTATTCAGTGGAGGCAAATAATCCTAGTTCAAGGCCGGGCTGGGCTGTGGTGGTGTGCATCTTCAACCCCAGGAATGAATTCCAGACAGCCAAGTCTACACAGAGAAACCTTGTCTCTTAAAAAAACAGAAAAAAGCTGGGTGGTGGTGGTACACGCCTTTAATCCCAGCAATAAGGAAGCAGAGGCAAGCGGATCTCTGAGTTCAAGGCCAGCCTAGTCTACAAAAGCTAGTTGCAGGACAGGCTCTAAAGCTACAGAGAAACCCTGTCTCAAAAAAGAAGAGGGTCATTGATTCTGGGGTGTACGTGCATCTGATGATGGCCTTCCAACAGGATGATAAAGTACTGGTTTCTGTCTCTTTAAAACCTTTAGAATTCAATCTTGGGAATCACTCTCCCCCAACCCCCTACTCCTTCCAGTTCCTTCCTACCCACCCAGCTCCATACCCCCCCTTGTTTTTGTTTTTTTGTGGTGTCTTTTTTGGTTTTAGAGATCGGGTTTCTCTGTAATCTTGACTATTCTGAAATTCACTCTGTAGACTAGGTAGACTAGGTTGGCCTTGAACTCAGAGATCCACCTGCCTCTGCCTCCAGAGTGCTGGGATTAAATGCCCCTGCCACCACCACCTAGCTCTTTTTCTTAAAAACACAAACCACCAGGTACACCTTTAATCCCATTGCCAAGGGGCTAGTGTATGAAGGCTAACACAGTCTTAAGTAATATGTATAAAATTATCATTGGGGCCTCCCTTGAAGTATGATCAATAGATATATCCGTTGATACCGTTGTAGAAGACTGGTTTTTCCTTTGCAGCTAGTATCAATTGCCGATATCTTGGCTTGGAGCCCACCTGGCTTGAATAGCCAGTGAATGCCCTATTTCTAAATACCACAGGTTGACACTTCCACACTCTTGGATTAGTGGCTGTCACTCTTTGGTAGATGCATGGAGCCCTGGGTTTGATCCCTAGCATGGAGGATCGGGGAGATGTCTTGCCCTCTTAATATCATTAGCTTTAGGAATTAAGTTTCTGCATACATGAGGGAAGAATGTAAACCATGTTCAAACTGCTTGCCTAATGTGTAAAGCTCTGGATTTAATCCCCAGCACTACACACACTTAGACCTTTTAGCACAGGCATGAAGAAACCACTGCAAACATTTGAGTCTGTTTTCTTAGAGTTCTACAATTTCAGACCTTAAGGTCTGTGATCCATTTTTGAAGTAAGGGTCAGGTTTGTTTTTGCACAGCAGATTGTGTTTTGCTTCATACATAGGTCATTTGTAACTTCACCTAAATCATTTTAGGGTTTTTCAGCCCCTTTTGGACCCGGGAACTCAGCTTGGTCAAAGGTTAGGCATACTTTATGGTTCAGCGTGCCTTTTTTTTTTTAATCTATGACAAAGTGGCCCGACAGCAAGGCATTGGCCAGTTCGGCTCTAAGAAGCAGCATTCAGTGCATTCTTACGTGGGTTGGCCCTGCTGAAACAGCATAGTCGATAACCTTCTGCTTCCAGGTGTCAAGGCAAAGGAATTTTTTCTCATTTTAGAACATGTTTTGTCACCTACAACTTAAAAGTTATCACAAGGGGGGCAGCATGCAGCTGTGAACATTTGCCAAACATACACAGGGTGTTTGTTGAGCTCCAGAACCTCAAAAAGGGGTAAAGAAAACATTACTGGGCGTTTCAGTTCCCTGTGTGTGGTTGTGCAAAGTGAGTCTGTTCTGCAGTTTTGTGAGGCTTTTTTCTGGGGCAGATGGCTGCCCACCTCCATCAACTTCCCTAGAAAGACCCAGGATGGCAGCCTTGTGGCTATGACAGTTCCCAGTGGAGACATTGTATCACACACTTTTACGCTGGCCTCACTGGAGCAGACCTCCCTCTCCTGCGGGTCCCTCCGTTAATACCTTAGTGTGCTTTCACTTGCCTTTCCAGGATCACTGTCACCTTCAACATCAACAACAGCATCCCTCCAACGTTTGACGGTGAGGAGGAGCCCTCACAAGGGCAGAAGGCTGAAGAACAGGAGGTGAGCTGATGATAAATCTACCAGCCATTTTTCTCTTCCAAAAGGCAAGAAGACTGGTGTTAGTTTGGTTTGGTTTTTTTGTTTTTGTTTTTGGTTTTTTTGAGACAGAGTTTCTCTATGTAACAACCTTGGCTGTCTTGGAACTTAAAGACCAAGGTAACCTCCAACTCACAGAGATCCACCTGTCTCTGCCTTCCAAGTGTTGGGATTAAAGGTGTGTGCCACCCAATGTCCGGGCCTGTCCCTTGGGTCACCATAGAAGGAAGTTGCTCCTTTTTCTGGCTAAGGTGGCCACTTAGCCAGAGCTATATGTGCCAAGCTCCAATCCTGCTCTAAAGCAGCCACCAGGGAAGGAGCACCAGGTCTGCTTCAGCCATGGCTGCAGTGTGGGAGCAGAAACAGCTCTGAAGGGCTGGTACAAATCTGTGAGCTGGTACGTAGCTGTACTGGACTTGAAACACCACTCTAAGCCCATGTTCTTTTAGAAAGAAAGTTGATGATCAGACTGATAAAACTGTTTAATGCTATATTTGAAGATGGCTGTGGCTATCACACTGCACCACCAGAGGCTGTCTATCTGGGTGTGCACACTCTACCAGCACTTGCATATACTGACTTGTTCCTGTTTCTCCAGCCGGAACTTACATCAACTCCCAATTTTGTGGTTGAAGTTACCAAGAGTGATGGCAAGAAGACCCTTGTACTGGACTGTCACTATCCTGAGGATGAGGTGTGTGGGTGGAGTATCTTCTGGTCTCATGTGGACTAGACCAGGATGGGAAGAGAAGACAGGTGAGAGGGGTGGAAGCAGGGTAGATGACCGCATCCTTACACCTCTACTGTCTCTCAGATCGGACAAGAAGAGGAGACGGAGAGTGATATTTTCTCTATCAAGGAAGTTAGCTTTCAGGCCACCAGTGACTCTGAATGGAGGGATACTAACTACACACTCAACACAGATTCCCTGGACTGGGTAAGTGCTGGCTAAGGTGGAGGGTGCTTGGCTTTTGCAGAGAAGGGTCGAGAAATGGAAGTGATGTTATAAAAACAAACAAAAATGTGTTTCCAAATACATGCCCATGTGGGAAGATCAGAGGACAACTTTGGGGGCTTGGTTCTTTTCTTCTACCTTCCTTGTTCTTTCCATCCACTATTGGGTCCCAAACAACTGACACCCTCACCTGCTAAGCTTCTTGCCGACTCTGCCTGCAGCTCTTTAAGCTAGTCAGCGCTTTTCTTCGCAGGCCTTGTATGATCACCTGATGGATTTCCTTGCGGACCGAGGGATTGACAACACTTTTGCGGATGAGCTGGTGGAGCTCAGTACAGCCCTAGAGCACCAAGAATATATCACTTTTCTCGAGGACCTCAAAAGTTTTGTCAAGAGCCAGTAGAACTGTCAGAGACCAAGGGCTTTAATTTAAATGGCAAGCTTTGGCCAGTGAACAAAAGCTACCTTGACATCAGAATCGTGCTTTGAAATGGCTGTCAACCTAATATCATGGGAGAAAAAAAAGCAAGTTTAAATTATTTCTGTTAATGCTTCCGTTTACTATTCACTTGGATATTTTTCTCCTGTACAAATCTATTATTTGTAGATTTTTGTATAACATAATGATGGACAATAAAATTAATTTTATCTCCTCCAAGGAAAGTCTGGACTGTTTCTTTTGCCCTGCATCAGAACACCAAGAACAGAGATGTTTGAAGTTTTAATATAAAATAAGTTATATACAAAAGGCTTGTGCATACAGGGGCCCTCTCAGAGGGAATGAGTTGTTCTCAGCCAAGCAGTGAAGGTGAGGTCAGGATGACTAGAAGATCACAGCCCAAGTGTCACATGCCTGGGTTAGACAGAAAAGTTAGTGAAAATTACATTCTGGCCATGAGCATTAACTGGGATGCTTTATCAATGAAGCCATCACTAATGTAGCTTCCAAGCTAAGATCAAGTCCTGCAGATGACCTACCAAGTACCCTCAGAAACCAGAAAGATCAAACTCTGATAGTGAGACTATTTCCCAGATGTTGTAAGTTTGCTTCTCTGTGGCCTCTTCAGTAACCCACACCCATATCCCACCTCATCCCTAGTATATGAAGGACTCCTGGATCTCACTAAACCCAGTGATCCTTGATGTCCCTTTGAGATCTAGTGGCACTTTGGAAATTTCAAATGTGTTCATAGGTACCACTCAAAGGACTGAACTTGGAGCTTACTCAATATAATTTTTTTTCTTTTTCCCCTCAGTTTCTCAACAGTGGTCTACCTACATAGCCTGGAGCCAATGCTGGTCACTTGAGGGTGCTGCTGCCCAGAGCACTGGCATCTCCACCATTCATTTTGTTACACTGCTGTTCTGAGTTACAGGGTACCAACATGTGTGTACAAGTTTAATTAAAACAAAAGGCTGAGCAGGTATTTACTCAGCAATCAGGCAATCATTCACTGCTTTTCTTTGAGACTAGTTAGGGTTGGGTTACTTTGCTCAGACTGGTCTTAAACTCCTGGGCTCAAACTACGCTACCTCAGCTTCACAAGTAGCAAACATTGCCATGCCTGCCTGCTTGCTCTTAACTGCCCTTTCCAGCCTCTCTAGTACTTGGTCTGAAACTGACATTTATAAGTTGGTGCACATCTTTAGTCTGTAGCACTGGAGAGAGGCAGAGGTAGGTACATCTCTGATTTTTGAGTCCAGCCTTGTCTATGTAGCAAGTTCCAGACCAGCTAGGGCTATGTAGATCACATTTCCCCAGAAAAAGAATTTAACATATGCTCTACTACCATTCGAAATTCTACAAGGGGGTGGCTGGTGTGCTTATTTCTCTTAAGTGTGTTTGTGTGTGTGTAGGATTCAAATTGACAGATGTCACCCTCAATTGCTCTCTATTGACACAGGGACTCTAGCTGGACCTGGAGTTCCTTAATTGGCTAGTCCGTAGCCAGCATGTCCCAAGCATCTCCCTGCTTCTGACCCTCGTGAATTCCAGGATTATAGGTAGTCACCATGCCTACATGACTTTTAGGTGGGATCCGGAGATCCTAACTCAGGTCCTCGTGCTTGTAAGGCAAGTGCTTTCACTGAGCCATCTGAGCACTGCACTGATTGTCTAAAAGGCAGAGGCCAAGCCCATTTGTCTGGCCTGTGCTTCACCTCTGCTTCCACTTCTAATCATTTGTGAAAACACAGTATCTACTTATGCACTGACTCAGACAGTGGGGGTGAGAATAATTAAACAAGAGGGAGAGAAATAGTCTGTCCTCAGAAACAAAGACATCAACCGGTAATTTCAGCAGTGCTAAGGGAAACATGGTGTCAGGTCCAGTTGGAGCCCAAAACTACTGGACAACTTTATGTGCGGTTCAGGTTATTACTGAGTATCTGGCACATTGCAGCAGTCAGTGACTCCAAAGTTCCCCTGCTTGGGACCTGGAAGCTATAATATGTCATAAAACATGAACACTGGCTCCCACAGCAAACTTAAGGTTCCCAAGACAGGTGGCTCCTCTCTGTGTCCCTCACACCTGAGTTACTATTTGGCAAGAGTCTTAGACCTTTATGAAAGTTTGCTGAGACAAATCTGCTGTTGTTCCACTGTGCTGCTTATCCTGTGTCTACCTGCAAAGAGATGCCAAGGTGGCCATCTGGCATTCATTCATGGCCTTATGTATGGAGATCTCAAGCCATTGCTGCTGACCCAACAGAAGCATGTAGTGCAGGCTCCAATTTCCAGACCAATGCCTTGGCCGTAATTCTAAGCCTATCCTCCCTTTGCTTACCAAGCTGTTTAACTGAAGTTGCTCATTCCATAAGCTTTAATCATCCGTGAGCATGTGTGAGAAAGCGCGTGCGTGCACAAGCACATTATATGTTGTGGAAGACAAAAGACAACTTGTGGGGATCAGTTCTGTTTCTACTACATGAGGTCCACAGACTGAACTCAGGTTGTCAGGTTTGGCTGCAAGTGCTCTTAACTACTGAGCCATCTTGACAACCTAACATCTGTTTCCGAGACAGTTCCTCACTAAGTAGTCTAGGCTGGCCTTAAATTCTTCCTGCCCCAGCCTCCCTCCAGAGATTCCAGATAAGTGCCACCACACCCAGCTGATACTTCCTGTATTCTGCATCCCCCAAAATACATTTAAGTATTTGCCTATTTCTACGCCATTATTTCCACCAAGAGGGGACCAGGTCCCGTGGAGGCTTACCAGGCAGCTCATCAGAAGACTGGGCTTTTCTTCTGGTCCACCGGTGACTGAAAATTCAGGCGTGTGGGGACAGTGTGCACTGTGCTCATTTACGTTATCCTCCAAACAGGCCCGCAGCTTCTGCTCTGTCAGCTCTGGAGACTAGGAAAGTTCAACCACAACTAATCTTTTTTTAATTTTTTTTATTGTTGTTTTGCCTGTAGGTATCTCTGTGAAGGTGGTGGATCCTGGAGTTACAGATAGCTGTGAGCTGCCCATGTGGGTACTGGAATTGAACCCCAGTCCTCTGGAAGAGCAGTCAGTGCTCTTAACAGTTGAACCATCTCTCCAGCCCCAACTAATCTTAAATACTGAAAAACCAACAGGTTGAAAACCTAAATTACCAATCAAAACAGTTTGATTCTTCAGAGCCTTAGATTGTTGAGCTGGGGATGTAGCTCGGGTGGTAGAGGGCTTGTCTAACAAGCATGAGGCACTGTACTTCATTCCCAGCACGGTAGAAAGACCAAATGGAAGGTGACATCAGAAGGATCAGAAGTTGAGCTACAATTGAATTTAAGGCCAGCCTGGGCTACTACTAGACTCTGCCTCAAAAATGGGGATCTGGAGAGATGGATCAGTGGTTAAGAGCACTTGCTGATCTTCTAGAGGACCTGGGCTGACAGTATCCACATGGCAGCTCACAACCATGTGTAATTCCAGTTACAGGGGATCCAACACCTTACTTCCAGGGTTCCAGACACACACGTGGTGTGTGGCACGAGGCAAAGCACAGGAAGTTTATCTGGTGGACATGGCTTACTAGGAACAGGTCTTGTGTCCTATTAGCCAAAATGCTGAGGAGTCCTGCTTTTCACCTCCATGGAGCCACTCTGCCTCACTTTTCCTGCCGTGATGCACTGACCCCTCTGAAATCATAAGCCAAAATAAACCTCTCAGGTGGGTTATTGCTGCTGTGTACCTTGTCTGTAACAATAAAGGTAACTGGCACACATGTGCACAACTGACTCCGAACCACCACCAGAGGTTCTTTAATACAGTCGGTGTCTATAGGGAATCTGTGTGGACACTTACGTGAAGTGGGATGTGCAGGCCACATGGACAAGTGACCATACTGTTCACGATTCTCAGGTTGTACCTAGAGACAGAATTGGGATTCCCAGATCATTGTGGTAACAAGACCTGGCTCCCTATACCTCTCAGTCAATCACTTTGGAGTAGGGATGAGAACCAATAATGCTAAAAAGATTTTGAAAATTCTTACTTTATACACACAGGACAGATGAGGGGGTTTGCTTCCCACTCAGCCAACATGGTGTTGAGACAATTTTCATCAAACTGTAAACTCTTCTCATACTCGCTTATGATGGACTTTTCTGCAAGGCAAAAGGCCCAAAATTGTCCTGTACCCATAGAGCGGGTCTATTATCTCTATTTCACAGATAAATGTGAAACCCAGTCAAGAAAAAGCCATATGGAATAAGTCACCATGATATAAGATGCAAAACAGTGTATGCCAGACAATGCTATCAGAACTCCAAGAAGCAGATTCTCACAAATTCCTGGGCAACCAATAAAGAAGGGATGAGAGGTGGCCCTGGGGTGTGTATGAAAAGATCTGCAGATGTATGCAAAGTGACAAGTTTACTATTCAAGAGGCAGGTTTCGTTATGCTACCCTGGCTAGTCTGAAACTAGAGGGCTCAAGCTCCTTCCTGAAAACCCAACCTCCTACATTAAATCACACATCCTACAGGCACAAGCCACAGCATTCAGCTGAACAAAGTCGCAAGAGGCAGGATAAAATAAACATGGGAACTGCTTCCCAGCTCTACCATTGACTAGCTATGTGACCTGTGTGAGGATACCGTTTGCTATTCCGTCTAATCCCATCTTCCACAGCAGTCAGAATGGAGGAAATGGTATCATGGAATGAGGAGTTCCTGACACAGAGCCAATGGCCCTTATTGTTGGGAAGACAGACAAGAATGAAGAGTTCAGAGAGACTTGTGGACACTTAAACTTATGGTGGAGGCAGAAGAATGGTAATTAAGAGCTAAGACTAGGGCTGGGGCTATAGCCTTATTGTTTGCCTCCATGCCCAAAGCTCTAGGTTTAATCCCTAGTACACAGACAATCTAAAACAAGAAAACCAATCCTGAGTCGAGGAAAGGCCAGCACAAGAGTAGGTGCACATTAGGGAGGAAAGGACTACATCCTGGGATTACCTTCATCACACAGCTCCTGTTCGATGTCCTGCAGCACAGCTAGGTCCTCTGGCAATCCCAACTACAAGAGAAAGTAGAGGGAAGGGAGTAGAGCTCAGTGGAGCAGTGCTAACCCAGCATGCAAGAGCATGGGCTTGATTTCTGAGCATGGCATGCACAGACAGACAGACAAAGCAGAAAGGGCTATCTCCACAGTCCATGTGAAATACTAATTGGCCACCAGGTCCCATGGGGATTTGTAACTGGAAGCTGCCTTGAAGACCCCAAATTTACCTGGCAAAACTGGACTAGGCCCCATGCAGAATTGGCTGGCAGTATAGTAATGTGACCATCTACACTATCAACAGAATTGGCTGGCAGCATAGTAACATGGCCACGCTACACTAACAATAGATGATCAGAGTACCCACCACCAAATTTAAGGGAGATGAAATCAGGCAGCAGTTAAAGAAAGGTCCTAAGACTGGCCATGAGAAAAGGTCTAGTCTTTGAAAAGCTATTTTAGCTTCTGCAAAGCTGGACTAAGACTAACCTGAGAGGCCTACTGAAGCACTAACTGTGGTGATGTTACACTCACCATTTAGCATAGCATACTCAAGGAAACACAGATGCCCCTGAAGATGCATCATTATTATACAGTGCTTGGGTGGTTTCAAAGGTTTCCATGTTTTCTTACACAATTCTCAAAATGCTCATGCCATCGTCTCTATTTTATGCAAATGTAAAAACTAAGGCTCAAAGAAACACGGTAAAGTTGTGAGTCAGTAAAACTAAACAGAATCCCTAAATTCTGATGCCTACCCATAGCCTTGTCCGATACACTGTAATGGTTTTCTATGGACACACAACTCTAAACTTTGACTGGCTGGAATCAGAATCTTGCTGTAGACATCCTTTTCAAAGGGAAGTCCCTAACACAATTATGATGAGTCAAAATTTCCAATGGGGAAAGCATTTCTTTCCTTTTAGCTTTATTAAGTTTAGTTTCATTACAAGGCTGTAGCACGCCTACAGTCTAGTTTTACAGAATCATCAATATAAAACAACCTACTCAAAAGCAGAAAAGCCTGAACCAAAAGGCTGTTAGAATTATGTGTGGGGGCTGGGAAGTGGGTAGGTTGAAAAGACTTAGGCACACAGATAGGAAGACGTCACCAGGTCTTCATGGAGTACCCCCTAGCTACAGACCCTTTCCTGGCCTGACCTGAACCAAGGCCTCTGGACAATTCTCTACCAACTGCAAAGAAAGCCACTCTTCCTCCATCACTTCTTGCACAAGAAACTTGTCTGAGGCTCTCCCTGGGTTGCCACCCGCAGCCTGGCGGTACTTGTTCAGGAGCCTGTGCCGGCTGTTTCTCATTCTCTCGAGACATCCCTGGGTCAGAATTGTAAAAGAAAGAAAAGGTCAATTCCACCAAAAAGAAAAGGGAGGGGGGACACGACAATCAGTAAAATATTAAAAGAGGTTTAGATACAAAGTTTCATATTTTTGAGTCCTCATCCACACACAGCTAGTTAAAATTACAGTCCTTTGCTCATGAACCTCCAAATTCCTATATTTCACATTTTATCTTGAATGCAAGCATTGGGTGCACAGTCACTGCAAAAACAGACTAACATCAGACATTTATATGGCTCTAAATCCTGCTACTGTGCATATGGTTATAGACATGATCTTCTTGTACAACAGTACTTCTCAACCCTGATGAGTGTGTGTGTGTGTCCTGTAGGAGTTTATGTGCACGGCATGAGTACAGGCGCCCACAGAGGCCAGAAGATTGGCAATGGGGGACCTCTTGAAACTGTAGTTACAGCCACCATGTCTGCTGCAAGAGCGTAAGTGCTCTTAACACTTAGCCATCTCTCCAGCCCCAACTCAAGAGAACATTTTGGTTGTCACATATCTGTTTGTAGGACTGCTATTGGCTGAGGTCATATAAGTAGGTGGTTCAAGGATGCTACATCTAAGTGTACACTGTACAGAATAACCTCCCATAACAGAATTTTCTTCTTCAAAATGTCAGTATTCACGGTTGAGAACCCCTACTACACACACTATTTCTAGCATTACGATTGCTTTTCTAGACAATACCCACCCCTTTAGAGACTGCTGAACAGGGAGATAAGCTATTTCTTAGAGGGAACTACTTGGCTTCAGAGGAGGCCCGAGCTTAAGTACAACTCTCCTAACAGTAACCGAGACTCTTCTGACTCTTTAGAAGAGAAATAATTTCTATCTCACACGACGCATGCATACAAAATGCTTCTCTTTGTAACCTAACATCAAGTGGTAGTGTCACATTATCAGCTACCAATGTCATGACACTTAAAATTTCAAACAAACTCGAATTCAAAAACAAAGCTTCCTGGGATAGCACTCACTCCAGCCAAAAGCCCGAAAGGTAGCGGGCGGTGGCCAGGACCCGGGGCTGCTGCCGCAGTCTTGAGTTCTAGAAACACCTCGCTGGCCAGGCGCTTCGGTCATCTACTTCACGACCGACCAGGGCTGAAGCGAGGGCACAGAGGACAGCGGTCCTTGGGACCCCATTAGGGAAGTGATTACGATCCACATCTCACACTCACCTGCCTGAAAGCTTCTTTCCAAGGCGGCGAGCCCACCTGTTTGTACAACAAGCGGTGCGGTGACCCCGAGGCCTCAGCCATCTCTTAGCAGGAGACGGCTCCGGAATCCCCGCCCCTTAGCCGCGCGCAAAGGATTCTGGAAGTTGTAGTTTCAGGTCGTAAGGCTTTCCTGGAACTGTTTCTAGTGGCTGTCGCCTCACGGAGACAGGTTTAGGGAAATCCAAGGATGGATGAAGTAGGGACAGTTGAGAAATAGACAGCACCTGGGCTGAGGGAGTTGAGTCTTGAGAGAAAGTCCTGGGTTCATCCCGAGGGAGGCGTCAGTAGACGATTAGCTACACAGGTCTCATTCTTAACCCTACGCGCCGGCCTTCCAAAGCCGGTCCTAAACCAGCGAGGTAGTGGACCCCGCCCCGCCCACTCTGGCGTCTGTCTGCGGCGCTGTAAATGGGCTTTCCGTTAGTGAAGCCGGCCCTGGGGATTCCTACTCGCTGATAGGCTGAAGCCGCGGAGTG
>LOEQ01001701.1:449326-459605 GCA_001685075.1 Bramus lutescens | reverse complement strand
GCTGGCCTCGAACTCACAGAGAACCACCTGCCTCTGCCTCCCAAGTGCTGGGATCAAATGCGCCACCACCGCCCGGCATTAATGGCATTTTTAAGAGACGGGGTATTGTACTGCGTTAATTTAAAGAAGACTAAAATGACCAAAAAAAATGTAATACATGATTTCTGATTGGTTCTTGGGTTTCAAAATGAAAGTTAAAAATTATAATTATTGGGGCAGGAGAGTTGGCTCAGCAGTTAAGAGCACTGGCTGCTCTTCCATAGGTCCTGAGTTCAATTCCCAGCAACTACATGGTGGCTCACAACCATCCATAATGAGATCTGGCACCCTCTTCTAGCCCGCAGGGATACATGAAGGCAGAACACTGTATACATAATAAATAAATAAAAATCTTTTTAAAAAATTTTGGGGGACAACTGGTTAATCAAAGGATGTAAAGAGAATATTCTAGTCACAGAGGACACCTTCACTCCTAGGAAACAAAAGCTTGGGAACATCACAATGTCTACACTTTAGTTCCCAAGAGTCCATCACAAATCAGACATACATGTTGTGGAATAATGCTCTTGTACCCTGCAAAGATTTGTCACTTGTATTGGTTTAATAAAATGCTGACTGGCTAATAGCCAGGCAGGAAGTAAAAGCTGAGTGACCAGGCTAAGAGAATTCTGGGAAGAGGAAAGGCAGAGATGCAGTCGCCAGCTAGACATAGAAGAAGCAAGATAAGAATGCCTTGCTGAATAAGGTACCAAGCCACGTGGCTAAACACAGACAAAAAATTATGGGTTAATTTAAGTTGTAAGAGCTAGCTAATAATAAGCCTGAGCTAAGAGGCCAAACAGTTTATAATTAATATAAGCTTCTATGAGTTTCTTTGGGGCTGAATGGCTGTGGAACCAGGCGGGACAAAAACTTTCATCCACACATACAACATGCACAAAATATACCTACATGCAAAGTGAGACAGAAAGAGACTAATGCAGCAAAATTTCAGCAACTGCTGAATTGAAGAAATAGTCTTAAGCAATACTATGGTATGTATGATGTGAATGTATATATACATGCTATGGCATGTGTATGGAGATCAGAGGACAACATCTGGAGTAGGTTCTCTCCACTGTGGGTCAGATGTCAGGCCTATATAGCAAGCTCTCTCAGCTGAAATGGTAGTCTTTCAAAAGCTAATTCCACAACTTCTTGCAAGCGTGAAGCTTCTCAAAATGCAAAGGGGGAAATGCAAAGGTGCCCAATCCCTATTACAGTCACTCTGTAGGAGCCTAAGACACTGGGTTCCTCTTTCACAGCATAAGAACCATTCATGGTAATTTTGAGAAGATTAAATGCTCAAAAAGTTTCAGTCTGAATCTCATCAATTCTCCAATGTCACCTAATACACACTATTTTTAATGGAATCAACTTCCACAGTGTATGCAGAGGCAAATGAGCTATAAAAGATAAAAAGAAGGAAAACAATGTGAGAAACAACTCCATGAAGCTTTTTCAGAATTTAACAATTACGATTTTGTCTTCTCTAGTTAAATAAACAAAGTGAACTTCCCATCCATAATTAAGATCTGAGGATTCCCATGGACCAAATATAGGGTCCAAGGACTAGCTGAGTTGCCATTCAGGCACTGGCTGAATGTCAATTAAAAACAAATACAACCATCCCACCTGTAATCTTCTATAACTGTGGTCCCTGTGAAAGCACTTGATAAATGAAAGCTCTGTAGTATCCCAGAAAGAACAATTCTGCCCCGACCATTAGATACAGAGTCATTAGATACAGTCAGACTAGCAAGAAAGGAGACCCAAGCCTCAGAACTACACAAAGGTTTCTGGTGGCCACTACTCATGAAGTTCTGCTTCCATCCCTCACATCTAATGACCTCCTGAAAGATCTCCAGAGCTACAACAAATATATAAATTCTGGGAAATTAATAAGGTTATTCTAAATAAATAAACTGCCCAGGAAAAACACATAAGTATTCAAAAGCTGTGTGAGCTGAAGATGACAATTATCTCTATCCTTTTAGCTTGCATTTTAATCTGAAAGTTAAATACTGGTCTATCTCAGTTTACTCTGTTTAGGTTTCCAAGTCAGGAAAGGTAAAGATGAAATGGAGTAGGATGAGCTCTGCTTAGAAGGAATGATGTCTGTACAATATTTTAGCATTACAAATGTTCTGTAGGCCCTGGAGTATATAACCATAGCTACTTTGAGCAGGGCAATAGTCATATTAAAGATAATTTTGAGAAAGAAAAAGCAGGAATAAGGGCAGCATATGACATGTATTTCAAACACTGACTTACCATCTGTTCCTGAACATCCCTCTTTGCTTGAGAAAAGCTCTGTTGTAACTCTTCAAGTAAGCCCTCAGAGGCTTGAGCTCTTACGACAAGTGCAGATATCTGAACAGAAGATGCACACATGAAAACAAACAGTTACAAATTCGCTATATGAAGCTGCCCTGCTTCCCATTACTCCACAACCACTCATTTTCACTCAACCAATGTGTGCCCTTGCTCTATGGCAAGACTTCTGGGTACTCCAAGGCATTAGGGAAGCTTAAGTCACAAGCCAACTCACACCAACAAACAATAGCAATTGGTTCTGGGAATGATGAGAACCCACAGGACCTAGGTAAGAACATATTTTTAAGAAGTTAAAAAAACAAACAAACATATAAAAAAAAAAACCTAGAAGCCTGGAGCTTAATTAAGCAAAGGGGAAGCAAATAAAGGCAGCTGCTGCTAAGCCTGATGGCCTGAACTGGCTCCTCATAATCCATATGGGGGAAGAAAGAGCTGACTCCTGCGAGCTGTCCTGTGATCACCACACAAGTGCCATGGCCATACATGTATGGCGCGTGTGTGCGCGACACAAATAAACAAATGTAATCTTTAAAATGAAGGAAGATGAGAAAGAAAAGAGCCAGCAAACCTTGAAAGGATGAATGAATCTTTTCTGAGTTGGTTACGATCTTCTAAGGTAGGTACTAAAGAGTGATTAATAACACTTAACTCTGAACTGTTCTGAATTAGTGTTAATATTCCTGGGGAAGGGATTATTGAAAACTGATCATTCACACACAAAAACTAATAAAAATAATTTTTTCTAAACATTAAAAACAACAACAATTAAAAACCAAAAAAAGAATTTTGTTTCTAATAATGACATATTGAGTGATGGGAACAAAACTACTGACAATTACGCTGTATAAAAATACAAAATGTATCTTTTCAAAAGATCTTAGTTGTATTTTTAATTATGTGTATATGTGTATGTCTGAGTTTGGACTTGGGCATGTGAGTGCACTATCTTCAAAAGCCAGAAGAGTGCATCGGATCTCTAGAAGCTAGAGTTAGAGGCAACTGTTGGTGGCCAGACGTGGATGCTGAGAACTGAATTTAGGACCTCTACATGAGCAGTCTGTGCTCTTAACTTCTGGAGTCATCTCTCCAACCCAAAACTGTATCTCTTTGAAGACACTGGACAACTAATACAGAGTATGGGGCATGGTGTCTGAAACAACTCTCTAAAGTATCAATTCTACAATAGCTGTGACACAGAGCAGAGCAGGGCAGGGCATCTAAGAGCCAACAAGGATGGCAAAAGCAAGAAATTGAGATGCACCAAGAGAACACCTGGGAGACTAGATCCACAAGGACCACATTCTTAGGAAAATGAACACTTTAAAACAATCTAACCTTCAAAACTTTATGCAATCTCAGTTTCTGTAACTGCATAAAATGATGCAGGACCGTGAGTATCACTAGTTACCTGCCTCTCATAAGGAAATGCCCTTGAACTTTCAGCCTGGTCTCAACCCATCCAAGTACTGGGATTAGAAGGCTATACCACCACACCTGCAGTACAGAGAATGAGTCAAGGGCCTCATGCATGCTAGGCAAGCAGTCTACCCACTTAGCTAAATCCCCAGCCCCAGTCCATTCATTGTTAATTTTTTAGATTTATTTATTTATTATGTATACAGTGTTCTATCTGCAAGACAAAAGAGGGCACCAGATCTCATTTCAGCTAGTTGTGAGCCAGCATGTGGTTGCTGGGAATTGAACTCAGAATCTCTATAAGAGAACCTAGTGCTAGTGCTCTTAACTGATGAGCCATCTCTCCAGCCCCTCATTACTCATTTTTATAGAATATACAGCATCTAACACAAATACACAAGGGAATGGCTTTGTAAGAAACCAGACAATAGATACAGGTCTTCAGTGGTATAGATACATGAGCTATTTGCTACTGAATCACCTTATTCAAAGGCTTAAATGACAAAATGTGGAATTATCAGAGAACTAGGGATAATAAATAATAGACAATATTAAATAACAAATAGAAAAAAATCAACTACCTAAGTAATGGATAGCTTTACAGAGAAGTAAACATTTAAAGAAAAATAACTGAACTAAAAGATGGACTTGAAGAAACAAAAGACAAAATATGGAAAAATACATTTATGAAATTCCAAAGAAGAAAGAAAAAGTATTTTTAAAAAAATAAAATTAGGGGCTGGAGAGATGCCTCAGAGGTTAAGAGCACTGACTGCTCTTCCAGAAGTCCCGAGTTCAATTCCCAGCAACCACATGGTGGCTCACAATCATCTGTAATGANCATACATGGAAGGAATGTTGTATATATAATAAATAAATAAATCTTTTAAAAAAATTATAAAAAATAAAAAATTAAATTAAATTTAAAAAGGCATATAGAAATACAGAAGTCTAACTACACATAAATATTTGAACAACTAATGGCCGGGGAAGATAGCTAGAAGAGCTGAAGGGTAAGCCAATGAAACCACCTCCCAGTCTCTCTCACCATGTCTCCCTGTGCCAAGAGAAGTCTGTTCATGTATCCACCAACAGACATGTAAGGATCTTCACAGAAAATTCACCATTGTCAACAACTAGATACACCTAGGCATCTCTCAACTGCTGTTCTGATAAATAATGGTATAGTTAGATACAATTTTTGCCAGGCATGGCAATGCATGCCTTTAATCTCAGCACTTTGGAGGGAGAACCAGTTGATTTCTGTGAGTTCAAGGCCACCCTGGTCTATAGAATGAGTTCCAGTACAGCCAGGGCCATGTAGAGAGACCCTGTCTCAATAATGACAAAAATTATAATAATTATAATAAGGAGGAGAACAGGTGGTGGTGGTGGGAACCAGGGCTGAACTCAGGCTCAGTGGCAAACACCTTTACTCATTGAGCAATCTTGCCAGCCTTGTTCTGGTTTTTGAGACAAGGTCTCAAACAGCCAGACTAGCCTCCAATTCCATAACTAAGGATGGCCTTGAATGTCTAACCTTCTTGCCCCTACCTCCCAAGTGATGAGATAAGAGATATGTACCATCACCCCCTAGTTTATAAAGTGCTATGGATCAAAGTCAATGCTTAATAAATACTAGACAAGCACTCTACCAACTGAACTACTGTCCCAGCCAGCAAGTCCTGGCTTCTTTTCAGTGAGGTTCTTGTGCACCGAGGAAAACAAAGGAAACACAAAGAAATGTTTGAGCTCTCAGATCCCTTAGAAATGCATTAAACACATTAACTGATTATTTCAAAAGAGAAACCCTGAATAATAGATAACAAGATGCTGTAGAGACGGCTCAGCTGTTAAGAACGTGCTGCTCTTGCAGAGGACCTGAGTTTGATTCCCAGTACCCACATGGTGCTCAGTTATCCATGTAACTCCAATTCCAGGGGATCTGACCCATTCTTCTGACCTTCCAGGGGATCATGCATGCATGTTGTACACATGCACACATGCAGGCAAAACACTCATACACATTTAAAATATAAATTCTTTTTTTAAAAAAAGCATAGAACGATCAGTAAACACTTTTTATCGAGAAAATAAAACCGCCAAATCTTCAAAGCAAAAGAAATAAATAACTAAACTTTTTGAATTTTTAAATTTTATAACAAGCTAGTTATCTCTCATGCATCACTCACCTGGTGGCTGGAGTCCTCAGTGCTCTGTTTGATAAAGTCCTCTAGCTCCTGTTTCTCTTTTATTGTCTTCTCTAGCTGGTCATTGGCTTGCCTCAGCATGACTTGCAGCTTTTTCACCTATATATTTTAAAAAGTCAACATGAAGGAACCAGTTGACATTTTAAAAATATTTATTATGTAGAGAGTATTCTGCCTACATGTACACCTGCACACCAGAGGAGGGCACCAGATCTCATTACAGATGGCTGTGATGTGTATACATGTGAGCCATCATGTGGTTGCTGGGAATTGAACTCAGGACCTCTGGAAAAGCAGCCAGTGCTCTTACTTAACCTCTGAGCCATCTCTCCATCCCTGCTGTTATTTTTTACAGAGGCACTAGGAATTAATTCCAGGGCCTCATGCATGCTAGGTAATGGCTCTACTACTGTGCTACACCCACAGCCCACTTTTTGTAAGTTAAAAATAAAATAACTCCAAAATTTTTTTGAGAAGTGTCATACACTTGTCAATTCAGAAAGAAATGAATGACCTCAAGAACTACACTATGCTTTATAGTTAACAACAGCCTTTTCACATACATAATCTCATTTGAAAACCTCTTCTCTGCTAGGCCCTCTAGGATCTAGAAATGGCCTCCCTGTCTACTTTATCCCTGCCTTTAATCTTCAAATCTCATGAACCCTATAAATTTTATAAAAGTGAAGTTACAACAATTTTCCTACTTGAAAGCAATAATGCCTCCAAAGTTGCTAGGCTTAAACTCAATCCTCTCTCCTCACTGGTCTCCCCTGACCTTCTTTGCAGCTCCTTCTCCCACTAGCTTATAAACTCCCATACTAGCCACGTGTCCTGGTACATGTTCTCCCTCATGACTCTGTACACTTCTCCTTCTTGAATATACTTTCTCCTCCCCTAGTTTCTTCTCCTAATTTGAAAGCAGGCTCTAAAGCAAATAGCACAAAGGCTGCCTTTCCCAGGCCTACAGCTAAGATGCATATCGTCCTCTAGTTTAGATATTCATCTTTAGGAATGAGCTAAATTGAACTTGTATTTTAATTTGTAATGCTGAAAGTTCCTTAGGGCCAAAACCATCTTTCAGTTCTATCTGAATTACTAGGATCCAGCAAAACACCAGACACGCAAGAAGCATCAACAGAAGTCTACAGAAATAACTAAGGAATCCGAGACAGCCCTTTTCCACATCAGGCTAGCAGAGGCCAATATAGTATCTTAGTTTTATAAGTAGCTTGAAAATTCACAAACAAACTATCAGTTAAAAAAAAAAAGACTACAGATGAGGAACTGAATACCAGTGACATTTGAAAAATGAGATCATCATTCTAACCTCCTTCAAGGTCTCATGGCAAGGGCAATAAATGATCTTCATAACAACCAAAGAAAAATATTATCTTTTCCTGACATGCTTTCACAAGATCTACTCTTGTTAAATTCTATATTGTTTCCTAAGTGTTACCAATGTCATACTATTCTATTCTGTATTTGGAAAAGAACTTTACTCTCAAAGTCAGCAGTCCTGTGGAAGCTTAACATCTGTGCCCTATGAATTATGATTAATCAAGTCAACAAATTACAACAAATAGGCAGTAAGCAAAGAGTCCAAATTCTGGTCACCATGACATCTAGAGACCACAATAAATCTTACCTCCCTAATCTCTGTACCTTACACTGTGAGGGTGAGATCAGGCCAGCATCAAGTTTAGGTGTTGGTGCTCTGGGCAACAGGGTACAGAGGAAAGAGCTAAGGTGCTGTTAGCATCTTAGAGCTAACAAAGTTAGCTGAGTTGGCTGATACGGTGTTGGCATGCTAATGAAGCCTGGATACCCAGAGTCCTATTGGGCTTTCACAGGAAATCAGGTGCCACTACATGTGCTAGATTATTCCATAACCAAATAGATACACTTCATAAACTAGATAGGAAAAGGAAAAAAAAAAGACAACTCTGTGCCTCTAAGGAAACTCACCTGGTCTCTTGTTTCAGCTTCCTGAATCTGAATTCCTTGTAACTGTTTTTCATAATTGGAACACATATCACAACGTCTACCAAGCTTATTTCCAGCATTATGTACCTGAAGGGCACCAAAATTACCACTTATCAGGCAGAACAAAAAAATTCTATGTCTCATACTCAAGGAACAAATGTACACTCTTACCAATGTTACTCAGTGAATAGTAAACACTTCAGAGATTTACAGGAAGAAATTATAATAGAGTCATATCCAAGTCATAACCTCCAGTACAAGTATGGTAGGAAAACAAGGGATACAACATAGCACCAAGGGCCACAAAACACCAGATTTGAACAACACACAAAACAAGCAAAAGGTGCTACCCATGCACTCAATGCTATCTAACCAATGGGAAGAAGAAAAGTAAGGCAGTACCAATTCATCCCCCATCACCAGCCCAGTGACTCACTGGGTAAGGCACCAGTAAGCAGCAGGCTCTTTACAGGTCCTGTTCAAGGACAACAGTTTACTGAGGTTTAGCAGGCTGCTCCACTTACTCACCGAGTGCTTCTTTAAGAGAAGTAGCCCTGAGTAAGGGAAAGGACTAATGTCGGAAACCTAGATTCTAACCCAAGTTTTACTTGATCTTTCTGAGCCAGTTTCTTCATTTTAACTGGGGACAGTTATAACCTGACTGCCTCATTATAATCATAAAGGTCAAAGAGATGAGGTTTATGAAAAGGCTTGGAAGTCTGCAAAGCAGTGTGCAAATACAACTTACATCTTTTTCCCTCCAAGACAGGTTTCTCTGTGTAGCTATGACTGTCCTGGAACTTGCTCTGTAGACCAGGCTGGCCTTGAAATCAAAGAGACCCTCCTGCCTCTGCCTCTCGAGTGCTGGGATTAAAGGCATGTGCCACCACCTGCCCGGCACAATTTACATTCTTAACACCTAATATTCTAAGTCTGGAAATACTTTAAGGAAAATCCCCCTTCATCAAGGCTGCCTTTTTTCTCACCCAGGTTTCCCAACCCTCCTTAAACCCATTCTCTGTATCAGGCGCTCAACGGCTTTTGAATTTTAGAACTAAAGGAAAAATGAGTAAGTGAATCATGGCATATGCTTAGCTTCAGTAAACCAAAAGCCCAAATTTAGGCTGTTCTAATGATGATGCTTGTTAACACCTCCGGCTAGTCAGCTGTGACTGCCAATATAGAAGACACAAAGCAGCTTTGACAAAGGGTGGGTATGTGCTAACACATACTTGCCAGCAGCACATGCCTGCACTGACTCCATGAACTATCTACACAACATTGAATACCAAGGTTACCTAACCCCTCAGAGTGCCAGAGAGAGCAAGCTTTGGTGGCACACAGCTATAATCCCAACCCTGGAGAGATGCAGGAGGAAGTCATCTCTGAATTTCAAGGTCATCTTCACTGTATAATAAATTGAAGGCTAGTTTGGGCTACATGAAACTGTCTCAAAACAAAAAGAGAACAAAAGAAACAAAGCCAGAAAAACTCACCTCTTTCTGCAGGAGATTCCATTCGGTCTCACTCACTAAGCGGTAACCACTGGGAGATACATATGCACTCTCCATACCTTGGGTGACGCTGGAGAGGAGGGATGCTGTCTCTTCCTGTTCAGGCGTCATTGCCTTAATTGCTCTTTCTTGATCTTTGGTTAACATAAATCCACTTGGCATCTGCAGTGACCCAAGGGACACAGTATCAAAGTTCTCAGACACAGAATCTGCTCCAACCAGTGGTCCAAAATCCGACTCATCCAAGTTTCCAGCAGACTTTGCTTTGTAGTTATAGCCTAATGCTTTTGATTGCAATGAGCTTGAAGTTCCCAAGCTGTCTGTAGACTGAGCTCTCCGGAGTCCATCTTTAAACATGTCGTTGTCCGATTTACTGAATGGATCTCCAGATGGTAACAGCAAGTCTGCATCTAAGGAATGGACTGACCCATGGGTGCTGTCTAAATGCTCCTGCAATACAAAAACACGTATTTTCAACTTAGATAATTCTTTGAACCCCAAAAGAAAAAAGCTACGACATACTATATATATTTTGCCATACATAATAATCTATCCCATATCTATCCCATATCTATCACCATGCACAAAACTCAAGTCCAAATGGATCAAAGACCTCAACATAAAGCCAGCCACACTAAACCTTACAGAAGAGAAAGTAGGAAGTACACTTGAAAGCATTGGCACAGGGAACCACTTCCTAAATTTAACCCCAGTAGCACAGACACTGAGAGAAACAATTAATAAATGGGACCTTCTGAAACTGAAAAGTTTCTGTAA
>LOEQ01001701.1:420278-430568 GCA_001685075.1 Bramus lutescens | reverse complement strand
AGAGAGAGAGAGAGAGAGAGAGAGAGAGAGAGAGAGAGAGAGAGAGAGGCCCACAATTTGAAAGAGAACAAGACTTATGGAAGGTTCATTTGGAGGAAGAAATGGAAGGGGAAAATGATATAACTATATTATGATCTCAAAAAAATTATTTTTGAAAGTATTTTATTTTTAATTTTCAATTATGATATATGAGGGGGATATGATTATATGCACACAAGCACAGGTACCTGCAGAGGTCTGAAGAGGGCACTGGATATCCCAAAGCAGCCATTAGTATTATAGATAATTGTGACCTGCCTACCAATTCTCTGTGAGATGTTCTCTGTAAGATCAGCAGTGCTCACTGGGCTGTTGTGGATCATTCCTTTAATCCCAGCAAAGAGGCAGGTGGATTTCTGTGAGTTCAAGGCCAACCTGGTCTACAGAGTGAGTTCCAGGACAGCCAGGGCTGCACAGTGAGACCCTGTCTGGGGGCAGGGAGGTGCTGTTAACTGCTGACCCAGCTCCCAATCCATGGTTTCTGTTTGTTTTTGGTTTTGCATTCTTTTTCTTTTTTTGGGACAGAGTCTCACTCTAGCCCAGGCTGGTCTCAAACTCATGATGATTCCTCTGTTTCAGTTCTCAAGTGTTGGGATTATAGGTGTAAACCACCAGGCACAAGCCCAGCTGCTTTTTAAATAATACAGTGTTCACTTGTATATCACTGGCTACTTCAATAGTGAAATCAAAACTGTCCCCTAGAAAGCAGGATGCTACATGAGGCCTCTCTACCCAACTCTCACTTTTGCTAATTTACTTCTCTCCACAAAATGTCTTCATTATACCTTTCTGCCCAGAGCTCATGCCTTGTGACATTATTCCTGTAGTAGAGGTGGAAGAAGAGGCTAACAATCCAAATTCTCTTACAGCTTTCAACTGACTATAAAGCTTAAATTCAATCACTAGCATGTTGCATTGTTTGTTTGGGATTTGTTGCTGCTACTAATCAATTTGAATATTACCTACATGGTTCTCTTGGAATAAAGTAAAAATATACACAACATATATTTATTTACCTTCATGCAATTCTTTCCTCAATTTCTCAGCATCTTCCTGTAGAACAGATTTCTGAGTGTTCAAAACAGCTACATACATCTCCAGATCGGTCCTACAGGACTTCTCAGCCTCCAGATAATGGTTCAGTTCCTTAACCTGAAAGAAGTATAAAACTCAACTTTACAACCCTAGTAGAAATAGCAAATAAAGTAAATATTAGTGGTTGTATTTTAAACTTTAGAATAGGATACAAATTTAGAAAATAATGGAATTAACAGATGCTAGCCATAATTCTCTTAGGTAAATATATAATTAAAATTATATGCAATGATTTTATACCATATTTTTTAAAAAGGTACTTCTAATTTGTATTTCTAGAGCAATGCATGTATATGCCTATTTGTTCTCCTTTTCAGCAATACACGGATATGATTTGCTTTTATGTGTTCATGCAAACATGTGCACATTTAGGTCCAAGTGCACATATAGGCATGGGCGCAAAAAGCACATATGTCTGTAGACCACACAACTACAGGTGTCATTTCTCAGGGTTTTTGAGATAGGGTCTGTCCCTCACCTGGAACTTACCTAGTAGGTTAGAGTGGCTAGATAGCAGGCCTCAAACATCTGTCTGCCTCCATCTATCTCATACTATGATTACAAGCACAACCATCACACTCATTTCCCCCTTTGGTTCCAGGGATTGAAGTCTAACTCATTACCTCTCCCCTGCCCCTCCCCCAACCTTTTAGGCAAGATGCAAATGGCATAATATTTCGAGGCCAGCCTGGTCTACAGAGCTAATTCCAGGGCAGCTAGGGCTGTTATACAGAGAAACCCTGTCCTGAAAAACCAAATGAATCAATGAACGAATGAATGAATGAAGAACACAATATTCTTATAACTTTAAAAAAAGGATTTGTTTGTTTATTTATTATGTATACATTTTCTGCTTGCATGTATGCCTGAAGGCCAGAAGAGGGCACCAGATCTCATAATAGATGGTTATGAGCAACCATGTGATTGCTGGGAATTAAACTCAGGACCTCTGGAAAAGCAGCCAGGGCTCTCAACCTCTGAGCCATCTCTCCAGCCCCTCTTTTAACTTTTGATTTCTGATGAGTTGATTCCAAATGCCTTACATTTATTAAAAAAATGACTAATTTTTATCAATACATATACCCATAGAAGCTAAAGATTTTAGGACATCAAGATGGCTCAGCAGTTAAAGGTGCCTACCACCAAGACTAATGGCCCAAGTCTGATCCAGGGAACCCACATAGTAGAAGGAAAGAACCAACTGCCACAAATTGTCCTCTGATCGATCTTCACATGTGCATCATGACAGCTGAAAGTTTTTCAAAAGAGAGTAAGTCATGATGTAAAAATTACTAGTCTCATATCACACAAACTTGAAGGCAAGTGCAGAAAAAAAATAAATACTGTCTTTTTATAATGTATTTCTTTTTGTAACACTGAGACTAGTAACAATATAGTCTAAATAACTGAAAGACACAACCAAAATAAAATTCACTATTACTAAAAAAAATGCAGAATAAAAATATCATCTTGTCATGTAAACTGTCTAACCTAAACTCAGTTATTTATGGATAACTTTTAGTTTTTTTCAAATGGTTACACCTAGTTTCAAATTCAAGGTCTTTTTCATGAACTATCCTACTTTTTCAGGTTTAAAATAGGCAGCTCAATGGGCAGTGGTAGCACACACCTTTAATCCCAAAACTCAGGAGGCAGAAGCAGACAGTCAGGGCTACACAGAGAAACACTGTCTCGAAAAACAAAGAAATAAATTAATAAGCCCGGTCACCTGATCTCAGTGATCTCTACTCCTAGATCTTATGTAAGTGAGAGACTAAAATGGTCATTTACTGAAATGTAGTGCTTTGCTGGAAGCCGACAATCAACCAGCATTGGCAAAGTGTTGAGTGTCATAAGGCATTTTTTTCAACACCTGTTACTAGGTGACAGTAACATAGACAATTTGGCCGCTAAAACAAGGATGGTTTATAACCAGACTCTACTACATATTGCTTCTAAGAATAAACTCTTTGAATTAAAAAAAATGAATTCCTAATACCTGAAAGTTATTACTAACTCTAGGAGGGTGCTAAAGCAGCAGCAAAGCGTGTGAGTACCCTTGAATTCTACATTCCCTAACAACCCAAATCAGAACCATATAGAGGGCCAGGCTTATGGTGCACACTTTTAATCCCACCACTCTCGAAACAGAGGCAGGTGGACCTCTGAGTTCTCGGCCAATCTGGTCTACATAGCAAACTCCAGGACAGCCTGGGCTACAAGTGATATCCTGTCTCAAGCGAGCACACAGAGACATAGATACACATGCATGCACGGAGCCAGCTGTGGTTATTCATGCTTGTATTCCTGGCACTTAGGAGGCTGAAACACGAGAACTGCTTCAAGTTCCAGGTTACCCTGGGCTGCACTGTAAGAGACACACCCCCACACACACATACACACACCTCAAAAAAATTTAAAAATAATTTTAAAAAAATCACACAATGAACAATTATAACGTTCCAAGCAACAAAGACAAGGTGAGGACAAACTGCTGACAGTACCTTTCCAAAAAAAGCAGATGGTGTTGGGAGAAAGAAGGACTTACGAGAGCTTTGTTAATTTTGGATAGTAATTTTGTCAGGCATGACTTATATATTTTTTTCTCACAGTGCATAACTTCTCTTTTCAACTTTTTAGATTACCTTTTAACAAGAAAACTTATAATATAGACTTATAATATAGTCAAATTTGTTAATGCTTCTTCCAGAGTCAGTACTTTATCTTAGCTTTAAAAACAAGGGCAGAGTTGCACATGACTGTAATCCTGATATCTCAGAAAGAAGCAGGAGGATGCTGAGTTTGAGGCCAGCCTGAGCTATACAGTGAGAAAGACCTTGTCTCAAAAACCTATGAGGAGAGAGAGAGAGAGAGAGAGAGAGAGAGAGAGAGAGAAATAAATTTAAAAGAAGGGGGTGGTACTCCAGTTCTTCCTGCTAGAATTACAGATGTTAACTGCTAATCTTTTTCTTGTTCTGGCTCTCTCTTTATGTTGATTTGCATCGTCTTGGACCAAAACAAAGTAAACAAAACCACCTAAACAAAATTATTGAACACAGTTCCTCAGCTCATGTTCCCATTATCAACATTAAGACTGCTACACACAGCCAGGCGGTGGTAGTGCATGCTTTTAATTCCAGAACTAGCTCTTATAGACCAGGCTGGCCTCGAACACACAGGGATTCACCTGCCTCTGCCTCTTGAGTGCTGGGATTAAAGGCATGTGCCACCACCACATGGCTGCTATACTGTATTTCAATTGTGAGAATTTGTGTCTATATTGGCTGTTACCTAAGGCTTTTCTGTATCATCTTCCTGTGTTATTTGATTTACCAGTCACATAAGAGAACCTTCTTTTCTAGTCATTGACAGTGTCTGTAAAATATATGGTTATCCCTCTGTTTGGACAAACATGGCCCCAAAACCAACTAAGTATGATGTCTACTGGGAAGAGGAAGCAGAATAAAGACTGGTTTTGACCCAAGGCTGAGGCTATAGTTCAGTTGGTAGAGGGCCTTCCTAGCATGCAGGAGATCTTAGGTCAGATCTCCAGCACCACATAAACAGAACATGGTGGCGCTTGTCTAAAATCTTAGCATCTGGGAGGTATTCAGGAGGATCGAATTTCAAGACCACCCTTAGCTACACACAAGTCTTAATTAAGCCTTTCTGAGCTGCGAAAGCGTAAGAACCACCACCTGAATCCCTAGATCCTAGAAAAAAAAATCTAGGGATGTACTTGTAAATGCAGTACTGTGGGGATTTGGAGATAGGAAGTTTACTGGCACTTGCTGGCCACCAGCCTAGCTCCAGGTTCAAGTGAGAGACCTTATCTCAAAGGAACAAAGAACAAAGGCCAGAGTGATAGAACAAGATACTGCACACCGAACAAACTGGTAACATACACTACACACCAAAAAAGATTTTGGGATCCAGCTTTTGTAATTACTATTTTAGCTTTACTATTTTATCTTGAGGAAAACTTGATTAATTACCTATTATAATAATTTGTTTTGTTTTACAAAAAGGCCTCACTAGTTCATGCTGACCTTGACAGTCTGACCCTTATACCACTATTTCCGAAGTTCTCAGATTACTAGCATTTACTATGACCAGCAGAATTTTTTTCATTTTTTCAAATGTACTGGTATGACACTATTTATAGTATCTACTATTTTTATACAAGTAGTCATGCTCCACTTCATTTCTGATTTCAGGGGTTTTTTTTTCTGTACAAATTTCTCTACCTTTTCATACTAACATTTTCCTTGGTTCTTTAACTTCCCTATTTTCTTCCACTTATTTTTCGACTTTTACTGTTTTTATTTTCCCTTCAGAGTGTAATGTTAAATACTTATATGTGTTGGTTGCCTATCAGAACTAGATGACAAGACCCCACTGCTGAAGACACTACATGCTTTGGTTATAGATTTATAAAGAAATCAAAATAGGCCTAAGCTCAAAGCTTCCTTCTTACTGGCTAGCTTTCAGAATACTAGAAGTTGCTATGTAGGTTGATGGGAGAAAATTGTCACCAACAGTGTCACTCAGTTGCAGACTCTAAGGGCAATGTAACCAACCAGACAGGGGAAATGTACCCATGGCTGGAAGGTCATAGGTCTTAGTGGAGAAACTAATGCTGTTTGGCTAAGTGGACATAATGTGATTGTCAAATTGCCTTCTAGATATTTATGTTTATTCCCTAGAACAGTGCTGCTGTTTGCTTCTTTTTGTAACAGGTAGTAGTGCATAAAGTCATAAGTGGGCAAAGTACTGCAAGTAAGCTATTGTTGAATACCTCCCTTCCAAGGCCATTTGCAGAAGAGGGGTTAAAAGAACGAACGAGCCAGAACAAGAGGTGGGGTGCAAGGAGACACTATTTTCAGGGCAGGAAATGGCTGCTGCAGAAGCAGCTGTGACTACCTGCACAAGACTGGACCCATCACCATTCTGTTGTGAAGGCCACTCCTCCCTGAGGATTTATACAGTTAGTGGTTCCTGGCAGAGTAAAAGACATTTTCCCTAGTAGTGCAGCCACTAGTAAGCAGCCCCTTTTCCTGGAAGTATCCCTAATTAAACTCACTGACTCACAACAACAAAAACACATAGAATATTTACACCACCCTAAGTATTTGTTGTAATTTCTTTTTCCATCAGCTTTTCCCCCATCTCTAGATATTTTATTTAAAAAAAAATATGTGATCAGAGTATTAGGTCCATAATAACTTTAATTCTGTGAAATCTGATACTTTATGATCTTATTTTAAAAAGTTAAGATACAGAAGGAAAAGATAAATATATCATAATATTAAAACAAATCTTAATGTATCTGGAAATAATACTTTTTCCCATGCATAACCCAAAGCATTTGTATGTTCTAATTTGAGTATGGCTCATAATACCCTTTGTAAGAGTCTTTTTTCTTGTTTTTGTTGTTTTGTTTTTCAAAACAGGGTTTCAGGCTGGCCTGAAACTCAGCGATCCATCTACTTCTACCTTGTCCACATCTTTTTTTTTTCTTCTTTTTTGGACCCTGCCTCTCTTACTATTCTAATTTTACAGTTGAAAAACCAAAGGGTATGGCCAGGTAGTGGTGGCACACACCTTTAATCCCAGCACTCAGGGACAGAGGCAGGTGAATCTCTGTGAGTTCAAGGCCAGCCTGGTCTACAGAGTGAATGCCAGGGCAGCCAGAGCTACACAGAGAAACTCTGCCTCAAAAAACAAACAAACAAACAGAAAAGGAAAATAAAGAGAAGAAATTTTACCAAGTCATCCAGGCTACTAAATGCTGAGTTTTTGACTACTGAATAGTTATTATCTCTTTATCTCTCTACTCTTCTTTTGTTGCAATTCTTTTCTGTGCGTGTACCTGCAAAAATTCATGTATACCATGTATGTGCTAGTGCCACAGACAGCAGAAGAGGGTGTCAGATCCCCAGAAACTGGGATTACAGATGGCTGTGAGTGGCCATGTGGACGCTGGAGCTAACCCTGGGGTTCTCTGCAGGAGCAGTAAGCACTTTTAACAGATGAGCCATCTCTCTAGCACTAATCTCTACTCTTCCCCCTTTACCTATTTTATGTTATACTTGCTTATATCAGTTCTCCTTCAGTACTGAATATTAAACCCAGGCCCTCAACCATACTAGACAAATGTCAGCACTGTACCATTCAACTGCACCTCTACTCTCTCACTTTCTTCCATACCAAAGAATTTTCTCAGTGGTAGACCCTTGCCTAGCATATGTCAATAAGGCCCTGAGTTCAATCTCCAGCACTAAAATCAGACATAAAAAATTTAACACCTCATTATTTCCACTTCTGTTTTTCTTTGGTGTAGCTTTTTAAAGGCAGCATCCATCCCATGTAATACAAACTGGCCTCAAACTCATTATGGAGCTGATGATGACCTTGAATGTAATGCCCTCTTGCCTCTACATCCCAAAGGGTTCCTATTATGGGACATCAGTCACCACACCCAGTTTATGCATAGGCCTTACGCATGCTGGAGAGGCACTACCCCAAAAAGCCACATCCCAGCCCTGCCGTCTACATGGTCAACAGAGGTACATCCTGTCTAAAAGATCACCTAGAACTATGGCAAGGAAACAAAGTCAACTGTAAACAGCTTCTTCTACTAGGTAAGAAAACAAAGGCTAGAAAGTTAGCTCAGGTGGGTCTAATGTCCAGAGCCCTGTAAAATTCGCATGAACAGCAAGTTCAAGGCCAGCCTGGGTTACATGAAACCCTGTCTTACAAAAATAAACCAATAAAGATGGCCTGTTAAAAGAAAAAAGAAAGTTGAAGTTGAGTCTGACTTGGATAAGTGGGTAACTGAACACAAGTCTTCATTCGTGACTAGGCAGCATCACTGAGGGTTTAAATAACCAAAGGCCTAACTACCACAGAGCTGGTTTGTTTTCATTTTGTTTTTGAATTTTAAACAGAAGCAAGATCCTTGAGATGCTGGACGCAATCATTTCCTACCACTACTTAAGTGATTCTAATTTTGCTCCTGGCATCAGAGAAGATGGAAAACAGCATTTCACAACCTTTGAGGCCTCCAGCTCTTTAATCTTCTCTTCAGCTTCTGTCAGTTTATCTTTCAGAGCTGCAATTTCCTTCTCCATGGGCATCACGACAGAGCGGAGCTTCTCAGCATCTTCTTGGGCCTATGATTACAAGGAATTAAATATAACAACTTACTGCTTGCTTTTCTAAGAAACTCTAGTTCACCTATTTGCTAAAAATAGATACAATAATTATACCATACACTTTATTAGTATCCATAAAATTGAATACCAACTCCCATTTTATTCAACTCTTTTTCTTTGTATTTTTCTTAGCATATATTCATTATATTTACAAACTGAAAGGCTTCAAAATACACGTCATTCCAGTTTAGCATGCATTTGAACATATTAATACCACCACCATCCTAGTTTTACTCTCCTTACTCATTTGTCTTTCTCCTTTGCCCAAACAGCTCCTCCTTGTCTTTTATGAAACACATACACATACCCTAGATTCCATATGTGAGAGAGTGATATTTGTCTGAGTATAGCTTATTTTGTTTAATAAGATGACATATGGCCCTAGGTTTCTGCAAATAACATGTGTTCTTTAAGCAGAATCAAGCTTGCCAACTGTGTGGGCTAGGGATATAACTAAGTGCCTAAGAGCATGTACTGCTCTTGCAGAGAGCCCACCTCCAGTTCCTAGCACCCATGTTAGGTAGCTGTGCATGCCTACTGATTGAAGTGCAAACTCCAGAAACCACAGTGGAGAGAACTGACTCCCTAAAGTTGTTCTCTGACCTTCACATGCATATCTGAATACATACTCCAAATCATGCACACTTACAATAATAATAAAAAGAGAAGGCCATTAAAATAAAAATAAAATTGAGAAGCTGCTCTAGCCAAGCCAAGCCTACAACTACGTGACTGCATGACCAAATGCAGTGTGATTTCTCAGATGAAAGTCTCAAACAGGAAGGAAAAAAGGATATGGGAGACAATGGCTGAAAGCTAATACAATTTGAATACAAAGAACAAACCTCTATTAATAACGGTGAGCTGGTATTCATTTGTTAACTCTAACAAGTGCAACATACTATATGGTAAAATGCTAGAAAACTGAGCATGGCGCATACTAAAACAATACAATATTCATAAATTTTTATACTTAAAAAAAAAACTCCTGAAAAGTAATAGTTGAGTTGGCTGGTAGTGGTGTATACCTTTAATCCCAGCACTCAGGAGCCAGAAGCAGGTGGATCTCTGTGATTTGAAGCCAACCTGGTCTACAGAGCAAGTTACAATACAATCAGGGTGGTTACACAGAGAAACCCTGTCTTTAAGAAAGAAAAAAGTAGGGGCTGGAGAGATGGCTCAGAGGTTAAAAGCATGTATTGCTCTTGTAGATGGCCCAAGTTTGTTTGATTCACAGTACCCATGTCAAGCAGCTCACACCACCCATAACTCTAGTCTAGCTCCAGGGAACCTGATACTTCAGGATTCTGAGGGCCTGAATTCATATGTATGTACCCCACAGAGACACATATACGAACAGTAAAAAGCACCAAAAATTCAAGGAGGGCCTAGGAGATGACTCAATCCATACAGTGCTCACTGCACAAGCATGAGGGCCTGAGTTTGGAACCATGAAGAAAGCCAAAGGTAGCTACATGCGCCTGTAATGCCAGCACTGGAAGTAGAAGCAGAAGGAGCTAGGAGTCCATTGGCCAGTCAGTCTAGCCTAACTAGGGATCTCCAGGTTCAGTGAAAGACCTTGTCTCAGAAAGTAAGGTAACTAATGTGGTGGCACATGCTTTTAATCCCAGCATTTGGGAGGCAGATCTCTAAGTTTCAAAGTCAGTCTCATCTACATAGAGAGTTCCATGGATGTAGACCAGCCTGGGATGTAGAGACCCTGTCTCAAAAAAATAAAATGAAATAAAATAAAAGTAGATGGAGGAAAGGGAAGGGAACTAGGAGCTAGAAATAAATAGACCAAGATACATTGTACACATGTATGAGACTGTCAAAGACTAAATAAAATAAAATACAACTCTTAAAAAAATAAAAACAGCAACCTGCCTGCAAGATACAATGGTGCAATAGTGGCACAAATGCTATGGGAGCAACCAAC
>LOEQ01001701.1:374425-388205 GCA_001685075.1 Bramus lutescens | reverse complement strand
CCCTGCCTCTAAATAAATAAATAAATAAATAAATAAATAAATAAATAACTTGTCACTTATATTAAATGTTTGAATGTGCACAACAGAAATGCCATTCAAAGACATGCACAAGAACTTGTGAAGTTAAGCAGTGCACAAGGCTACTCACTACAGAACTGTGATGGCACAAATACCACGAAGGGAAAGTCTTCTAAATTAGTGTATCAACATCAACAAAAATGAACGAGTTTTAAAATATTCACAAATAGGTGTACTAGCAAGCACCCGTTGCCCCAACACATGGTAGGGTAAGGCAGAAGGATCATTTGACTCCTGTACTCAGAAACTTAGTAAGATCAAGTTTTAGCAAACAAAAGATGGAAATAATGACATAATCTAGTGGTTTATAGCTTTTTAGTCTGTGTGTGTGTGTATCTGTGTGTGTTTTGCTTTCACGTATGTATGTGTAACATATGTATGCCTGGTGACCAAGTAGCCAAAAGTGGGCATGAAAGCCTCTGAAACTGGAGCTACAGTTGTGAGCCACTGTGTGTAGGCAGACATTTCTGTCCAGCCACCTCCCAAATAATCACATGGAGATTTCTTATTAATTATACAAGTTCAGTCATTGCTTACGCTTGTTACTAACTAGCTCTTATAACTTAACTCATTAACTGTTCGTCTTTTTGTGAACTGTCATCCTAACTAAAGTGAAGTGTTATCTCACTGTTTTATCTTTGTATTCCTTGACTAGTGATACAAAGAATTTTTTCAACAGCCACTTGTATGTGTTCTTTTAAGAAAAGTCTGTTCAAATATTTTGTCCTTTTTAAATTAGGTTGTTTTCTTACTACTAAGCTCCTTATATTTGAGGAGTATTAATCTTCAACCAAATGTATCACTTCTGGATATTGTCTCCCATCTGTAAACTTCCTTCTTCACTCTACTGATTTCCTCTGCTGCATAGCTTTTTAGTTAGGTGTAATCTCATTTACCTGCTTTTTCTTTCATTGCCTGTGCTGTTGAGGTTATATCCCAAACAAATCATTGCTCAGACAAATGTGGGTATTTTCTCCTAAGTTTTCTTGTAGCAGTTTCATAACTTTGTCTTACATTTAGGTCTTTAATCTACTTTCCGTTTCTTTTTCGTTATGGTATGACATAAGTATCTAATTTTTCCTTGGCATAAGGATATACAGTTGCTTCTAACTTCTATTGAAGCAACAACCATCTTTTGTTCATTGTTATGTTGGTTTTTTGAGGTTTTTTTTTGGTTTTGTCTTTTTTTTTTTGGTTTGGTTTTGTGTGTGTGTGGTTTTTCTAGACAGTAGCTATGGAGCCAGTCCTAGAACTCGCTCTGTAGACTAGGCTGGCCTCAAACTCACAGAGATCCGCCTGCCTCTGCCTCCTGAGTGCTGGGATTAAAGATGTGTGCCACCACCGCCTGGCCATTGTTATGTTCTTACCACCCTAGTGGCTATACTAGTATGGATTTAAGAATATGGATTGATTTGTGTCTGATTTGTTGTGTGTTCTGGTGCTGGGGATTGAACCCAACTCCTTGCACATGCTAGGCAAGAACCTACATTCATCCCAAGCCTATGGGTGTTTTTGCGCTAATCCCATGCTGATCTAATTACAATAGTTTTATAATGTTAAATATAATACTGGAGGGGCAGCAGATGATACAGGAAGATGACATATAATTACCCTTAAGGAATGAAGTTTATTAGGAGAAATGGCCTCCAGTTCATGATCTGGCCTCAAGGTAGTAGGAAGCCCATTAGAAAGGAAAGGGTTCAAACTATGCAAGAGGTCATGACAGGGCCTTAAAAGAAAGGAAATTTCCCTTTAATTCCTGGAGAAAAGGTTCATTAAGAAGAGAGCAGGAAAGATGGCTCAGCAGTTAAGAGCACTGGCTGCTCTTCCAGAGGACCAAGGTTCAATTCCCAACACCTACATAGTAGCTCACCTACATGGTAATTCCAGTTCCAGGGTATCTGACACCCTCATGCAGGAAAAACACCAATACACATTAAAAAAAAAAAGCCTGTTAAAGAGCACATGCTGCTCTTCCAGAGGTCCCAAGTTCAGGTCCCAGCACGTATGTCTAGCACCTCACAACCACCTATTAACTCCAGCTTCAGAGAGTCCAGCACTACATGCATGAGCACAAACATGGAAACAAATCTTAAAAATAAAAAAAAAGAGTAAGAGGGCCAGGTGGCAGTGGTGCACGCCTTTAAACCTAGAACTTTCAAGGACAGTTTGGTCTACAGAGTGAGTTCCAGAACAGCCAGGACTACATGGGGAAACCATGTCTCAACGCCCACCCCTCAAATAGAATAAGAGGTTGATAGTCACCACTAGGAGTATGGGGTAGAAGTCAAAGAACTTCTCTAGCTAGACCCACTGATAAGTCTCCAGAGAAACCCCTGAACAAAGAGATCCCTGCCTTGTTTAATACACATACATGTTAGAGGCTGGTGGGAGTGCTACATGACATGATTTAGTTCAACACGAATCACGTGACAAAGAGCATGAAAGAATCATATGTAAATGAAGAGCTGTCAAGTCACAGTACAGATTGCTTCTTAACTCTTTCCCAGGGAGCTACAGTTAGGTGTAGTCATCTCTTTAGGCTGTGGGAAATAGCCTTAAGAACGACCACTGTAAAGTGGCAATATGTAGCATATTTTGAAATCAGGTAAGATGATGCTGATTTTCTTTTTACTCAAGACCAATTGACTACTCAGAGACTTCACAGGTTCCCTGCAAATTTTAAGACTTTTTTCTTATTCTCTAATGAACACCATTGGTATTTTGATGGCTACAAAGAATAACTAGAAGCTTCCAGCAGTGTAGACAAAGTTGTTTGGTTTGTTTTTTTTTTCCAAGACAGGTTTCTCTAGGTAGCATTGGCTATCTTGTAGACCAGGGCTGGCCTCGAACTCAGAGGTTCACCTGCCTCTGCCTCCCGAGAGCTGGGATTAAAGGTATGCACCACCACTGCCAGAATTTTTATCGATTTTGTTTTTTAATGTGGATATTTTCAACAGTCTTAATCCTTCCAACTCATGAACACTGGATACTCTCATTTATTTGTACCCTCTTTCATCAAAGTTTTGTAATTTTTAGTTTTGAGATAGCTCCCCTCCCTTTGCTCTTATTATCTTTGTTTTTGCTTTGTTTTTCAAAACAGGGTTTCTCTGTAGGTTTGGAGCCTGTCCTGGAACTAGCCCTTGTAGAACAGGCTGGCCTCCAACTCACAAAGATCTTCCTGCCTCTGCTTCCTGAGTGCTGGAATTGAAGGCATGCACCACCACTACTCAGTTGCTATTATCTTCTATAGCTATTATAAGTGAAATTTTTTTTCAAGATAGAGGGAAGTACATAAAAATACAACAGAGTTTTTTGTTTGTTGCTTTAGGGTAAGAAGCTATTTTTTTTCTTTCCTATTCACTGATTTTTGCAGTGTTAGAGATTAAATCTACATCTCTCAACTGCACATGCTATATCACTGAGCTAGCTCCCCACCCTCACTTCTATTATGTTGATTTTATATCCTGCACATGAATTTGTTCTCACTGTATATGTGTGTCATCCTCAGAGTTTTCTAAATATGCTCAGTTTCTGCCAGTGTGACTACCTGAGGGGAACTGTCCATAGACTGATTTGGGCTCCCAGCTTCAGGTTTCAGGCCATGCACTCCGGCACATGACATGATGGGAGAGAGCTGCTCACTTCTATAGCACCAGGAAGCCAAGGAGGTAATAAATGGAAGAAACCTGAGACATAACTTCCAGAGCCATGCTCTCAGTAACCTGTTTCCTCCAACTAGGCCTCATCTCCTAGTTCTTCCACCTCCCAATAATTTCATAAATTGTGAACACTTCAGTAGAGTAGCTGATAAAGGCAAAGCCTTATGAGCCAATCGTTTCCTCCAAAGCTCCACCTCTGAATATTGCTATTTGGGGAGCCAAATTACTCTGGGGATGTTTTATATTTGAGTCAGGGAGACAGTTTAACTTCTTCCTTCTCAATCTGGACACCTTTTATTGCTTTCTCTTATCTAACTGCTCTGATTAGGACTTGCCTTTCTGTATCAAATAGAAGTGATAAAATGGCCATCACTGTCTTTTTCCAATTTCAGTGGTTTCCCATTTGGGATGTTAGTTGTGGATTTTGTCAAAATTATGTTTTTATGTTATTAATTCTATACCTAATCTGTTGAGTTTTTGCCAAGGGATATTGATTTTTATCAAATTCTTTTCCTGCATCTATTAAAATAATCACCCTATGGTTTTGTCATTATTCTCTTGATATGGTCACCCATATTTACATGTGTTGAACCATCTTTGCACTTCTGAATGAATCCCACTTTACCATGATGAATCATCTTTTTTTACTATGCAACTAGATTTTGCTCAATAGCTTAATGAAGATTTCTGCATCTGTGTTCAAGAGTAATAGTTTAGTTTTTTGTCTTGTTTTGTTTTTTGAGACTGGACTTCATTATACTACTCACAGGGATCCACCTACCTCTGCCTAAGTGCGGACATTACAGGCATGTAGCACCATGCCAGGCTTTTTCTTGTATCCATGTCTGGTTTAGGTATCAAAGTAATGCAGGCACTGAAGAGCGAACTTGGAAGGAGTCCTTTCCCCTTTCCAAATTTTTAAAGAGTTTTTGCAGAACTGGTATTAGTCTTTTAGATACTTGACAGAACTCATCAGTGAAGTCTCAGACCCTGGGCTTATTCTATGACAAACTTTTACTGATTCAATCTTACTCATCACTGGACTGTTTTCCATAATTCAATCTTGGTAAATTGCAGCATCCATGAACTTACTTCTCCGTTTGTCAAAAATTCTTTATAACTCTCAAGGCTGTATTCATGTACCATTCTTTCCAATATGAATAGGATATAGTGAGTGGAGGGTCTGTGTTACCTAACTTTCTGAATAGTGCAAGATGTCTCTACTATGTCTAATCAAAATATTGAGAAATATTTGAATGAGAAGATGAGACCACATTATCATAACTGCCTGTTTTCATGCAGTTTCTTTCAAAAAATATCTATTGTTCCCATTTACTCTAGGACAAGTATTATGCTGGAAATACCACCATCACTCAGACAAGCTGCCTCTTCCTCACGGTATTTGTATTCACCAACTTTTATGTTAAAGAAGTATTCTAAAGCCAGGCAGTGGTGGCACACACCTTTAATCCCAGCACTGGGAGGCAGAGGCAGGTGGATCTCTGTGAGTTCAAGGCCAGCCTGGTCTACAAGAGCTAGATCCAGGCCAAGCTCTAAAACTACAGCAAAACCCTGTCTCGAGAAACCAAAAAAAAAAAAAGTATTCTGTAACATCTGCAACAGCCATTATCAACAAATTGTTTCAGAAATCAAAGTAGCCAGGTGGTGGTGGCACAAGTCTTTAACTCCAGAACTCAGGAGGCAGAGCAGGCAGATCTCTGTGAGTTCAAGGCTAGCCTGGTTTACAGAATAAGTTCCAGGACAGCAAAGGCTACACAGAGAAAATAAAAGTATTGGGCTGGGTGTAGTGATGTATGCCTCTAATCCCAGCACCGCAGAGTCCGAAACAGGTGAATCTCAAATTTCAGGGCAATCAGGGCTACAGAGAGAAACCCTATGTGTGTGGTGGCAGTGGGGGGATTAATTATCAAGACTCTCTAATGTGTTCAGCTCCTATCAATTTGATGATTCTTTTCAGGAAACATAAGAATGAGTCTTCTGAATAAAGTTTATTTTTTATAAAAGAAGCAATACTCAGAAGACAAGTGACAGCTCATCTTCCAACACTGACTGCCACAGTACAAGTGACTTCATCTCTTTAGTCCTTAGCCTCATTCATAAACTGAGAATGATGACTACTCTCTAGACTCCTTTTGGATATAGTTGTGTGACTTTCTACTATTTTCCATAGGTTAAGTATATCTAGAGAACACCAGGTTCCAGGTTCCAATAAAATTCACTAACTGGAATTTGCCTGAAAAAGAATCTAAAGAATGATAAGTAGATTCTAGTCATGTAATAAAAGCCATAAACCAAATACTTAGAAAGAACACAACATTACCATCAAATTGCTTCAGACTGACATGTTAAAAAAAAATGCCTGGGATTTCCTCTGGGGGATCCTGGCAAATAAAACTAAAGCAGTTATAGGATGGCAAACCTTACTTTAGTTAAAAGAAAAATAAAATACATATCCAGTAAAAATTAGGAGGTGGCAAGCTTTCTTCTTCAGAAGGAACAGAAAGTATACTACCAATCAAAAATGCCATTATATATATATATACACACACACACACATATATATACACACACATATATATGAGGTAACCCAGACCCAGAAAGACAAATATCATATGTACTCACACATAAAGTGGCTTTTAGACATAAAACAAAGAAAAACCAGCCTACAATTCACAATCCCAGAGAATTAGACAATAAAGAGGACCCTAAGAGAGACATACATGGATCTAATCTACATGGGAAGTAGAAAAAGACAAGATCTCCTGAGTAAATTGGGCACATGGGGACCATGGAAGAGGGCAGAGGGGAGGGGAAAGAAAGGGAGGAGAGCAGAGAAAAATATATAGCTCAATAAAAACAATTTAAAAAAATACCACTATCTGTTTTCTCACTGGGCATCCTCAAAGTTAAAGGCTATTCCCTCACTAAATCAACAACGTATAGAAGGCAGGCTATCTATCATTCATCTTTATATTCCCCAAACACATCATTACCTGACACAATTGTACTACACAAAAATAAACAATAAAAGTTTACAGATATTCTTATAAAGATTAAACTCAATTTAATGACTATACATGAAGAGTCAGTCTATCAGGCTGGAAAAATGGCTCAAGAGTGTTCACTGCTCTTGCACAGGAACTGAGTTGGATTCCTTCCCTGTCTATTTGGCCTCAGCCCTGGAAGCAGAAACTGCTCGTGTCTAGCAAGTTGTAGTACTATATTCTTTAAGGTTTCCTTTTGTCCTATTAGGTGGCCTATTAATCTTTACATTAAACTTTCCCTTTAAATTTTAAAATGAAATCCAGGTGGATTAAAGAAAAACATGTACCTGGCGATTGTGGCGCACACTTTTAATCCCAGAGTTTGGGAGGCACAGTTCTGAATTTCAGTTCTGAATTCAAGGTCAGTCTGGTCTACACAGAGAAACCCTGTCTTGGGGGAAAAGAAATGAGAGAGAGACAGAGACAGAGACAGAGACAGAGACAGACTATAAAAGTATTGAGAAATAGGAGGTGGGAAGATCCTTCTAAACCAGAAACCTTAAGATCATAAACTTTAAAAAAAAAAAAGGTCAGAGATGGGCATGATGGCACATGCCTTTAATTCCAGCACTTGGGAAGCAGAGGCAGGGAAATCTCTGTGAGTTTGAGGCCAGCCTGGTCTACAGAGTGAGTTCCAGGACAGTCAAAGGTACACAGAGAAACCCTGTCTCAAAAACAAACAAAATAACAACAAAAAGGTCAATTGCAAAAAATTGCTTTTTGTACAATTTTTTAAAAGGTAGGTAAATAACTAGGAAAACAAAATATCTAATACATAGCAAAAACCTAGTACAGTTTATAGAGCACTCCTCTAATTTAACAAGAAAAGAAAGCTGAGAGTGCTCAGTCGGTATTTTGCCACACAAGCAGGAGGACCTGAGTTCAATTCCCCATCATCCACACAAAAAGCAAGCCAGAGATACGCATCTATAACCCCAGCTCTTGGGAAACAAAGACAGCAGGATCTCTGGGGCTTGCTGACCAGCAAATCTCACCAATTTCAGTTGTAACCAGCTGCTCAGTTCTAACCGCAAGTGCCAAGTTCAGTAAGGGACCCTGCCTCATAAAATGAGAAAGGATTAAAAAGACATCTAATGTCAGTCTCTGACATCCATGCACATGTGTGCATGCTCCTGCAAAGACATATACACCACACACGCAGGAATAAAATAATTAGCAAGTATAATTCAATGGGAAAAATGATATAATAGTCAATTCACAACAAATACTTAGTCAACGAGGGCCAGCAAGCCAGTTCAGTGAATGAAGTAGCTAGCCACACAAGCCTAGGGAGCTAGCTGAATCTGATCCCTAGGACCCATGAATAGAGGAAAAAACCACCTCTCACAAACTGTCTTTGACACCTCAGAAGCACTGTGCTATGAACACACATACCCCAAACCATTAAATAAAGTGATAAAAAAAAATAAAGTAAAGTAATACAAACATACCCTACCTGAAAACAATATAATCGCTAAGACTCAGGGATGGAACACTTACCTGGTATATACAAAGATCCTGGGCTCATTCCACAGCTCCATGAAAATGAAGAAGAGAATCAATCTACTTTTTAAAGCCACCATTTGTCATCTACCTGCTACAAACCCTTCAAAGGTATCTCTTTCATCTCTAAGGATAAGACCACTAACACCTCATACCTTCTCTCTGTTTGCTCCAAGAGAGGGACTCCTGCTCCATCAGACAGGAATACCAGGACCACCTCCTCTAAATGGCCAAATGCCTCATAAGTGTTGTACTGTGTGCCCCTCACAGGTCCTCAGGCAGAATTTTGGGATTCCTTGACTCCTCTATCAGTTGTCAAATATCCAATGCCATCAGCAAGCCCCTCAGGCTATTATCTCAAAATAAAGTTTCCATTAATCATCTTAGTCCAGACTCCACCTTTTCCTGGATTCAGGCCTCCCTTAAATCCTAGTGCCAATCCAACAACCAAAGCAATGTGGGTTTTTGTTTGTGGTTTTTGTTTATTCGTTTGTGGGTTGTTGCTTTCAGTTTTTCGAGGCAGGGTCTACCTCTGTAGCTCAGGCTGGCCTCAAACATTGTGGAAATTCTGCTTCAGTCTTCTGTGCTGGGATGACAGGCTTGAGCTATCAAGCCCAGCACCTTTTTTGTTATGTCCAACCGTATCACTCTTCTGCTTAAAACCTTTTCAATGTTTTCCCCTAGTGAAATGGATTGATTCACTTGCTCATTTTTAGAGTGGAAGCAGATCTTTAAAATGTTTTTGCGGCCCTACAAAATCGCCCTCCCCTATCTCTGTGATCGGCTCATTCTCACCCTGCTAACACCACTCCAGCCATAGCTGCCTCTTCAGTATGCTAGGTATGTCCTCGCGAAACTTTGCCTCGTGGCTAATTCCACTTCGTCCTTCAGGTCTCTGCATAAATTTTATCTGTATTGGAATATCTGTATCAGAAATCACTATCCCGACAATTCATTTAAAACCAATCCCAGGGCTAGTGAGAAGACTTAGCAGTTAAGATCATTTGTAACTCTTGCCGAGGACCCAAGATTAGTTCCTACCCTCCATACCAGGTAGTTCAAACTGTTAACTCTTACTCTTGGGAATCTAACACCCTCTTCTAGCTTCTGGGAACCTAACCTACCCCACAAGCACATATACACTTAAGTAATCAAAATAAATAAATAAAACAAGCCCAATGCTTCCTAGGACCCTGATCTACTGTTTTAAAGAGCATTTATTGGCTAAGAATGTATATAACCTGTGTGTGTTCAGTACATGATTCCCTTCATTAAAGCAGGGCTGTTTATTACCTGTCATGCTCACTGATGGATTATAATTACCAGAATTGTACCTGACAAGTAGTACACATTAGTAATAGTTGAATAAATGCTTTTACACCCGTCTGTGGAATAATCTAATTAATGACTAAATTACTACCTAGGAACAGAGACTGGATCTGGTTTGACTTATCTCGGTATTTCTTAGAGACTAACAGAGGGGTTAGCATAGTCCAGGCCCCAAAATGTTAATTAAAGAACACCTCCAGTATGGTAGGTATACTTGTAATCCCAGCACTTAGGACATGAGGTGGGACTACTGTTAGCTTGAGGTGAACCAGAGCTACGCAGTGAATCCAAGACTAACTTGCACTACCTAGCAGGAGAGTGTAACAGCCATCCAGAGCTTTTAATGAGGAAATCTACCTTCTCACATACCTTGGCAGGTATATAAATTGATACTTTTTTTAGCTTAAACTAGCAGAAGCTTTAAGATTTAAATCCATCAGGACATATCCTTTTAACTCAGTAGTCTCACAGATTTAAAAGCAAGAGTACCAGTGGTTTAGGCCTGCAATTGCAGCTACTAAGTAAGCTAAGGCTGAAGGATCTTAAGTTCAAGGACTGCTGTGTTAGAGTAAGGCCTTGTGTCAAGAGTTAAAAGAAACTAGAACTACAGCTCAGTAATATAGTGCTTGCTTAGCATGTACAAGGTACTGGATTCAAACCCCAGTAGAAAAAAAAGTACACCATCTTAGCACTGCTTACAAAATGAAGAGATTAGCAGCTAACCAGCGCATCAGTGGAAACACACAGCCAGGCAGGGTGTCTCATGCCTGTCATCCCAATACTCCAGAGGCAGGAGAACATCATGAATTGGAAGCCAGTTTGGCTAGACTGGAACCTTGTCCCAATAATAAAAATAAAAATAGGGGTTGGAGAGATAGCTCAACAATTAAGAGAACTGATTATTCTTCCAGAGGACCTGGGTTCAATACCCAGTATTCACATGATGGCTCACAACCACCTGTTAACTCCAGTTCCAGGGAGCCAATTTCCTCTTGTAGCCTATGTGGGTATCAGGGACAGACATATATGCAGGCAAAATACAAGCACACATAAAATAACAAAAATAATTAAAATAATAATGAAAAAAACAAGAAAATTCATTGTGCACGCCACACACGTGATGGAATAGACTTTTAATAAGAAAAAGACAGACCTATAGTACAGAAACAGACAATGGTCCTTCTGCTTTAGTAAACAAACTAGAGGGTCCTGGATTCAAATGTTCTGTGTTTGAATCCTGCCTCTCTAACTTACTGTAGCTCCAGGCATGTTTAATTTCTCTGTGCTTCAGTTTCTTCATCAAAAGCTATTAAAATAGCACCCCCTGCAATGGTTATAGCATGTCACATGGCCATGTAACCATTTACACACACATACACACACACACACACAGTAATGATAAGTAACATTTAAGTGAGATAAGAAAGTTGCAGACCTTTGTATGTAATACCCATCTATTTCAAAGATTAAAGGTAGCATGTCTATATAACAGAATAAAAAGCAGAACAGAAATCTCACCTCTGAAAAATGGAAAAATATACTTTTACTTAAGGTTTTTTTCCTAATATATAAAACATCCATGGAGGACTAAAAAGATGGCTCAGCAGTTAAGACTGTTCTCCCAGAGAACCTGAGTTCAATTCCCAGCACCCAGATGATGGCCCACAACCATCTGTAACTCTCGTCTCAGGGGGACCAGACACCCCTTTCTGACTCCAAAGGCCTCAGGCGAGCACATGGTGCACAAACATGCATGCAAAACACCCAAACACATAAAAATAAATTTAAAAAATAAAATAAAAGCATCAAAGGGGGCAGGCTTTGCAATGTTTTGAAGCTACCATATACTATAAAATGTGTAAATGAAGTTAAACGTATCTACATCCTCAAATACTTATCAGTTCCTTATGGGAAAACATTCAAAATCCTTTTTTCTAACATAATTTTTAAATAGAGAGATCATATGAAAAACAAAGGGGTCAGTGACATCACTCAGTAAGTAAATGTGACTTCTGTCAAGCCTGTCAACCTCAAAAAACACATATTGAAAAGAGAGAACCAACTCCCACACATTGTCCTCTGACCTTGTGGCAAATATACACACATACACAAACACACACAAATAACGGTAATTTAAAAAATTTTAATTTTAATAAAGCAAAACCAGGACAAATGCTTCTAAGATATAGTTTAGCTTCAACTGAAATCTGAAAATTTTTACACTTGTCTTTGAATTTTCAAGGGAAAATAATTTAATCAGTTGACACTGGTCTATTGAAATGCACCATCAAAAAAACCAAAACTTTCAAAAATTACAAAATAAGAAAAAATGTAAATGGCTACATCACATCTTGCCAATTACATACAAGTCTACTCTTAATATACCATATCCTCATGGAAAAACAAGCGAAGTATGTCAAAAGAAAAAGAGTCAGCAACTGCTACTGAGATGACAGGAAAGAAAAATAAAGTCCAAGACTAAATAATTAAGTTTAATGTCAGTTTGACGCGAAGGAATTCTTAACTCCTTTGTGGAGATTTAAATTCAAATGTGCTTTTAATTAAAGTTATCACTATGAATCCAACTAAAGAAAAAACTAACTTCCCAAGATGAACTTCTAAGCACACACTGACACAAGGAACTCAACTCAAACATATCAAATTCTATCTTCCTTTGAGAAGAACAATAGTTACGATCACCCGTTTACATTAATTTACAATAAAAAATTACAATGTAAACTTGAAAAATAGGTAATAACTCTGAACTGGGAATAGCAAGAATTGAGAATATGAGATTCCTCAACGCTAATGTTTTCCTCGATGCTGGGAAGTGCTTAGTCACTTCTGCCTATTTGCAGGGAAGACCATTTTCTATCTTGAAAAAGGCAGAAAATGTGGAGTCTAGACTCATGTCACCTGAGTTGTCCGTGGCAGGTAGTTAAGCACACCTACCAGAAGCCAGAGCTTTCTCTGTATTCTGCCTCTGTCTGCAGTAACAAAGAGGGTTGGGAAAGTTTTCTTCCCTGACACCAAATACAAAAGGTGAAAATTAAAAGGTCCAAAAAGCATCCCTGTTTCCTGACAGCCCACTATCTCTTCTCTTCTACTGGAATAAAACACCAAGCGAATTAAAGTCCAGGCTGGACATCACCCCTTAGATAACTAACAAAACCCCAAACTAGAGGCTAACAAGTTTAGGAGCACACTTCCCAGAGAGCAGCAAGAGCCTTAAAATCTGATAACATTGTTTCCAGTTCCCCCCACCACAAGAACAAACAGAAAGATTTTCACAAAATGTAACTTCAAGAGACTACAAATGGAGTACTTTCTGTGTCCAAGCACCTATCCCTACTTACACGTAAAGATGCTAAGCACAAAAGCCAATTAGAGAAATACACCTGCAAGAACTTTCTCAACTGGATACAGAAAATCTTGTCAAGAACCAAGCACCATTCTTTTTTTCCAAACATAACTCCATGTTGAGAAATTAAAAATAAAAAATCTGAAACAATGTGGCCAAAACTCAGAAGCACAGTTCAGCCCGCTGAAAGGTCAGGAAGGGTTCTAACAATCATTATGGCTTATTTAGGGCAAGGCCTTGTTTCCCTTCCAAAAATATATGAGCACTATTAAAAGACAGTTTGTCCTGCACCTGTAAGTCTCCGCTACTGAGGCAGGAGGATAGCTCAGGAGTTTCAGGCCAGCATAGTCAACGAAATGAGACCCCATCGCTTGAAAGGAAGAGACGAAATGGAGAAAAAGACTGATTCCCCGACTTTGGCTTTCTCGAGCACCATTTTCATTTCTAACACTCTCAAAATAATACTAAGCTATCCTTTTACAGATGAATGTTGCCGTCTTTATCGCATGGCCCCCGGCTTGCCCATCTTTCTCGATAAAGAGGCATGAAACAAGCACGCCTCGTGTGTCAGAAAGTGAGGTCCTAACAGACTAAGAAATGTGCCCGGGCTTACCATTCACCTACACTACCACTCACAGAAGGCTATCAAATCGTTACCGATCCCAGTTACTTGTACAAGTCACAGAACCCGGTGCAAAGAGCGCTGGAGAGTGGCCTGAGGAGGCGGGGGCGGAGGTGGGGCGAGAGGGCACACCGCCACTCCAGCGCCGAGGGCTCGCCTT
>LOEQ01001701.1:296623-323411 GCA_001685075.1 Bramus lutescens | reverse complement strand
AGGAGGGGGTGAGAAAGCTTCTCTCCACAGTCCACGGAGGAGGGGGTGAGAAAGTGTCCCTCCACAGTCCACGGAGGAGGGGATTAAAAGGCATCCCTCCACAGTCCACGGAGGAGGGGGTGAGAAAGCGTCCCTCCACAGTCCACAGAGGAGCGGGTTAGAAAGCGTCCCTCCACAGTCCACGGAAGAAGGGATTAAAAGGCGTCCCTCCACAGTCCATGGAGGAGGGGGTGAGAAAGCGTCCCTCCACAGTCCACAGAGGAGCGGGTGAGAAAGCGTCCCTCCACAGTCCACGGAGGAGGGGGTGAGAAAGTGTCCCTCCACAGTCCACGGAGGAGGGGGTGAGAAAGCGTCCCTCCACAGTCCATGGAGGAGGGGATTAAAAGGCGTCCCTCCACAGTCCACAGAGGAGGGGGTGACTGTAGAGCATTATCCATGGTGGGCACTGAACATTCGCTCTGGGGGATTGCCACTACCACATCACAGCCAGCGGTTCTCCTTCTAAAGCATGGTGTGTGAATTCCAATTGGCCATTCCATGGTGACTTGAGACATTATTATCACCAGATGAAGGCCCTGTGACACACAGAGAGCATTCTGGCTGTTCTGGGTGACCTTGGGAAGGTCCCTTCACCTTGGTCTTTGCTCCCCATCTGGAGAACAGGGTGAGGGCTGAGGATGAGGTGAGAGATGGGAATGCATTTCACAGACTTTCAGAGCCCTGGACACACTAGAAACATGGATGGCAAATCCAGTTTCATTTATAAGAAAACTTAGAAGAAAGGAAAACCTTTAGCCCGTGAGCTGCTCTGAAATGGTCCATGGTTTCACTTCCTGGAAACAACATTCTCCCTTTGTCTTTCCCAAGAGTCTAGTGAAAATGCAATTTATTTAATTTTGAGACTTAAACAATGGTTTCCAATGGAAGCACACTACATGGTGCCCTCTCTCTCTCTCTCTCTCTCTCTCTCCCACCCCCATTTTTCAGAGTGGATACAAATAGTTCAAAAGTCAGGTAGCATAGAGAGTTGACAATGAGAATGATGGCCCCTGGCCACCCTCTCTCCTTTTACCCATCTCCAACACAACAGTGTTCAACCCTTGTCTCCCATACCAGTCTCTGTCGCTCTAAGTGCAGCTATGTGCGACTTTTTTATAGAATACAGATAGACAAAGAACCAAGAGACAAACATTTGAACAGGAAGGGGATAAACAAAAAGAAAGGAAGATAATTCTGTCTGTCTTAGTATCCACTTGCCCACCCACAGATCTTTTTGTCTATCTGGTTCCCAACGCTAAAGAAAGCAACGTTATTCCTGTTTGTCAAGAGAGCGAAGATCCCCTAATGAGTCCAGGGTTCTCTTGGTTTTTGTTTGTTGTTTGTTTTTTGAACTTTCGTGAACCCTGTCAACGCAAGCTTCTCAGGCGTGTGCCAAGAGGCCTTTCCAGTTTACGTTTTCATTTTGTTTAGTTCTTCTTTCTTTTGCACACCACAGAAAAGTGATCAGCAGTAAAACCTCCACACTGGAGGCCTAGATGTGAATCAAGTCACAGGGAGTAGACACTTCAGGGCCTAGGAGTAAATCCTCAGTGTATCGATGTGGACAAATCCCAAAAGCCACCCAGAATAACAAGTACAGGATAAATCATCTCAATGAGTGCTAGCCATGCATATTTGATTTGCCCACCTCATATAACATTTTTGAGTGGAGGAAGAAAGGCCAGCTTGCTTTCCTGCACCCTAATTCTGCCTTGTTTCTCTGCTAACTGCCTTGACACTTTTAAATGTTACTACTGTTACTCCAAAGCGTCAATCTGAAATGGCGCCACGTGAATACCCATGCCTGAGGCTCCACTGCCTGCGCGATGATACGGGAAATTGACTGTCATGTAACCAAGATGCCAGGACATGTCCAAGGACCCCTCCCTCCCTTAGTCTCCAACTTTCACAGCGCCCAGTTCATGGATGAAGAGCCTGATCTCTCTCCAGCAGTTCCCTATTACTAAAGGCCAATTCCTCCCCCAGCTCCTTCCCTACTTTCTCTTGCAGCCTGGCATCTACTGTTCACTCTGTCTGCTCACGTGTCCTGCCTGGCTTGGGAAACCACTGGGCATATGTCATTCTCAGCCTCAGGCTCTGCTCATGCCAGGTTTTGGGGGTCATGCATGTTACTGAAGGTTTGATAATGAGTTACAATACAGTGTCAATGCAAAAACAGCTCTCACCTCAAGGGAGCTGAGTTTGTTTATTCTGGAGCCCAATATGAATGACCATGGTCTAGGAAGAATGGTTCAGGCTACCTCCATTCCATGTTCCCATGTGTGCTAGTTTCGTGAAGTTTTTACATTAACATGACAAAGAAAGTCATAAATCAAGACTTGGAAAAATATGTATTCTATCATTTTCAAAAGATTTATTTATTTTTACGTATATGAGTGCTTTAACTGCATTTGTATCTGTGCACTAAATGTGCGCAGCGCTCTCAGAGGCCAGAAGAGAGTGTCAGATGCCCAGGAACTGGAGTTACACATGGTTGTGAGTCTCCATGAGGTTTCCGAGAATGAAAACAGGATTTCTGGAAGGGCAGCCAGTGTTCTTAGCCATTGAGTCATATCTCCAGCACCTATTTTCATCATTTGAAACTACAATGTGTGTGTGTGTGTGTGTGTGTGTGTGCGTGCGCGCTCAAGAGCGCGTGTGCAGATGCAGAGGCCAGAGTACTCTTAACCACCAGACCATCTCTCTCTAGTCTCAAATCAAGACATTTAAAAACACACTGGTGGGTTAAAGCCATCATACAGATGGCCAGGTATTGTGGCCCACGTCTTCAATTTCAGCACTCAGGAGTCAGCAGCAAGATCTCTGAGTCTGAGAGCAGTCTGGTCTACAAAATGAGTTCCAGGACATCCAGGGCTACACAGAGAAATCCTGTCTCAAACAAAACAAAACAAAACAAACAAAAAATCAGAGAGATGGGTTGCAATACCAGAAAAATCTTAGCTATCAGCCTCAGATACTAGCTGAGAGCATTCTTAGCCTTTTGGTTAGTAGAAGCAGGGTTTTGGTTAAGTTAATACAGTCTGTTGGTCAGAACGTTGGCTCTAGTCACAGGATGTTAGTTCCCAAGAGAGGCGGGCCAGGATGGCTTTTCAGGGCCTGGTGCAGGCCGAGATAAACTGTCTCTAGGCTCTGAAGCTATGTACAAACTTCCAGCCTCTCCACACCATTGATGTTTTAGCCAGCCCTCCAGCCTGTACAAACATGGATTCTTTCCAGGGATTCTTGCTCACAGCGGCTTCCGGTGGCTTTTAGGACTAGCACATAACTCGCCTATAAATGCTCTGGCCACTTTGCACTGTGGGGCTGTCTAACTGTGGTGTGACTGGCTTGATCCTTCACCTCGCCCTCTGCTGCTAACCTAAGACTCTTCTCTAGTCTGTCTTGTTTGTTAAAACTGAAAATAGATTCTTTTCTCATTCCGTGTATCCAATTATAGTTTCCCCTCCCCTGCTCCTCCAGGTTCCTCCCTACCTCCCTCCACCCCGGATCTACTCCCTTTCTCCCATGAAACTACTAAGCTAATAGCTATAATATATGCACAGAGGACCTAGGGCAGACCCATGCAGGCTCTGTGATTGCAGCTTCAGTCTCTGTGAGACCCTATGAGTCCTGTTTAGTTGATTCAGAGGGCTGTGTTATCCTGGTGTCTTCCATCCCCTCCTGTTCTTACACACTTTCTACCTCCTCTTCCATGGAATTCTCTGAGCTCTGAGGGGAGGGGAGGGGTTTGTTTTTGGGGTTTGTTTGTTTGTTTGTTTTGTTTTTTTGAGACAGGGTTTCTCTGTGTAGCTTTGGCTGTCCTGGAACTCACTCTGTAGACCAGGCTGGCCTTGAACTCACAGAGATCCATGTGCCCCTGCCTCCCAAGAGCTGGGATTAAAGGTGTGCGCCACCACCCGGCGAGGGGAGGGATTTGATGGGGACCTCCAATCTAGACTCTCTGCATGTCTGACTGTGGGTCTCTGGACCCACTCCCATCTCCGTGGAGGAAGCCTCTCTGCTGAAGACTGGATAAGGAACTGATCTCTAAGTTTGCGAACATCATGAGGAATCGTTTCTGTTTGTTTGGTTTTACCCTGGGTCTTTGAACTTTTCTCTAGTCAGTCTTTGGGCTGCCAAATACCTGATATTTTTACATGAACCTTAAGTCAGCTGACTGTGTCTGCAGCTCGTACCACACCATGCTCAAAGGGACTCATGGCCTTGGTTTGTTTCATATTACCACAAAAGAGCAGACAACTTCTTTTGGAAAAAAAAAGATTTATTTTGGCTTAAGGTTAATTGGAAGATTAGAGGTAAACTGGGAATTTCAAGATGACATGAGAGGGTCTTTCACCTTCTAGCTGTTGACTAGAAGAGGACTGGTGTGTAGAGTTCTGCCCTTTCACATGACATGGTAGTGACCATTGTATGAGGGTGGGCCTTTCATGATCCAAATGTCTTTTATTGGGAGAGGGTTGTTTGTAGCCACAGCTGTCCCTGAATTTGAGGCCTCAGGCTCTGGAGCGCTGGGATTACAGGTGTGACTCACCACATCCAGTTCTGAATGCCTCTTAAAAATACCACCATCACCAGGATGGTGGTGCACACCTTTAATCCCAGCACTTGGGAGGCGGGGCAGGCAGATCTCTGTGAGTTTGAGGCCAGCCTGGTCTACAAGAGCTAGTTCNGAAAGAAAGAAAGAAAGAAAGAAAGAAAGAAAGAAAGAAAGAAAGAAAAGTTCCACTATCCTGGGGGTTGGAGAAATGGCTCAGCTGTTCAAAGCACCAGCCACTCTTCCTGAGGTTCAGGGTTTGACTCCCAGAACCCACATGGCAGCTCACTGTCCAAAACTCCAATTCCAGAGGATCTGACACTCTCTTCTGGCTCCATGGACACCAGGTACACATGTGGTACACAGAGGTACATATAACCAAAACACTCATACATATCAAATAATTTAAAAAAAAAACCAAACTCTCACCACGTCTCAATTCTGTGTCATGGTAACCAAGCCCCAGCGTGAGTTCCAGTGGAGCAAGCCACATTTAAATCATAGCACCTATCAGGCTGTTTTCCCCAAGCCCATCCTCACAACAAACCGCAACAAAATTCTCTCTCCACAGAAATGAAAAATGTCTCTTGTCTTTGTGACATAAAGAGCTGCAGCTGGGGACTGCTGGCAGGGGTACATCTCCCCTCTGCTGTGTCTCATGCCCTCTGTTTCTGGAGTGACTTACAGCTAACCCTCACAAACCCCATGAAGTAATTGGCACCATCAGTCCCATGTGACAGGTGGTACTGTCACAACTCAGAAGATGCTGAGTGACTGGCCTGCGCCTACTAAGGCTTTGTCTGTAAGGTCTGACTCTCTGGTTCCTCAGCAGATGTGTCAGGAAGCACGGAGGATGACAGCGCCCCCTGCAGGCTTTCCACTCGTGCCTCACGCCTCCGTCTCTGTTCTCCTTAGGCTTCCCCAGCAATGAGTTGGTGGAGGGACAATTTCTGGATCCTCTTGGCTGTGGCCATTATCGTTGTCTCCTTGGTCCTGGGTCTCATCCTGTTCTGTGTCTGCAGAAGGCAGTTTAGACAAGGTAATGATGGCCATCTTCTCTGGGCAGGTGGAGGTGGGGCAGGTGATGTCAGTACAGCGGAACTCGGATCCACCTGGGCGTGTGAGGGCTAAGCTTAGATGGAGCATCACGTACTTTGGTTGTGGTTTCTAGCCACGCCACTGACTTCTGTCCTGGGCCTCAGTTTCTGGTCTGTGTAGTGAAGGGGGGTAGATTTATCTCCAAAGACCTTGTTCAGAGGATTTGGATAATAGCAGAGGCAGACAGAGTCTGTCTCCAGGCACTGGAGCTGGAACCCTGTTTCTGCCTGGCGCTGATGTCATCTTTTCTGTGGGGCTCAGAAGGGAACAAACAGAAGTCTGTAGAAAGTCAACCATCTCCAGCATGCATTAAGACACACATGCAATCTGTGATGAACGTGTTTTGCCACCATGACTGCCTTCTCTCTCTAAGACCTGTTTTCTGCTCGTATCTCCAACTTGACCAGAGGTTTTTGGCCTCCCCAGACAAAGTGACTGTTTGGATATTAACAGTAACTTTAGATTATCTGTAAGTTTTACAGTTTGCTGTTTATCTCCAGAAACATGAACCCCAATCAGTGGCATGGTCCCTTGAGATTCTAGTCCTTTAAAAGATAAGTAAAATGTGGGCTAAGCCAGGAGCGTGCCCAGGGATGGTATACAGTGCACAGGGTGCCCTGGTGCACACACCTCTCTAAGTGATCAGCGCACTGTCCTTCAGGCAGCTGCTTAAGGTCGCAAGGCTGCACCAGAAGCGAAGTCTTTTTGGCTTGGTTTCCAACCTCTCTTTTAGAGCTGAGAAGAAGCCCAGAGGGGAGGCAGAGCCTTCATGGAGGTATTCCAGGTGCTGGTGGAAGAACTGGTATCAGATCTCAAGTGTTCTGGGTTCCCAATTTAATCTTTTCCCACTACCTATTAAGTAATGAATTTTTAATAAAAAGGAGGTGTATTTACTCTGAACTGCATTACTTTATACAACTAATATATTTTTTAAGGAGGGTGTTTGAGGCTCATACAACTCCTCTATCCATTGGCTAATTTTTTTGTTTGCTTTGTTTTTTGAGACAGAATCTCATATGGTCCAGGCTGTGCTTGAACCCCTGATCCTCCTGCCTCTGCCTCTCAAGTGCTGAGATTACAGATGTGTGCAATTATGCCCTGTGTATCCATTTTATTCTTTTAGGCCAGTGAGGTGGCTCAGCAGGTAAAGTCAATTTCCACTGACTGATCTGAGTTTGATCCCCAGGACTCCTGCTGAAAAGAAAGAACTGAGTCCCCAAAGTTGTCCTCTGACCTCCACACATGTGATATAAACATGTGTATGCACACACATAGATAAATAATGAGCTAAAAAATGTTAAGCCTTTCATTCTCAGATATGAACAAAAACATGACCCTTGACAAAAACCCTTATTTTCCCACTTTTATCTGGACTGACCTCTGTTAACAGTAGGTTATGGCAAATGCACTGCTTCAGCACGGGTTCTCTGAGGGAATATAACTTGTAGAATGAATCTCTCTATGTCTATAGAGAGAAAAGGGATTTAGTAGAATGGCTTACAGGCTGTGGTTCAGCTAGTCCAACAATGGCTGATGGTGAACGGAAAGTCCAAGAGTCCAGTAACTGTTCAGTCCACAAGGTTGGATGTCTCAGTAGGTCTCAGGATGTGCTGGCATCCTGAAGAAGCAGGCACTAATGTCAGTGAAGGAATGGATTTGCCAGCGAAAGCAAGAGCAAGCAGACAGAGAGCAAGGCTTCCTTCTTCTATGTCCTTTATGTAGGCTGCCAGTGGAAGTTGTGACCCAGATTAGAGGTGGGTCATCCCACCTCAAAGAGCTGAGTTAGAAGTGGACCTTCCTACTTCAAATGATTTCATTAAACAAAAATCCCTCACAGGTATGCCCAGTCATTTTGGACATTTTAGTTAATCTCAGATGTAGTCAAGTTGATCACCAATATTAATAATACCATAATAGCCATCACACACACCCAGAACACCACGGCCAAACTATTCTTCCCTTCCTTAGTTCATTTCCTCGCAACCACTCCTGCCTATTCACACTACCTACCTAGTGCCAATCAAGCCATGAAGCAATGCAGAAACAGCCCATGTGGCTGTTGCCAGCCCTGGGTCACCACCCAGGCTCTGTGACTTTATGGCCAGGGTCCAAATGCCAGCACCGTCACTTCAAAGCTAGGAGTTCCTAAGTCTGTTACATCTTGGCAGTTCCTCTCCACACATCCTAGATCTGCTGGTTTTCCAAGGACTTCAAAATGCTGAAGTCACAGCTTTCACTAATGTGCCCTAAGTGAATATGGTTCCCCTCCTTAGGCAAGAAATGGTCAATTGCCAAGCCCTGGAAACCTAATGGGAGAGATGAAGAGAAGATGTACGAGTAAGTGGAGGAGATTCCTGCTGTTCAGCTTTGAGAGCCATCTGGTCACTGCCACCAGGGCCCTTCCACTATTGCTCTGGTGTGTCTGAAATGCCCTTTCCTATGGACCTGGTGAGACGGATTCTCCATCTGTGGCAGGAGGGAGGTCCGGGGCACGGTGGGTGCAGTGCCCCTCTGGCATTCACTACCGGAGACTCCCCTGAGAGCATCTATCCGGATAGAGGTTGCTGTTAGGTTTTGGGTTGCAGGCTCAGGAATACTTCTTTTCCTCACGCAGATTGCAAGCATGATCCTCTGACAAAGTTGTCTACAAGCAAAGCATTCGCTTCCCCCTTTAAAGATTTATTTTTATGAGTATAAATGTTTTACCTACATGTATGTCTATGCACCATGTGTGTACCTGATTCCAAAAACCTGGAGTGAGGGACAGCTGTAAGCCACCATGTGGGTGCTGGAAACAGAATCCTCCAGCCCGTGCACCAACTTTACTTCTTCTTGTGACGTGTTTGGGACTCTTTTAGTGTTGTTTGTGCTGAGGTTAGGAGCAAGGATTCACAAGAAGGACTCATGGGACCTAGAAGTTGTCTCACTCACACAGTCTTTTGTTTGTTTGAGACAGGATTCTAGTATATATCTCTGGCTAGCCTGGAACTCAGGAAGTAGACCAGGCCGGCCTCAAACTCACAGAGATCCATTTTCCTCAGCCTCCTGAGTGCTGAGATCAAAGATATGCACCACCATGCCCAGCACAGCTACAGTTTAATATAGTCAAAAATAGATAAAATCAGCAGAAGAAAAAAGCCAAATAAGATGGACTCTAGGAGGAACCAGACGCAAGCCTCCAGCTGTCCTTCCCTGCTAGTCCTGAGGACAAATCTCAGCAGCTGTGTATGTAAATATGTGTGTCAACTCATGTGAAACATCACAGACCCAGGCAGCTCAGCTGAGCCTTGGTACACAGGGATTGTGGTAGACAGCCCATGACTGACTTAAGCTATGCAGTCTCCAGCCCCTCTAGGAGTCAAGGGTCCAGACGAACAGAAGCAGGCATCCCCCATAAATGATATCATGAGCATAACCATCAGAAGTAGCCAAAGTTCCAGGTGCATAAACACAGTGGTTGTCAACTTGATATTCTCAAAGCTGAGAGGTGATCACCCAGGACTCAGTCAATGGCTGACCTTTGCCTATGCAAAAGAAAAAAAAGTATATACTTTTCTAAAATGTATTTTATTGGGGTTTGAAGAGACCAGCAAATAGAACCTCTCCTTGCCCAGTCTGATCCCACTGATGAGTAAGTCAATCATGTATCACATATCACATAGCCAGATGGCCAACGCCTTGCTGGTATAGTTCAAACGTCCCACAGAAGTGTGGTATTGCTACAGGAAAATGTTTCCAGGAAGCACACCGCTCAACAACTTCCTATGAACTGAGCAGACACAGGTAACAGTGCCCAGTTCAAGAGTGGATTGCACTAACACCATGAATACTTATTTTCTAAGACCTTCAGTCATGGCGCCCCCAAATTCCTACTAGCCAGAAGGAATCAGCAAGGTGTTTGTTGTTGTTTGTTAGTTTGTTTTGTGCTTGACATGAACAGAACAGCACACAGAGTTTTGCATCTTTTGCTAATTTTTTTTTTCAGTACTGGGGGTCAATTCAGTCCCAGGGCTTCACACATAGTATTCCAGGCTCCACTATTAAGCTACAACCCCAGGTGAGTGCTGTTGCGGTCAGACTCATTGAATGTAGTTCTAGGTTGTTTGCTCTGCTTGCTGTAGCGCATCCCACTGTAGGAGGAGGCTATGGTCAATCTGGGTGTGAACTGCGTATAAGCTTCTGTTCCTGTAACAAATGCCTGAGGCAATCAGCTTAGAAAGAGAAGAGGTTTCTCTTGGCTCACATTCTCCAATTTCTAGTCCAGGATTGGTTAGCCCTGTTGCTTTGGGCCTGTGGTGAGGCAGTGCATCACGGAAGGAGTGCACCATTGAATAAAACTGCTCGTCTCATAGCCAGGGACAAGAGGAGGGGTGAAGAGAGGTGGAAGGGACTTGGGGACCGTGGCCACCTTTGAACACATGCTTTCAGTCACTTGAAAACTCCCCGCGAGGCCCCAACTCCTAACTTATTTTTACCCCTTTCCAAGAGCGCCGAGCTGGGCCTTTGAGGGCCATTGAACATCTGTCACAGCTGTGCTGTTGTGAACAGCCCCGCTTGGAAACATTCTAGACACATGCATGGTGAATTTGCAGCAGCACTACTGGTCACGGGGTTGATACTTAACATCAGGAGGAAGTCCATCTGTCTTGCAAACTGAAATACACCTGATGTGTGGTAATCACACAGGAGGATGCACGCTGTGCTCTAGGGACGATCCCTGCCCAGCCCCTGGGCTAGAGGAAATGATTTCTTTGGGGTGACAGAAACGGAATGCAGAATCTAGAAAGCAGAGGAAATGCTTCCAATGTGTAGGAATTGAGATCTGAATCTTCAACCCATTCATTGGCCTTGATATCTTACAAAGCAGCTGGCAGTAGGCTTGATTCAGACCAACCACTGACTCTCTCTCTCTCTCTCTCTCTCTCTCTCTCTCTCTCCCTCTCCCTCTCTCCCTCTCTAGGAATGTTCTTAATCCATCACCAGGGCAGTTACCTGCTCTGCCACCCAGGGGTTCACCTTTTCTGGGAGACCCTGGTAAGTACATTTTACTGATAACAGCTTCACTCTGGGTAGGATAATGAACGTAGGGAGCTCCTTGTTTAGCTTTACTAACGAGATACTACAGGCTGGGCGGCTTCAACAAGCGGGGCAACTATTTTCTCGCAGTTGTGGAACCTGGGACTCTGAGATAAAGGCCTTAACTACTTTGGTATCTAGGGAGGGTTCTTCCTGTTGCAGACTGTGGCTTTTTTTTAACTTTAGTGTGTGTGTGTGTGTGTGTGTGTGTGTGTACAGGTGTAAAGAATGAATGATATGCATGTGACAGTCAGGGGACAACCCTCAGCTGTGGTTCCTGGGCACCACCCACCTTTTTTAGAAAAGTCTTGCAGTCAGGCAGTGGTGACACAAACCTTTAGTCCTAGCACTCGGGAGGCAGAGACAGAGGGATCTCTGTGAGTTCGAGGCCAACATGGTCTACAGAAAGAGTTCTGGACCAGCCAGGGCTACCCAGGGAAACCCTGTCACAAAAGACCAAATCTTTTATTGACTGGAACTCACCAAGCAGATGAGGTGGGCAGGCCCATGAGTCCTAGGGATCTGCTCTGCCCTGGGATTACAGCTATGTGCCACCCTGACCACCACAATATAGACAGCAAGACAGACAGACAGACAGACAGCTATGGGTTCTGAGGATCAAACTTAGGTCCTCATGCTTTCAAGGCAAGTACTTTGCAGACTGAACTGTCTCCCCAGTCCCTTTCAGTGTTTCGTTTTGGTTTTTGATGCAGGGTCTCACGTAGCCCAGGCTGACCTTAAACTCCCTTAGCAGCCAAGGATTACCTTGAACTCCTCCTTCTGCCTTCATTTCCCAAGTGTTATGATTACAGGTGAGCCAGACAGTGATGGCGCACACCTTTAATCCCAGCACTCAGGAGGTAGAGGCAGCTGGATCTCTGTGAGTTTGAGGCCAGCCTGGTCTACAAGAGCTAATTCCAAAACAGAGTACAAAGCTACAGAGAAACCCTGCCTTAAAAAAGAACAAAAAAAAGGGGGGCTGGAGAGATGGCTCAGCGGTTAAGAGCATTGCCTGCTCTTCTGAAGGTCCTGGGTTCATTTCCCAGCAACCACATGGTGGCTTACGACCATCTGTGATGAGGTCTAGTGCCCTCTTCTGGCCTTCAGGCATACGTGCAGAGTATTGTATATGTAATAAATAAATAAATATTTAAAAAAATAAATAAAATGATTACAGGTGAGCCCCACCATTCCTGAATGCTTCCTGGTTTCCTTGACTGGCTCCCTGCTAGACATGACTTCATTTAAGATTGAAGTCCACATAGCTCTGTGAAACTGACGGCTATCATTGCTCCTTGGACAGAGGACAATACTGAGACCCAGGGAAGTTAAGTGACTAATCCATGATCACCAAACTAACTGACCTCTGGAGTCTAAACATGAACTCATTTCATAGGAAATGGAATAGCAATGGTTTTTCAGTTTCCTTGGAGAAAGATAAGATTATTGTGGTGGCAAATCTGATTCTCATTATAGGTGCAGCTAGGCTATTCATCAGTGTGTTAATCTATTTTCTGTTACGGTGACAAAATACTCCAGGCTGGGTAGCTTTTCTAAATAGAGGCTTATTTTGTTGGCAGCGTGGGTGGTTGAGTATCCACACTGCATGGCACTGGAAAGCTACATCACATGACAAACATGGCATCATGGCTGGAGCCCATGTGACAGCAGGAAGTCATGTGGTAGGACAGAGTAGAGAGCAAAGAGAAGGACCCATATCGCTTCTAACTAGGCTCTATCTCTTAAAACAAAAACAAAATACCATTTTTCCTTATTTTAGTTTTGTGTTCGTAGGTGTTTGAGTGTCTGCCCACATGTGCACCGTGTCCAGAGTCCAGAAGAGGGCACTGGGTCCCCTGGGGCTGGAGTTAGAGGTGGATGTGAGCCACCTGATATAGCTGCTGGGAACTGAACTCAGGACCTCTGCAAAGCAGTAGGAACTGTTAACGGCTGAGCTCGCCCTCACACACACACCACATTGGTGACCCAGTCCCCAATGCAGGAGCTTCAGGAGACTCATCCTCAAGCACAGATGAACAGCAGCAAGCATTCTCGTTCCTGCTGTGGACTCATTCTGCAGTGATTCTATCTTTGAAAACAACCTACACACACATACACATCCCATTTCCTTCCTTCTTAAGAGGCAGATTTGCATGTAAGCAATGGCAAAGGGTCCTGGGGAGCAGCCTAGGGTGTGGGGAGGGATGCAACCAACAAATGCACCAAATCCTTGTGATCTGAGATCTGTGGACACAACTGAGGTCACCTAGCAACAGGCTGTGGTCTGTTTCCTAAGTGTTTGCATCATAGCTCCCTGGATGTGAGGCTCTGAAAGCAGAGATGTGGGAGTCAGGAGAGCCGCCCAGCATTTGCCACTTATGCACTTAGGTGATCCTGAGATGTGTGTCATGTCTGTGCTGGTTTCCATTTGTGAAATGGGGAACTGGCTTTCCAGGAAGTGGGAAGGTCTGTAACAGGCTCAAAGCTCAGAGGACTTGCATTGTAATGACCCTGTTTCTGCACTTTAGCCCCACAGGAAGTGCCAAGTCAACCACTAGCTTGGTACTCATCAGTGAGGAAAGTTAGAAACAAGAAGGTCTTTTCCATCTCGGGCTCTGAAAACGACTATGACGATGTTGAGATCCCAGCAGGCGCTGAAAACCAGCATTCTAAAACAACCACGCCTTCCTGGCAAGCTGAAAAGGGCTTACACAGCTCATTTTAGAATAATCTAGAATGGTTGGACTGTAACACAGGTACTTCCCAAACCCCAGAGGAAGCCACCTACGTAGGAGCTACAGCAGAGGACAGGACAGTTTGACATTCCCGATGCTTCTGTTGTTCCCGATGCTCCAAACGCCCTGATGCTCCACACGACCTGATGTTCCAGATGATGTTCCTGGTGTTTCTGATACTCCAGAAGCTCTGGCCTGAGACTCAGAGGTCTAGCCCTTGCACTTCTCTGGAGGCTGTTTCCTTAGTGTGGGCCACTGGGCCTGTGAGCATTGACTCATTTTTCCACATCCCCCTTTGTTCCCTTGGTAAATGTGGGTCTGAGAGATCTTAAGTCTTGGTATTTGATTGTGTGGAACCTCCCAACTACCCTCCCTATCTAGACCATGGCTTGGATGCCTACCTCCCTCCTTCCAGGCCCTCCCCACTCCTGCTCCTCTTAGAGGCTGTGGCTTGTCATTATAGCTGAGGGTCCTTGAGGTACGCAGGTCACCACACTCAGAGTCTGGAAGGAAAGGAAGTGTGTTTTGTTCTAGTGAAGCTACCCCACCCACTCACACTCCAACTCCCAGTACCTTTACAGAATGTGGACCAAACTCATCAAAGAGAGTCGAGCTCTTACAGAAGCTTATTTCATGTGCTTCTGGATAGTATTTTTAACAGTCAACAAAGAACACAAGTGGCCTTCTGACTTCCACCTCCAGCTCTGCTGGAGGCGCCAGGAAAAGAAGGCTTCCCCAAAGTCTTCAGACAGCACCAGCCAGAAGCAGCTTATTCAAGATGAGAGTTCAGGGTTTAGCATCCTTTCTGTAACTTTCATTATTACATCTCTGAGTCTATATTGCTGTCCTTCCATCCCTATCTTTCCTGGGGTGTTATCTCTCACCTTCCTCAAAGCGTTCCTGAGCGACATCACCAGCATCTGCAGGACTCAGCGCCTCCTCTGCCCTAAGGACTCCCCACTGCAGGCCCCAGCTGAGCACTCTCTACAGTTCCAGGATGCATAGCCTGCAGCTATGTCTGTCTGATTATCCCACAGGACCCTCAAGTCCAGCACATTCCATGGAGACCTACTCCCAAGCCCAGGCTTCTTGTGCTGGGTTACTTTCTCCATGGCTGAGGGCAGAAATTAGCATCCTTTCACACATCCTTTATTGTCAGCGTTCCCCACTTCCTGTTGACTACGCTGTTCCATCACCACTCTGAGGTCAGCCATGGCCAGCACTTCCCAAAGACAACTTTAAGAGCCTTTATTCAGTATCCTGCCTCTGGTGTCTCACACTCCAAAACCCTGTTTGGCAGCTGGTGATTTTCTTAAGTAAACATTCCCTCTTAAACACCTTACAAGATTCGTCAGGATTTTGTTATGTTTTTGCTTACCACCTCCTGGCAACCTCCACCCTGCCCAGTGTGTTTCCTTCATTTGAAAATACCTTTGCTAGCTGGGTGGTGGTGGCGCATGCCTTTAATCCCAGCAGAGGCAGGTGGATCTCTGTGAGGCCAGCCTGGTCTACAGAGTGAGTTACACAGAGAAAACCTGTCTTGAAAAACCAAAAAGAAAAAAAAAAAGAAAATACCTTTGCTATGGTCTCTCTTGCCCCTGCTCTATGTGATATTCCTCCCCACCTTTGCTTCGTAGGCACCATTCCATCCTCACCACCCAACATATTGGCACTGTGCCATCCTCCTCACTGTCCCGGATATAGTGGTGGCTTTCATAGGTGTTTTCCCTCAAAACTCTAGCATCTGTAACGGTGTAACGGTCTGCTCAGGGTCTTGCACTTCCTTGCACTTCCATTGGCCCAAAGGTGACGTCAGAGAAGGGGTGGGGCTTTCTCTCAGTTGTTTCTCTGTTCCTAGCACGCAGCAGATGATCAGTGAGTCCAATGGTCAACTGGATGAATGAATGAACTCGGGCAGGTTTCCATAATTTCTTGGCCCTAGGAGAGGTTTCCTTCATACATGATTGGACACTTACTCTCTGTTCTTCCTATTCTGGGGGCTTGTTGTGGTTTAAAACGTAAAGTGTCCCCCATAGGCTCACATGTTGAGTATTTGTTCCCCAGCTGGGGGTGCTAATTTGGGAGGGTCTGGCAGTGTTAGGGGGTGAGGGCTAGCTGAAGGGAGTGGTGGTTGCCGGGGGTGTATTGTCAAGGGCTGTGTTCTGCTGGGGCCCCCTCTTATCTGTTTCTCTCAGGCCTTCTACTTCCGGCTACCCTGTAATGAAGCAGCCTCTCCCGCCTGCTCACACATCATGCCATTCGCCTCACACCAGGCCTAGAAACGCAAGCCGGGTGACCATGTTCTGAACGCTCTAAAATCATGAACCAAAAGGAATCCTTTCTCCTCTAAGTTATTCCCTAAAGTCTCTGGGTCACAGTGATGTGCAAGTGACCAATCCAGGCTCCTTAGGGTAGGACTTGTGAGGCAAATTTCTATTTTCCAAGTGTCTAGAGTAAATCCTGGCATGTAGAAAGCACTTAATAAATATATTTTTTGAATGTTGAACACACAGGGAGATGTAACAAACAGCTTAATCACCAACAAAAATAAAATAAAAATTTTGGACACCTATAATTTTGTTAGACTTTGAGCTGGGTACATGTCATAAGACTATTTTCTACTGCTAGTCTGGATGACAGAATTAAATATATCAAGACCTCAGAGGACTCAGTGTGTATCCCAGCCCTGCAGGACAGCCAGAGCCAGTGGCCAGCTACATGCCCACTGACTTAGAGGAGTCTAGAAACCAGAAGGCAGATTCACTGCATCCAAGTTCACTACCTAAGGGTACTGCAATGCTGCTGCCTTGTCATTTTGAAGCTATTCATTGGCCACCTTGGTGGTTTTAGAAACTTATGCTATAAATCGCAGAACCCTAGTTCTCTCCTTTTTGTAAATTATATTTATTTTATGTGTAATGGTATTTTTCCTGCATATGCATGCAGTGCCCTTAGAAGACAGCATTGGATCCATGGGGACTGGAATTACAGACAGTTGTGAGCTGCCAGGTGGGTGCTGGGAATTGAAATCTGGTCCTCTGGAAGAGCAGCCAGTGCTCCTAACTGCTGAGCTATATATCCAGCACCACCATGGTTCTTTTGATAATACAGTCTTGTCTTCTGTAAGAAATGCACAAAAAGCCAAGCAGTAGTAGCTCAGGCTTTTAATCCCAGCACTGGGGAGGCAGAGGCAGGTGGATCTCTGTGAGTTCAAGGACAGCCTAGTCTAAGGAGTGTGTTCCAGGACAGCCAGCATTACACAGAGAAAACTTGTCTTGAAAAACAAAAAGAAAAGAAAAAAGAAACAAACAAAATTATGGGTCTGGAGAGATGGCTCAGGGGTTAAGAGCACTTCCTGTTCTCCTGGAGCCTCCCCTCCCAACCTTCCTGGCTTTGTAGGATACATGCACAGGTTGTGGTCTTGCAGGTGGTCACTGGTGTCTCTGGAAGTCTTGGGAAGGCCCTTCTCCATGGCTGCCTTGGGCTTTGTCTTAGCAAGGATTCTGTTGTCCTTCACCCTCATGTAGTTTTCTGCCTGGCCTTCAGGATATCTGTGGCATCTTTTGAAACTGAGGAGGACGTATCCAGGCACAGAGGGAATACATTTTGCTATTCATGGAGATAGCACTTTGCAGGCATCCATACTGTGCCATTCTTTGGTGGCCTGAGCTGTGCCTGGTTCTGCTTCAACCACAGCTGGGCGGTCAGACTGCTCAATCACAATGCAAGGAACCATTCCAGGCCCAGGACCCTAGCTAGCATCCTAGCCTGGAGAGCCCCCCCCCCAGATCTCTGAGATGCTGTCTTTGTTGTTTGCCATTGTTCTAAGATTAGCATCTAGCAGAACTAATGCATCAACAGTCTGCCAGCCACCTCTTTGGTGTTTTTGATGAATAGGTTTTTCATTCTTTACAATATGGCCAGATTGAGAATGTTCCAGATCTTCTTTTCAATGCAAACAGTCAGGATAGGATGCCGAACCCACAGCCCTTTCCTCACCACCTGCCAAGTGGCCTCATCATTGTCCAGTCCCTCTGAAAACACCGAGACACAAACGGGCTCAGTCTCTGGCCACTTTACAACAACGGCCACCTTCCCCCCCACCCCCATTTCCAGTCACCTTACTCCCCATTCCCACCAGAGTGGCCTTCGATGTTCCTGTTACTACTGCTGTTCATGGGCTCTCATGCGATCCCAGAGATGACTGGAGGCTTCCCTGAAACTCTTTGCCTCTGAGCCTTGACAAGAAACTCCCTCAGGGTCTGATTCCGTTTTTCTCCAACATGCATTTCACAACACTTCCAGCCTCTTCCTAGCACCCAGTTCCTAAACCACTTCCACATTCTTGGGTGTTTCTTCACAGCCGAGCACGCCACTTCTCAGTACCACTCTTTGTCCAAATCCATGGGCAGCCGTGAGAAGGTATGGTTTCTTATGTGTGCCACTCAGGCTTCCGTCACTGTAACAAAAGACCTGAGCTAATCACTTACCAAAACAAAAAGTTTATTTTGGCTCTTGGTCACTGGATCATTGGAGGTTCCGGTTCTTGACTGGTTTGACCCCGCTGCTGTAGCCTGTAGGAAAGTAGGCTTGTGTCACAGCAGAAGGGGACAAGACGAAAAACTATGCACTTGGTGGCCAAACGGCAAAAAAACAAAACAAAACAAAGGACCGGGGTCTTGCTAATCCATTTGAGGACACCCTCCCCCAAATAATCAAAAGACCTCCTACTTGGTCCCACCACTTAAAGACTACATCCCCTCCCAAAAACACCAGTCTGGGGATCAAGCCTTTAATACATAGGCCTTTGGGGGGCATTCAAGATCCAAAATAGAGCCCCATTTAACTTAGAAACAATAGAAATCTCCTGCTCTGCTTCAAAGATGGAGCCTGCCTTGCTTGCCCTCACATGCTGCACATGGAAGGAGCTTTCCAGGGACTTCTACTGTAAGGGCTCTAATCCCATCTGTGAGCACATAGGTCCTATGCCTTAACATTGCCACATGTGTGGTAGGGGTGTATGTCCACATATAAGATCTGGGGGATATAAACTGCACTCGAGGGTTCAGAAAAACCACTGAACTAGACCACTCCATGAGTAAAAAAAAGTTTGTTTGGGGAATCATACTGCTGGGGTCAGAGAATAGTCAGCAGTGGGGAAAGCCTTGTCAGTTATAAGGGGACAGGTAGCTTGGCAGGAGAGGCTGCAGAATAGCCTGGGATTTAGCATGTGGGCTTTGATCTGTAGCAGGCTGTCCCAGAACTAGATGGCCTTGCCCAAAGCAGCTAACCTTGGGCTGGAGAAAAGAATCAGAGGTTTCCTAATCAGTTTTGGTTTTTCTGTTTTTCTAGTAACAACCCTTGTGTTTTACCCAGTCAGAGTCCTTCTGTTAAGGCCATTGTCACCAGTAGTGCCATTTTGGGAACCCTGCTTTGGACCTAACACAAGAAAATACTCAGACAATGTCACACACAATAGGGGAAATGGGAGAAAATGGCATGTCCTGTCTTTCCAGCCGGAGGTGGGCTTTGCCATCAAAGAAACCTGGGGTTGGAGCTACGGATAAGCCAGCTGTCATCTACTGGGTCATCACGTCCCCAGACACACTGTTCATCATTTGTACTGCTTCAGCTACAGTTGGAGGTGTTGGGTTCCTGCTGCCATTTCACCTTTCGCTTACATGGTTCTGATCAATAGACATAGTAAAGGACTGCCGTGGGATGAGGGGCATTTTGATAGGAGCCACGACAGAGCCAACCCCGACGGAGTCCTTCCTGTGGGTCTGCGCGCACGGTTCAGTGTAACCATGGCATCGAACCGGCAGTGCCAATGGGCTGTGAACAAAGAAGAGCTTTGTCCTTTCTTCCCCTCCACACTCTCTCCTTGACAGTCCTTGAAACACAGTGAGGGACTAGATCCTGCTTTCTGGGATAAGGACAGATGCCACTGGCGTCATGGTCATTCTTAAATAAACCCAGGTATAGGATAAAGACGTGCCTGCATTTGTCAGAATTCAGATTTCTGCGTTTCAACCTATGTAAATGTTAACTCAAAGAAAAAATGGGTACCAAATATTGAGCTTTGTTTCACGCTATAGACATATTTGATATTAACATATTTAGAGGGATGCTCTGTTGTCTATAGTTTATCTTGAGATGTGTACAAAGAAATAGATGGCTCTAGAACCTTCACTTTCAGGTCTGAGGGTTCGGTTGTTTTATTTTTTAAGGAAACTTCCTGTTATCAAACTGCTTACCCACTTCCTGCAGGTTCAGTGCACACAAGTCAGTGGTAAAACTTGGCACCCGTTCTCCCTGTCACAGAAAAGTGACACCGTCCACTTCCTCAGTGATTTGGAACAACTCCAGTCAACAAAATCACCCCCCTCTCCTCATCATGAGCATGGAAAGGGACTCTTGGAAAAGACAAGACTCCCTCCTGCCCAAGGGGTGACCTTTCTGAGCCTGGCTGTGCAGCCCTCCAGAACTTCTAAGGCACAGTGGTCTGAGCCATGTCCTGGGGTCAGCCCAGCGTCACCTCCACATGGAGTGCTTTTCCTCCACTTCCCTGTTGTGCAGCCCAGTTTTTAGATTAATACTTTCAGATTTCTCTTTTGATCCTACTTTCTTTCAGTCACGTATAGAACATGTGACACTGATTGGTTAGTTGAGGCTTTCCCACAGGATTTGAAGCTGAAGGTGTAAAACCTGTCGAGGAGGCACTGACCTGAGCAGGGACTCCACATCCTGAAAGGCAGTGAGTGGTTGAGTTCCTGTGTGCAGCTGTGCCTGATGTGGACATGACTCTGGGCTCCTATCCCATGAGCCAGCATTCTTCACAAGCTTTCCATGCTCCCCTTAAGTCCCTTCCCTCCACTGCTGCCCAGTCTGTCTTCTCATCGCTCTGTGTGTTTTCATGTATGTGGGCACAAGTGTGTGAAGGCCCAAAGATGGCATCAGGTGTCTTGTTTTGCTTTACTTTATTTTTCGAGATAGGGTTTCTCTGTGTAGCTTTGGAGCCTGGCTGGCCTCGAACTCACAGAGATCCACCTGCCTCTGCCTCTGGGATTAAAGGCATGCACCACCACCACCCATCCAGGTGTCTTTCTTGATCACTCTCCACCTCATACACAGAAGCGGAGTCTCTCACCTGAAGACACAGTTTACCAATCCTGTGGCGAGATTTATAGGCAGGTTGTCCAGAAGCTACATGGGTGCGGGGATCCAAACCCTGGCCCTCATGCTGGCACAGCAAATGCTCTACCCACTGGCCCATCATCCGCTAAGCACTGAACTTGTCCTCATCCATGTGACCTAATGGGAAAGCCTCCCAAGTGACCTCTCCTCTAACTTTTCTCTTACTTGCCATTAGAGGGAACTTTCTCAAACACACACAACTGGGTCACAGCCCTCCTTAAACCTTACAGTGGCTCCTGAAAATGACAAAGACCAAATCCAGACTCAGTAGGACACCATGCAAATCTGGCTAAACTGGTTCCCACCGGCCTTATTTTGACACCTCCTGCCCACCCACCGCAGCCCCCGGGTCACTGGAAACTACCTGCATTTCCCCAACTCGTCAACTCAGTTCTAGGGTTCTTGCTCTCTCTTCCTTCTGCTGGGAACTCAGTTTCCCTTAGAGGCCAGGGGGAACATCATTTACCTTGAGGGTTCTTCCCTGAGGCTCAGTTGTACCCTGCTTTGGCATTTTGCTTGTCATAAGGCATAATATCCGTCATCCTGTGGTTACTGCCTATCTTTCCCCTTAGGTACCAGGTTCCTTGAGAGTCTTAGGGTAACTGTCCATTCCGCCCTGCCCAGGGTCGTTGTGACTTTTGTTTGAGAGCCGGCATATTATCAGTGCTTCTTTTCACTCCCAAAGGTGTCTTGTTTGATAATAAATCGTGTGTTCAGCCCACTTGTTCTTGATTATGTTAGTGTCTGTGTGATATAAGTATTTAAAAATTATTGCCACATAAAGGCATGAGAAAACCATCCTGCCTAGATCTTCTCTTATTCTATTAAACAAATACAGGTCCAACATTCCTTGTTTGAAAATCTTGAATACAAAACATTCCAGAATCCAAAAGTGGGCATCATGATGCCACAAACAGAAAATCCCACCCCTAAGCTCATGTGCAGGTCACAGAAGAAACGTGAGTACAGCAAAGATGTTCCTGTCAGGCCGTGTGTACAAGAGACATATGTAAGGCCAGGCTTGGCTGCACTGAAATGGGTAAGCTGCTAAGTGCAACGGTTCAAATGGATTTGTCTAGTTTTCCATGTGCATCCACTTATTAAAAATATCTTTTGTAAACAAGGTGGTAGTAGCACATGCTTATAATCCCAGCACTCAGGAGGCAGAGGCAGGAGAATCTTTGTGAGTTTGAGACCAGCTTGGTCTACAGAGTGAATTCCAGGAACAGCTAGGGTTACACAGTGAAACCCTGCCTTAAAAACAAACAAACAAAAAAAAACAAAGAAACAAAACAAAACAACGATAAAAAACTTTTGAAGTCTGCAGAGATGGCTCAGTGGTTAAGAGCACTGGCTACTCTGCCAGTTCCTGGGGATCCAATGCTTTCTTCTGGCTTCTGGTGGCACTGAATTCATGTAGTGCTTGTATAGACAAGCAAGATAACATAGTCACATAAATAAAAAATAAGACTTTAGCTGGTGGAGCTGTGTACATCTTTGATCCCAGCACTTCGGAAGCAGAAACAGATGGATCTATGAGGTCGAGGCCAACCTTAGCTGCACAGTGAGTTCCAGGACAGCCAGAACTACATAGTGAGGCCCTGTTTCAAACAAAACAATCTTTTGTAGAATAATATGTAAATGAAACAAATTAATTTAATGTTTAGACTTGGTTGCCATCACAAGCTGTCTCATTAAGTGTGCTATCTAGTTTTATATCAACTTGATATGAGCTAGAGTCATCAGAGAGGAGGGAGCCTCAGTTGAGAAAATGCCTCTGTAAAATCTGGTTCTAAGTAAGCCTTTAGAGTATTTTCTTAATTAGTGATTGATGGGGGAGGGTTCAGCCCACTGTGGGTGATGCTATCCCTGAGCTGGTGGTCCTGGGTTCTGTAAGAAAACAGGCTGAGCAAGTCATGAGGAACAAGTCAGTAAACAGCACCCTCCATGGCCTCGGCATCAGCTCCTGCTTCTAGGTTCCTGCCCAGTTTGAGTTCCTGTCCTGACTTCCTTCAGTGACAGGCTACAGTGTGGAAGTGTGAGCCTAATAAATCCTTTCCTCCCCAACTTGCTTTTGGTCATGTTGTTTCATAGCAGCAATAGTAACCCTATGTTAGACACTAAGTATACAAAACTAGTTCAAAATCTGAAAAAAAAACCTGATGTTTGAATTACTTTCAATCCTAAACAATCCAGATAAAAGATATTCAACATGTAATTGATTAGACAATTTTTAGATTAAGGTATCCTTAACACAATTCAAAAATGTCAGTAATTCACAAGTCTAAGACCAGAAACAAACTGAACTGCTGTCTCCTGAAAGACCTCTCTGCATAGAATTCCACCTCAAACCATGCGTCCACCTGGATCAACAGCTGCAGGGCCCAACACCAGGAGCCCGGCTAAAAAGACAGAGAAGTAAGGCCTGGTGTGCTGGTGTAAGCTGGTAATTCTGGCGCCTGGACAGGTAAGTAGGTCTGGTGTGCTGGTGTGAGATGGTAATCCTGGCGCCTGGACAGGTAAGTAGGTCTTGTGTGCTGGTGTAAGTTGGTAATCCTGGTGCCTGGACAGTTAAAGCCTGGTGTGCTGGTGTGAGATGGTAATCCTGACGCCTGGACAGGTAAGTAAGGCCTGGTGTGCTGATGTAAGATGGTAATCCTGGTGCCTGGACAGGTAAGTAAGNCCTGGTGTGCTGGTGTGAGATGGTAATCCTGGCACCTGGACAGGTAAGTAAGGCCTGGTGTGCTGATGTAAGATGGTAATCCTGGCGCCTGGACAGGTAAGTAAGGCCTGGTGTGCTGGTGTGAGATGGCAATCCTGGCGCCTGGACAGGTAAGTAGGTCTGGTGTGCTGGTGTGAGATGGTAATCCTGACGCCTGGACAGGTAAGTAAGGCCTGGTGTGCTGATGTAAGATGGTAATCCTGGTGCCTGGACAGGTAAGTAAGACCTGGTGTGCTGGTGTGAGATGGTAATCCTGGCGCTTGGAAGTAGAAGCAAAAGAATCAAGAGCTCAAGGTCATCCTTAGCTACACAGCAGGCTCAAGGCCATCTTGGGCTAAATGAGACCCTATCTTAAAATAATAAATACATACATACATGTATGCATGCATACACACGTGTACTGGCATACATAAATACAGTAGAGCACGTCTTCTACTTGAGGATGCCATTCACTCAGGCAGTTCCACTGACAGTGTGGGTAATCTGCTCAGGGCAGATGAAAAGCAGCTTCTACTTGTACATGCGGTACACGTTGCATTACCAGGATCACTGCGGCTCCAGGTGTGTCCCCTGAACTGGGTGTGCTTCTATCCATAACCTATATTGCCTGCTCTCCCTTCATACACTTGTGTGCTCTGCCTTGGGTAAGTGGCTGAGTGAAATTTCACTTAATTCGCATTTGGTCGCTTAAGGCTTTCCACTAGAAATAGCCAGGGAGGTAACTGTTGACTGAGGCTACATCATTTTACTAAAGCAGAATGGAGAAGGTCCCTATATGGAGAGCCAATGTAAACAACCAACCAATGAACATTGCTGCCCTTTCGGCCATCTACTGCAAAACTCAGTCGTTGGTATAGATTTATCCATTTATCTATTGATAAAATTGAAGGTTTAGATCATCTACACTTAAAACAACTTAGGTCTTTATGTGTACAGATATGTGTACCACATGCTTGCAGCGCCCACAGAGGCCAGAAGAGGACATCGGATCCTCTGGGACAGGAGTTATGGATGGTTGTGATCCACCATGTGGATGCTGGTTACCAAACCCAGGTCATTTGGAAGAGCAGCCATTGCTCTTAACCACTGAGCCATCTCCCCAGTGCCCCACCACACCCTAAAACAAATGACTGTGGTCCTATTTCTTTTGCTCCCAAACATGATAGCTGGATTTCCACACTACGCTCTGAGATGCGGTCTTCAGGCTTTGTTGTCAGCTCATTACCAATCTGACATGAAGGGGAAAATCTACTGGTGTTTCTCTCATTGGAAATGAAAACTGAGAGCTGGGCAGTGGTGGAGCACACCTTTAATTCAGCACTTGGGAGGCAGAGGCAGACAGATCTGTGCAAGTTCAAGGCCAGCCTGGTCTAGACTGAGTTCCAGGACAGCCAAGGCTACATGGAGAAAACCCCATCTCAGAAGAAAACAAAAAGGAAAAGAAAACTGAGAAAGTTTTAAAATGTTTACTTAATTTGCATAAAAATAAAATCATACATGTTAATATATTTATTTTAAAATATAGATAAATCTTGTCTGGCAAGATGCCTCAGTCAGGAAAAGGCATTTACTGCCAAGCCTGACAACTTGAGTTTGATATCTGGAAACCACATGGTGGAGGGAGAGAACCGACTCCCTGGAAACTGTCCTCTGTCATCTATACACATATGTGCACACGTGTGCACACTCACAAAGTGTAATAAAAATAAATAAATCTATTTTCCAAAATGAAAAAATAAGAAGAGTGTTACTGTATATGCTATATCTTTTTCAAATCTCTTTCATTATAGCTAAACAGAGAGCATCCAGAGTGATCTCTGTTTCTACAGCTAATCTGTCACAGTCCCTGCTACAGTCTCTGTGGAAGTTCCTCTGTGCGTTCATTCAAGACCACATAAACAGTGGAAATAACCTATGACCGTTATGAAAATAGTTTGATCTTGTGACCCAGGCCACACTTTGAGAACCAATGTCCTCAAGAAGTTCAACTGCCTGTATGAGATGTTCCCTTGTAGTGTTGTTTGCCATAATGAGACAGTGGAGCCAATTTATCTGTCCATCAAGAGGGGACGCTCAGTGCCATGGGAGCCACACAGATGTTGCCTTTCTTGTCAGTTAGCACAGGTTAGTTCATGATGCTCAATAGGTTTTTGTGGGAGGGAAGAAGAAAGGAAGGAAGGGAGAACTTGAAACTTGCCATTTTAACTCTTTTATGGGCACCTTTCCAACAAACAGGGATCCTTAGTTTACAAGGAGGAGAATAACCAAGGCCTGCGTAGCTGGGGAGTCGTGTGTGGTGCATGCATGGTCACATGTGTGTGTGCATGTGAATGCCAGAGGTCAGTGTCCACTATCTTCCTCTGTTGTGTTCTACTTTATTTTTTGAGACAGTCTTTCACTGGCCTGGGCTTGCTGGCTTGACTAGACTTTGGCTCAGCTGGCTGGCCAGTGAACTCTGAGGATCATCTGTCTCTGCCCTCAGAGGGGTACCACCGTATCTAGATTTTTGCAAGTTTTGTGGGGGATACAAACTCAATTCCTCATACTTACACTTCATCTACTGAACCATCTACATCGTGCCCCCCACACCTTTCTTTGAGTCAGGCCCTTGCTCGGTTACCTCAAGTTCATTCTGCAGCCCCAGGCTGCTCGCAAGCTTTCACCATTCCTGCCTCTGTCTCCTGGGATTACAGATGTAAGCCACCACACCTGGCTGGGGAATTATCCTTTTTAATTTCTAAAACAAAGGCATTTTTAAAGATGTCTTGGCCTGACAGTGCAAACACTGCCACCTAGAGGTGAATCACTATTTCAATACACAGTGGACAAAGGGACTTACAGTTTTAAAAAAATCATACAGTGAGATCCTTTCTGAAAAAAAAAATCTTGTGTAGAAAAACATGTAAGTGAAACAAATTAATTTCATGTTTAGACTTGTTTCCATCACAAGATATCTCATTAAGTGTGCTGTCTAGTTTTATATCAACTTGATACGAGCTAGAGTCATCAGAGAGGAGGAAGCCTCAATTTAGACCCACACAGTAGAACTGACTCCCACAACTGTTCTCTGGCTTCTATGACACGTTCCATACTTCAGGAATCCCTTCCCAGGGGGACATAAGCGCTACCCTTGCCCCATAAAATCACAATGAGAAACTAAAGTATAAGTCAGCCAAGTTCACCTTGGGGAACCAGTGAGTTATAGGACTTTTTTAAATTTTAAAGTGTAACAATATTATTATGCAATTAAACTATTTTATTTTTATTAATATTTATTGAGCTCTACATTTTTCTCTGCTCTCCTCCCTGCCACTCCCCTCCCTACTTCAACCCTTCCCCAAGGTCCCCATGCTCCCAATTTACTCA
>LOEQ01001701.1:249235-262490 GCA_001685075.1 Bramus lutescens | reverse complement strand
TTGTTATTTCGGGGTATAAGCTAGCCGTGCGGGAGCCAGGTGGGACAAAAAGCAGGCCTGCTCGCCTCATCACTACAGGACAGGACAGAATGTGTGCATGTGTATATTGTGTATGTGTTGATGTGTATGTTTGTGTGTGTGTGTATGTGTGTGTGTATGTGAGAGAGAGAGACATGCAAAGGTGTCTACAGAGGTCAGAAGAGTGTGGTGTCAGATTCTGCGGAAGTTACAACTGGTTGTGAACACCTGACATGGGTGCTGGGGTCCAAATGCAGGTCCCCTGGAAGAGCAACAAGCTTTCTTAACCACTGAGCCACCTCTCCAGCCTATCAACTTTATAGCACACCAGTAATGTAGGCATATATTTGAGAAGCTTGAGTTGATATAATATATATATGCAATATATATGCATACATATATGCCTGCACATACGTGTGTGTGTGTGTGTGTGTGTGTGTGTGTGTGTGCATTCTCAAAAAGAGTTTGGCTAAAACACTCTCACTTGCAAGATTTCCAACATTTGTGACCTCACAGTGTTTAACCTCCACAGTTATTCTCTGACGTGGAGTAAGAGCTATGTCCTGCTGAACAGCTTTCCACTCCCAGGAAGTGATAGGGTTTCTCTCCCAAGGACTCGGTGATGTGGAGTAAGACAGGAGCACCGAGGAAAGTCTTTCTTGCCATCATTAAAGCCAGAGCCCCCCTTGAGGTCCCCAAGCAGACTAGTAAGGCTGCATTTTGGTCTGTCTCCCACATGCCTTTACACACACAGAGGTCTCCCCAGGTGTGTTCGCTGAAGTTGAGGAAGATCAAAACTCAGCTAAAAACTCCTCCATTCTTGGTTTGCTCCCACGGTTTTCTCCCTGATGAATCCTCTGGTTTTGAACGTGTATAAGCCTCCCCAGAAAGTAGTCCACACTCATTCCGTGTCAGCGCTGAAACTGACACCTAGAATGTGTTCCTTTTCTTCTTATTCACAATAAGCTCAACAATCTCTTATGAGCTCTAAATTCCTATTATAAGTCTGTCTGTCTGTCTGTCTGTCTGTCTTTCTTTCTGAACCTGTGTGACTCAGGCTGACCTTGAACTCACAGAGATCTGCTTGCCCCTGCCTCCCCAATGTTGGGATTAAAGGCTTATGCCACAGCAACTGGCCCTAAATAGTCTTTTTTTTTAAGAGAAGAAAGTTTGTTTTGATTAATGGTTTGAGGTGGTCCTTTATGGATGGGAAGGTATGGCAGCAAAGGGGCCCTCAACTCTGGTGGTAGGACACGTGATCCCATCAGCTCACATTTCAACACACAACAGCGTCAAGATTCTCATTCTGAAAGGGAAAAATGCAGGCTTAGTGGGGGACAGTTATGATCAAACCAAGATGAAACTTAGCAGGACAATACCCAACCCTGTCAGCTCTGTGTCTGGCACAGTCACGTACCACCTGCTTAGCCACTGCTTATTTTTTTTTTCTAGCACTCTAGCCTCCACCCCCACCCCCGGAAGCTAGAGCAGAATTGTATTTGTTACTCCTTGTGACAAAGCACCATGGCTAAGGGGACTTATAAGAAGAAGCTTACTTGGCTTATAGTACCAGAGGCTGGAGTACACAATGGTGGAGCCAAGGCAGGGCAGCAGGAGCGTCAGGCAGAGGGCTCGCTTGCCTCCTGAACTGCAACGGAAGAGACACTGTGAACTTAAAATTGCATGTGGCTTTGGGAACCTCCAAGTCTGTCCCCAGTGACTAAATTCCTCCAGCAAGACCATACCTCCCAAACCTATGAACCATACAGTGGTACCAACTGAGGACCAGGTGGTTGTGGGATATTTGTACACTGTGTGAAGATATATTGCTGAGATTGGCTTAATAAAGAGCTGAATGGCCAAAAGCTAGGAAGGAGGTACAGGCGGGACTTCCAGGCACAGAGAGGACTCTGGGAGGAAGTGAGAAGCCAGTCAGCCGTGAAACAAGTTGGACACACAGGATGGAATAGAGATAAAATCCACATGGTAGAATGTAGATTAATTAAAAAAATATGGGTTAATTTAAGTTAGAAGAGCTAGTTGGGAGCAAGCCTAAGCTAAGGCCAAGCTTTCATAATTAATAAGAAGCTTCTGTGTCATTATTTGGGAGCTGGTAGGACAGAGAAAGGCTCTACACCAGTTATTCAAACAGCTGAGCCTCTGGGCACATTCTCATTCAAATTACCACAAGTACTAACTAGACACTTGATTACAGATACTGAGGGCCTCTGGTGATCCACAGAGCTGGTAGGGAGGTACTGGGGAAGACACAAAGGGGTAGGACATGGTATCTTTGCCAAGAGAAACCACTCACTGCTTAAATCAAGGCAGGAGCACCCATGTCCAGTGAGCAGTACAATGGGGACTAAGCAGACTGTACCCATGGTTCGGTGTGAACAGGAGCAGCACGCATCTGTCAAGTGGGGAGGGTGTAAGAGGTTGCTTGGGTTGCTACAGCCAGATGGAAGGGGCAAGAAGTAGAAATGGCATCGAGGCAGAAGCCACAGTGACTGGGAAGTCGGTGATATAACTGGCAGGTGAAAAGGCTGGGTTAGGTAAGGAGATTTCAATCTGGGTATGTTGACATACCTGTGTTTCCCTGACTCTTGTCCCACAAGCCAATGTGGGACCCAGCTAGCCAAGTCCAATGTAGGCCAAAGATCTCCAGATCCAGGCCAAGTCATCCTCAAGTGATTGTGTGAGTCACCAAAGGACATGTATTAGCAAACAAGTCTGGACCCAGAAAGACAATTATCACATGTACTCACTCATAAGTGGTTTTCAAATATAAAGCAAAGAAAACCAGCCTACAAAGAGGACCCTAAGAGAGACTTAACATAGATCTAATCTACATGGGAGATAGAAAAAGACAAGATCTCCTGAGTAAATTGGGAACATGGGGACCTTGGGGGAGGGTTGAAGGGGAGGGGAAAGGGGTGGCAGAGAAAAACGTAGCGCTTGATAAAAATCAATTTAAAAAAAACAAGTCTGGCTGGCTGTGGGCTCACCCTCGCTAGCCATTTTCTGTGCTTTTTCTTCCTTAGATTCCTGTCATAAGGTTCTGGCTTGCCTCGGCTCCTGATAACAGAGGCATACAGACTATGGTTCTTTTGTTAAATGTCGTGAATGTTTTAAAGCTACAAAGAAGCCATTATAGAATTCTAAACTATTAATAAAGTTATAAAATATTAGTTCTGCTGTTAAGGGTGTAGCATGTGTGAAGCCTTGGGTCTGAGCCCCAGCACCCCATGCACAGACGCCATCTGGTAAAGCAAGGGAATCTGCCAGGTGATGGTGACACACATCTCTAATCCCAGCTCTCGGGAGGCAGAGGCAAAGGGATCTCTGTCAGTTCGAGGCCAGTCTGGTCTACAGAGCAAGTTTCGGGACAGCCAAGGCTACACAGAGAAACCCTGTCTCGAAAAGCCGGAAGGAAAAAAAAAAGTGAATCTGAGCCATCTGAGGTGGCTCAGCCAGTAAAGGTGCTGGTTGTGTAAACCTGATGAGCTGGATGAATTTGGATCCCTTTTACCTGGTAAAAAGCTGGCTGTGGTGGCCTGCATCTGTAATCCAGTACTTAGATACACGGCCAGCTGAACGGAGAAGAGCCTTCCGTTTACACAGGCGGGATGCAGAGCCACGAGAATGGCCCAGAAGTTCTAGACTGGGTCAGATAAACTGCTTTACACAGCAGAAGAGAGAACAAGAGAGATCCTGCCTCACCAAGGGGGAAGGAGAGAACTAACTCCCACAAGCCCTTCTTGGACCACACATGCACTGTGGCTAGTATGAACATATGAGCATAATATATATTTGATCTTTTATTTTGTGATTATGGCTATTTTGCCTGCATGAGTATCTGTGTACCACTTGCTTGCCTGGTGCCCACAGAAGCCAGAAGATCGAATCCCTTGGAACCTAATGAAAGCTATTGTGAGCCACCAAGTGAGTGACAGGAATCAAACTCAAATTCTCTGAAGAGCAGCCCTTGCTCTTAACTCCTGAGCCATCTCCACAACCCATGAACTAATGAGAGAGGGAGTGGGGGCTGGAGAGATGGCTCGGTGGTTAAGAGTACTGGCTGCTCTTCCAGAGGACCTGAGCTCAGATCCCAGTCCCTACATGGAGCAGTCCACAGCCATCTGTGACTCCAGCTCCATGGCATCTGGAACTCTCTTGTGATCTCTAAAGGCACTGCACTTACAGTCAGATACGTAAATAAACTTTTTTTTTTTTTAAAGAAAATCCTGTCAAAGCTTTTGGTTTGCAACCGATGCACAGGATACTGAGGTTCTCTTCATGGCTCAGTTGAGTGTCCACATGGAGACCTAACCCACAGCTGGGATGAGCCTTTTGGCCTACTTTGTTGAGGTGTGCCCCGCAGTTTCCTTACGAATATCCACAGTCATGCTGCCCTTTGTTCACGCGGCTTATAGGAACTACTACTTTATGTTTAATTTTCTAAGCTCATTTTTAAACGCTGGCTCAGGGACACTTCTGTGGCTGCCAGTAGGAGGGCAGAGCAGGCCAGAGCACTGCTTGGAAAAGAACCTTTGTTGTCTTTCTTAAAAGCCTTAGCCATGGCTATATTCTGTTACCCAATGAAGAAAACAGCCTGTACAGGAAGAGCTTTGCTGTAAATATCTGCCAGATGCGTCGCCTCCTCTTCTGATGACTTAGCCCTCTGTCATCTGCCATGTGTATTGGCAGGGTTAGAGATTCACTGAGCCAGCTAAAATATTTGTCAAATACTTTTTTCCTTATCATAGCTGATAAATGGTATTACTTTAGGGTTTTGATTTCTTTTCTAAATTTGTGTCTGTGTGTGTGCCAATGTATATTGTGGTGTGTGTGCATGTGTGTGTAGGTGTGTGTATGGTGTGTGTGTGCTTGTATATCAGTGTATGTGTAGGTCTGTGTGTGCGCACATGGGTCGATGTGCTGTGTGTATATGTGTATGGTGTGTGTGTCAGTGTGTGTGTAGGTATGTGTGCGTGTGTCAGGGTGTATGTAGGTGTGTGCTGTATGTCACTGTGTGTAGGTGTGTATGTGGTGTGTGTACGTGTATATGTGTGTGGTGTGTGTATCAGTGTGTGTAGGTGTGTGTGCGTCTGTCAGGGTGTATGTAGGTGTGTGTGGTGTGTATGTCAGTGTGTATGTAGGTGTGTATGTGGGGGGTGTGCATGTGTATGTGTGTAGTGTGTGAATGTGTCATTGTGTATGTGGGTATGTGTGGTGTGTGTCAGTGTGTGTAGGTGTGTGTACATATGTGTCAGTGTGTGGGTATGTGTGTCAGTGTGTGTGTGTAGGTGTGTGTGTATATGTGTGTGTGATGTGTGTGTAAGTGTGTGGTGTATGTGTGTGTGGTGTAGGTGTGTGGTGTGTGTCAGTGTGTGTAGGTATGTGTGTCAGTGTGTGTGTGTTCCTACAGTGCACATGTAGAGGTCAGAGGACAACTTGAAAGAGTTCATTTACTTCTTCCATTATGTGGATCCTGGGGATAGAATTCAGGTTCTAAGTGCCGCTACCTGCATCTTGGTGGGCCCTGATTTACCTCTTTGGTCACACATCAGGGAGAGCACTTTTCCATGTGTCTATAGGACTCTTGTATTTCTGTGAACTCTTTATTTATTAAATAAACTTCACACTGTCTCCTTGCCCACCACATATTCACAGTAGGACTAGACGTGGATGCACGAGCCTACTTTACATTGGCCACAATAATTATCGCAATTCCAGCGCTGTGATGCAACCATTATCGCATTGTGTTATCATTCCTAAGTTATGGCCCTGGACGCTATCTTTTCCCATCTTATCTGTTTTCACAGGAGGTGCCTCCTGAGCCGGGCCTGGTCAGGTGAGAATGTCACAGAAACCGGGGTGGGGGTGGGGCAGTCCAGCCCTCAGAAACTGCCTGTTTCAAACAGTTGTTTGTGACTGGTTTCAACACAAACATTTCAGTAGGGAAAGTCTTAGGATGGAAGGAGAGGTAGAGAGGAGAGAGAAAAGAGAAGGAAAGGAAGGAGAAAGAACTGTACTAGGAGCCTTCATGGGAACCTGGTACTGTTCTGAGCCTAAACCCAAACTGGAACTGAATGTGGAGCTCCAGAAGGGGCCTGGACTTTGACTTGAGTCTTGACCTTCAGTCGGCACAGCCCGAGACCCTGGACAATGAGAATATGAGGGTGCTTCCCAAGCTTAGGCTAAGTGAGGCAGTCAAGGTGACTGAGCTTCTTAACCCCCTGGACTTTGTGAGGGAGGTACTTGATAGCCTTAGGCCAAGCCTTGTGGCCTGGTGTCCTCACCTATGTCTTCTGGCTTTGTCTCTTCTTTTCTTTTACGTATTTATTTACTTATTTGGAGGTACAGGAGCTGAACCTTGGGCTTCACACACACCAGGAAAATGGTCTATCACTGAATCACATCCCCCCACCCTCTTTTTGCTTTCAAAAAAAGAAAACACATTTTTAATTATGAGGGGTATCGATGGGTGCCAGAGGCAACAGATTCCCCCTAGAGCTGAAGGCGCAGGCAGTTGTGAGCCACCCAACACGGGTGCTGGGAATGGGATTCGATCCTCTCCAACAGCAGTACTTGCTTTTACCAACCTGTACCAGGAGAATTGGAGACTCGCTGAGTTCTAATCCACTAGTGTTTGTCAAGAACATTTTTCCTTATTGTAGTTGATAAACGACATCACATCAGTGTTTCAATTTGATCTTTTTAAATTTTATTTTTTGCATGTGTGCCATTGTGCACGTATGATGATCACAAGACAATTTGCAGGAGTCAGATTTTTTTTCCACCTTGGGTCCTAGGCACCTAACTCAAGTCATCAACCCTGGCAAGAGTAGCCTTTCCCTTATAAGCTATCTTGCAAGCATGAGACGGGTCTTATGTCACCAGGCTGGCTTTAAACTCAGTATACAGCCGAGGATGAACTTGAACTTCTGATCTGCCTGCCTCTGTCTTCCGGATGCTAAGATTACAGATGTGAACCATGGTCCCTAGTTGATGCAGTGCTCGAGATCAAACCCAGGACTTTGTGCTTGCTAAGCAAGGATTCTACTAATTAAATCACATCCCTAGCCCGGTCATATTAGTTTTCTCCTGTCATATTATTGTTAGAGAAATTATCTCATTCTCTTTATTTCGTCTCAAAAACGATAACATAGTTTTTCTGGGGTGATTGCATGTTCATGTATGTGTGTGTTGAGTTCACGTGTGTATGTGTAGCCAGAAGCTAATGTTTAGTGTCTTCCTCAATCACTCTCAATCTTTATTATTTTTAAATTAATTATTTCATTGTTGTTATATGTGTGCATGATGTGTGTGGGGGCAAGTGTGTATGGACAACTTTGTGTTTGGGCTTTTTCTTCCACTTTTACGTGGGTTCCAGGGATCAAACACAGATCACCAGGTTTCTCAACAAGTGCCTTTACCCACTAAACCATTTTGCCGACCCTCAACTTAAATTTCTGAGACAAAGGTTTTTGCGGGACCTGGACTCCACCAATTTGGTTGGATTGGATGAGTGGTGAGGCCCTGGCCCTGTGTCTGCCTCCCCAGTGCTGGGCTTATAGCCACGTGCCACCACACCTGGCCTTTCTCTGTGTGTTCTGAGGATTGAACTCGAGTACTCAGGCTTGCAAGTCAAGTGCTTTCCTGACTGAGCCATCTTTTCCACACTCAGAATAGTTCTTACCTCTTCATCATCTCCCTCAGTGCTTTGGTGCCTATAGAATACTACTTGAGGAAGGAGAAGGTATCACTTTTAATAAGCGTTTATTCCTGTGTGTGTGCGCATCTCTGTGTGAGGGTGTGTGCATGCCATCTTGAGCGTGTAGAAATCAGGATAACCTAGGGTCCCAGGTCTTTCTAGCTGTTGCACAGGGTGCCCAGGCCAAGTTCTCTTGCATCTGTCGCCTTCCAGATTGCCACAGGCCCACGCCACCCCATCTGTTTTTTTTTATCTTTTTTGTTTTATTTATTTATTTATTATGTAGACAACATTCTGCCTCCATGTATGCCTGCACGCCAGAGGAGGGTGCCAGGTCTCATTACAGATGGTTGTGAGCCACCATATGGTTGCTGGGAATTGAACTCAGGACCTTTGGAAGAGCAGGCAGTGCTCTTAACCATTGAGCCGTCTCTCCAGTCCCCCCATCTGGTTTTTATCCCAGAGGTTCTGGGGCCTGAACTTGGACCTTCAGGCTGTACAGCAAATGCTTTACCCACCCTTGACCCTAGGAAAAGCAGCACCGAGGCTGTAAATGATCAGCTGTGGATATTCTGGATTCCTCTGCATCCTTGATCTGCTTCCAAATGCCCCCACCAGACCCAGTCTTTCCATGTGGTTCTAAAATGTGTGGCCCTGCTTTCTGAGTACAGCTGAGTTTGTTTCAACTGTTACCGTCGTCTGTTTTCTGTCCTTTTGCTTCTCTCGTGTATTTGTGGGGTTTTTTCCTTAATTCGTTTGTTATTATGGGAACTTTTGAACATATTATCAAAATAGAGAAGATTACGGTGATGCCTAAGTGCTCATCACCCACACTGTTTAACTATCCGGATCCTCTCTGTCTTTTCTCCACCCCTCCTTCAGTGGGACCCCCCTCCTTTACGATTCTTAGAGTCGTCCCGTGTCCGCCCCCCCCCACTTCAGAAGGAAGTTTTCATATCTAAAACAATTCTCATTCCAGGAACTAAAATCCAGTGGTTTTTAAGGATTGCACAACCACTACTGTAATCTAATTTCAGAGCATTCTTGTCATGGCCTTGAGAAGCGTCACACCCAGCCCCAATCACGGTCCACCCCCTGACCCTGCTCTACCTTCAGTCTGAAGAGCGGTCCTAAAAATAGGATGCACAATATACTGGACCGGTTTCTCTCTTTATGAGATGTACTCATTACGGTGTATGTGTGAGTGTTTGGCTTGTATGTGAGTATGTGCACCATGTGCATGCTTGGTGCCCCTGGAAGTCAGAAGATGGTGTCAGATCCCCTGGAACATGAGCCACAGATGTTCGTGAGCCACAGTGTGGGTGCTGGGAACCCAGCCCAGGTCCTCTCCAAGAGCAACCTGTCCTCTGAACTGCTGAGTCTTCTCTCCAGAAGCCCCTCCTGCCCTGGTCTGAGACCAGCTCTTGCTTACTGACGCTGACCTCAAGTTCATTAAATGTTCTAGACTGGCTTTGAATTTGCAGTAATTCTCCTACCTCGGTCTCCTACGTGCTGGGATTACACGTGTGCCACCATGCCCAGCTCAGAAATGCCTCTTTGATGTCTCTTCAGTGATTTAACCCAACGCCACAATGTGAAAAGCAATCTGAATTCTGAATCCCAAGCTGTTTCTTCCCTTCTCCCCTCCTTCCCATGAGGTCTAGCATTTCCACCAATGAGCGCCACTTTTAGGTATGAAACACTGGCTCCATCCTGTCTCCATGGTTACTGTTTGGAACTGACATTCACCGGTGGAGCATACTGCATGTACCCAGAATACAACGTAATGGTCCTTTAAGCAAAAGAAGAGGCCAGCTCATGGATGTTCAAGAAAGCTTTCCAAGCATCTCTTTCCCCCTTCCTTCCACTTGCAAAACTGTACAAGAAGTGGGAATATGCCCCCATGCGTAATGTTGCCTAGCTGTTCAGAACTCACCAGAAAAAAAATCATACTATATACTTGTCAGAACAGAAACAAAATAAATGTCCTTAAAAGGAGATAATCAACAGCCTAAGAATGCAAAACTTGCTCAGGCAGCCTCCTCCCAATCCCACCCTGGCCCACAGAGAAGGGAGGGCACCTCAGTGGCCTGTGCCCTGGAAGACTCCCAAGATGGATGCCTGCAGGTCATCCCCTCTTTGAAAGAAAGCTCCAAGAGTGCTCCCTATCCCTGCAGGCCTGTGTAAGCATCGGAAAAGAGGCTGCTGCAGTCCGCAACCCTGCCACCCCGTGTAAGCATGGGAAGTGAGGCAGCTGCGGTCCGCAACCCTAACTGGCTACAGCCCTGCTTCTGCCCCACTGCCCACTATGCTCTCCCTTTCCTCACATCAGCCCCTCAAGCCCTTTCATACAAAGCTAATTCACCTCGCTCTATATAATCTGAAAATGTATGATCCTCGTGGGCTTGGTGGCACAACACCTGTAATCCTAGCATTTGGGACAGGAAGATCACGTATTCGAGGCCAGCCTGGGCTACATAGCAAGACCCTGTCTAAAAACAAACTGGCAAAGCTGGAGAGATGGCTCAGCAGTTAAGAGCACTTGTTCTTCCAAAGGACCCAGGTTCAATTCCCTGCACCCGTGTGGCACCAAACAACCTTCTATCACTCCAGCTCCAGAGGATCCTGCCGAGGTCCAGCCTCAGCTAAGGATCAGGTCCTGAGGCGGGGACAGGGTGTTGATGCAAGGAAAACTCTGACCACCAAGTGGATTGCACTCAAGTGGCCCTGAATAGCTCAGGCTGTCTTTATTTATACTTAAACAGAGGTTTTCTTACCAGGGTTACATGAACAGCTTTATTATTGGCTTCTGTTTTTGACTTTAAGAAAAATTACATTACAATTTAAGGAATACACCGTGATCAGTATGAAAGCCCCTATTGTTCCCCTTTATGCTTCCCCAAATACACCATCCCACCCCTGCATAACCTTATTCTAGACGTAGAGGTCAGCATTTTTGCAGGCTCAGCTAACCATCGAACCAGACACATTGTGCTCTCACAGCACTTATGTCAGCTGGCAGCTACTTGCGGTTACAAAATGAAAATGGAACAGGCATGGGCACCGTGCTTTAAGGGCAGCGATATTCAAACCCAGACAATTCTTCCATGTCTGCAAGATGTATTTTTATACATCCCCTTTTCTACAAGAGGGTTCCATGCCTCAATCTCTCTGTAAAGGCAGACTCTGATAAAGCACTCTTTTCCAGTCTCACTATACCACACTTCTTCCACCAATATAAGCTCTTTTGTATGGTAAAGATGGATCGCTCCATCCCATATTTTACACTGTATTATTTCCGTCAGAATATACTAGATCCCATCATTGATTCTATATGCTTGGTTCCGGGGAACGTACTCTCAACCATTGGCACTGTGCACATTCCTGAGACTTCCCCCGTCTGTGTAAGCACACCCTACTGTCCTTTCCAGAAACGTGAGACATGGTTAGTGCTCCTGAGACTTCCCCCTATCTGTGTAAGCACACCCTACTGTCCTTTCCTGAACCGTGAGACATGGTTAGTGTTCCAAGTGTTGTTCTCTCATATGTACCCCACTGCCTCTATTGATTCAGAAAACTTCCAGGACTAGGAGTTGTAGTTAGTAATTCTAGATAAGAGATTTGAGAAACATTAGCCACCCTGTCGAATCTTAGGGGAAAATATTCAAGAAAGAACAGAATTCCCAGGGAAGATGATAGCTGCTGCATGTGCGACTGACAAGGTAAAACTAAAAACACCCAAGGAATCACCAATATGAGGAGAGAGAAAAAAGCCTGTTAGCTGCATGAATTTTGCAAATCCCTACACTGTCATGGACTACTGGTCCTTGCCGAGTGAGATTCTGCTTCCATGAGTGCTTTGCCCCGTGGAAACTCGTGGACAGGTAGTCAGATGAGGATCCAAGACCAGAATGCATGGCTCCCAGTAGGATCCAATGCCACTCTCTTCTGGCCTCTGTGGACACTAGGACATACACACATGCAGGCACTCACACGGACACTAGGACATACATGCAGGCACTCACACGGACACTAGGACATACACACATGCAGGCACTCACATGGACACTAGGACATACACACATGCAGGCACTCACACGGACACTAGGACATACACACATGCAGGCACTCACATGGGCACAAAAAATACCTGGTACAATAAAAGCTCTCTGGAAAGATTTCAGAACTCTTGGGTCTATCAGAGAAGATTCCGTAGAGGGGCATAAAAGCTAATTCAGAGAGGAAAAGGGTCTCACAATCTTCAGTGTCTCAGTATTGGGGACAGCAGTTGCTACTCAAACACATGCTTTCCCGGGAATAGACAGAACGCTTAAGTGATAGGCAGCTGGGCTAAGTAATCAGGGCTACCCTGTAAAGCTGAACAAAATGGCTTCCTATGAGAGGCACAGGAATTCCTTCCACGGGCGTTCAGAGGAGGAAAGACAACTCTCACATCTGCTAACGATGAGAACAGTGTCACGTGAAAAGTGAGGTATGAGGTGGGCTTCAAAGAAGGGCATTGTCAGAAAACAAACTGAAGTCATCCTAGGCTGGGGGAGACTGGCAAGGAGTCCATTTGGCCAATGGGAGTTTATTATGAAACGAAGACGCTAACAAGACCAGAATGCAGGTGAGGCGGACATGGTGTCACACTTGGGAGTCTGAGACAGGAGGACTGCCACAAGTTTGAGGGCAGCCTGAGCCACAGGAAGATCCTGTCTCGAAAGAAAAAATAAAAATAACAATCACAAAAAACATAAATAAACAAATTAGCACCCACCTCAATCCCTTCCACAACTCAGGCCACTTACTGTCATTTCTCTTGGCTGTCTGCCTCACTAAATAGCACCGAATTGATGAAGACACCATACACTGTCTTTGCAGGACAATGAAAGATCAATCTAGAACTGACCTGGACTCCCAGGCTAGCTTTTATACTACCAGAAGCTATTATGCTGGCTGCTGGTAGAAAGAAAGACACCTATGGTTTTGCCTGACACTGGTCCCTGCATGTTTCACCATACGCTGACTGGTACAATAGTGGCTGACAGTCATGGGGTAACCAACTGCCTTTGAACTGGCTGTGAGGCCTGCTTCACAGGAGGGGGTAATTCATGCCTAATACTGTAAACCTGGTCAAAAGTCCATGGCTGGGACTTCCTAGGCCCTAGCAGGGACCCCACTATTTTGTGGCTAAATTATGTTGTCAAATAACCTTCCAAATATTTGTTTCTATGCATAGATTCATGCAGCTCTCAACCTTGGTCAGAGTAGCTTTCTTTTTCCCCCAGTGGACAGTGGTTAATGTGGACTCATAACTGGTCCAAGTGCTGAGAAGTTGGCAGAGAGTGCTCAGCTCTAAGAGAGACATCTATAGCCTCCACACCAAGGCCAAAGGAATGCTGGAATAGAAGGGAAGAATGTATGAGCTGGAAGATGGGGAAGAGGTGTAGTAATAGGGGGAGCAGGCCTGCTTTTCGTCCGGCCCAGCTCCCACACGGCTAGCTCATACCCGGA
>LOEQ01001701.1:166458-178516 GCA_001685075.1 Bramus lutescens | reverse complement strand
CTACCTCAGCCTGTCTCCTGCCTCCTGCCGTTCCTTCCCATCCTGGCCTTCTGCAGTCCTTGTTTGCGATTGGCCAATGAGCCCGCCTGTCTGCTGTTGGCGAACTCTGATTAGTAGGATTCCTTTCTTCCGATTGGAGAACGTCGTTTCCCCCGCTGCGGGCCCGCGTACGTCCAGTTCTATTACGATTAAGTTTAAGGCACGCCCATCCACAATCTGTTCCCCTCTATTGGCTAGCTCAACATCAAGCGCTACCTCGAAGTGTTTCTCCTTCCTTCTGACTTGCCTCAACCACAGCATCTCCCATTGGTTAGCTGGAGCCTCCTTTCTTTATGCCTCTCCTCCTTGAGTTAACCCAGTCCCTCAACAGCCCTTTCCCAACTCTATCCTTAAATTCCTGTGCTGCCCAACCGGATCGTGATGTTGATTGGAGGGATGAGAATGGCCTGCAGGTTCCGATTCGCCCGTGGTCCCCTGTGCTGAGTAGCTAACCAGAAAACTTGCTGGAGTTTGGCAGCCAGGGTAGGGCGAGGCCCTAAGAGGCCTACTCAGTGTCGGCTCACGCTCTGGCGTATGAAGGACCCTAGAGGAAGGACAGCCAGGGTGCACCCAGTTCCCAACAATGTGGACCCTGACCATGGACAAATTTCATACCTGGTACCTGCTCCCCATCTGCCCAAAGGAGACAGAACAGGCAGGATGCTTTCAAAATGTTCAAGGACCGTTAAATATCTGTAGTCCCTTATTTACAAAACTTGTGGAGTCCAAGAAACCCATCAGAGAGGTTACAGACCGTGTCTAAGATGTTTATGAATGATTGTAAAGAATCTTAATAACCAGTTAAGTGCTTTGGGAGAAATATATAGGTAAGAGAGATTAACTTGGGGGCTCCCAAACTTGTCTGAAATGAGCTGAGCACCAAAGAATAGGTAATTCAGTAGAGAATGAAGTCTGTTTGGAACCTCCGGGAAAGCGGAGCTTAATAGGAAACAGTTGGAATCACTTAGGTTCAGATGAATGACAGAACTCCTACTAGCTGACAGAATAGGGGGCTTCAGCCACTTGCCTGGTCTCGGCTTACTACGTAGCTGAATTTGGAACCCAGTTGTGACTTTTTAGTCACATTTTTAGCCCATGTTCTTGAGAATACTCTTGATCCATCTCCCAAGATGCAAAAAAAGCCTGGGAAACCAACTAGAAAACAATGGTTGGTGAAGATAGTGAAGTCAGAGGTGAGAGCCTCTGGTCTGTCAGGCCCTGGACAGGTGAACGGGGGCCCTGCCCTCCAGCAGCTTAGAGCCTGGAAGGAAAGATGCGGGGAAGACAGAACAAAATCCCGTGTGTTTATCAGTGAATGTGCTTGGAGCCTAGAGGGAGAAGTCTTGACTCCTGGAGACAGGTCAGTGTTCACAAGAGGAGGAAAAGCATGCCAGCTAGAAGGGAAGTAGGAAGAGGTTCAGTGCCCCTTTGGGGACTCCAGCCCTGTGGAAGAAGTGAACCTAGGGTTTTGAAATGCCAAAAGAAAGGAGATGGGTCATTTCAAGCCAGGGAACAGACGGAAGAGGCATGCCGAATCACAAGAGGCAGCAAACTCATCCTGGAAGAAGAGGCAGGATAAGGGACCAGGTTAAAAGTGGTCTAAGGGCTGGGAATGTTGTTCAGTCAGTGGTAGAACACTTGCTTAGCATGTGCAAGGCCCAAGCTTCACGCCTCACTAGCACGTCAGTCAGTCCCTAGGCTAGTGTGGTGGTCTGCAGATTGAGGCCAGCCTGGCATGTAGAGTTAGATCCATTTTCACAGTTGTGCCTAGGGAGAGAAGGCAGGCAACCAGGTGGCTAGGCACTGCTGTCGGGGCTGTAGTTCAGTGGCAGAGCTCATCTTTAGGTCTAAGGCCCTGAGTTCAGTCTTCCGCAATCCCCTTTGAAAAGTCATGTCTGTGCACTAAGGGCAGAGGGGTGATCTGGTATAAAGGCTGGATCTGAGAAAGGGTAAGAGCATTCAGTAAGAGAGGAGAGTTTATTTAACTAACTTTGGACACCTATACCCCCAAAAGTAAAGGGTGATGTTAGCTAGGCGGTGGTGGCGCATGCCAGCACTCGCGAGGCAGAGGCAGGTGGATTTCTGTGAGTTCGAGGCCAGCCTGGTCTACAAGAGCTAGTTCCAGGACAGGCTTCAAAGCTACAGAGAAAGAAACCCTGTCTCGAAAAACAAAGCAAAAAAAGGGTGATGTCTTAGGGTTCCTGTTGCTGTGATAAAACATCATGACCGAAAGTACTTAATGGACATTATAGCCCAAAGTTCTAAATTTCTTCTACAGTCCCTCCATACCTCACCCCCCCAAAAAAAAAAGAGCCAAAAACCCATAGCCAGGCCAGTTACACCAGTAGTCCACTCTCTGATGCCAGTTTCTGTCTCTGTTAAGAGGGTTTTGTTTTTGATTTCGGTTTTTCGAGACAGGATTTCTCTGTAGCTCTGGAGCCTATCTTGGAACTCACTCTGTAGACCAGGCTAGCCTCGAACTCACAGAGATCCACCTGCTTCTGCCTCCTGAGTGCTGGGATTAAAGGCGTGTGTCACCACTGCCCGGCAACAAGCCAGTTTTATGGAGACATGTTCTCAATTATGGTTCCTTCCTCTCAAATAATTCTACCTTGTTACAAGTTGACAAAGAAACAAAACAAAAACAGGACAGGTAAGAAGGGCATCAGATTAGCCCTTTCAGCATCATCCAGGCCCTAGAAGTGTGTGAGGGGGCACTATCGAATATAGGAATTTTGCCAGGCAATGGTGGCACATACCTTTAAACCTGGCGCTTCAGAGTCAGAGGCAGGCTAATCTGTGAGTTTAAGGCTAGTCTGGTTGACATAGAGAGAAATTCTGTCTCTACAATTTGTCTAATATTTAAAGTTAAAAGCTGGCTGTGGGAGTGCATGCCTTTAATCTCAGCACTCCAGAGGCAGAAGCAAGCAGATGTCTCTGATTTTAAGGCTAGCCTGAAACATAGTGAGTTCTAGGCCAGCCAGAACTGAAATATCTCCAAAATAATAATTGTACATAGAGATATAAAGTTAAATAATTCCCCTTGCCTTTAGATAATGAGTTGAGAAACCTGACACTGATGCCATTCTTGTTCCTCAGGCGCCTTATAGTTCTTTTATACTCTGGGCATTTAGTGACTGCTAATTGGCTTTCTTGTGGGGTTGGTAAGTGAAGGGTGAGTGTGATTCCAGTCTTTGTGGCTCTCACCACACGAGCCCTGGAAGGGGAAAATTGTTGCAGCCATCTTGGTACTCTGGGCTTAGCACTGTGTCAGGTGTGTGATGGGGGGACCATCAGAAGAATAGTTGGTGACTCAGTGGTATCTGCTGTCCGAGCACGCTTTCCAGTGGTTAGCAGGCGCTCTTGGAAGCCTGACCACCGCTACCCATCCTTCAGCCTTATCCTCATGCTGCCCTTTCTCACCCTAGAGCAGGCTGCCCGCCTGAAGAAACTACAAGAGCAAGACAAACAACAAAAAGTGGAGTTTCGTAAAAGGGTGAGAGCAACTGGAGAGCTCAAAGGCAGCTTCTGGAAGGACTTGCAGTAAGAGTCGGAAGACTGAGGACTTGGTTGTATTGACAGTGCTCTAGACAGCTAGTGGCTCGGGAAGTGGGAGAGCAGCGGGAGGTTTAAAAAGACCATCGGCCCAGGAGAGTTTTGGGTGGAGCTATCATCTCATGTCCTCCTCCTTTTGTTGTTCCTAAGATGGAGAAAGAGGTGTCTGATTTTATCCAGGACAGTGGACAGATCAAGAAGAAGTTTCAGCCTATGAACAAGATAGAGAGGAGCATACTGTGAGTGTCTCTCGGCCTGGGGAGGCAAGAAATGAGCAGTGGAGGGACATGGAGGAGCCGGTGGGGACAGGTCCCCTCATGGCTCACCACACTGTCTTGTGCCTTCTCTTCCCAGACATGATGTAGTAGAAGTGGCAGGCCTCACATCCTTCTCCTTTGGAGAAGACGATGACTGTCGCTATGTCATGATCTTCAAAAAGGTAAAAAGCCTGGGTTCCTGCCTCTCCTCTTAGCCTGTCCCCGCTACCTGAGGGAGGAGAGGAATGAGATCACACATATCCTTGGACCTCTGGTTCTACCTTTCCCTTCATCCCCAGGAGTTTGCACCTTCAGATGAAGAGCTGGACTCCTACCGTCATGGAGAGGAGTGGGACCCCCAAAAGGCTGAAGAGAAACGGAAGCTAAAGGTGAGCTATGCCCTGGAACCTATAACTGTCATCTGAAAGAGGCCAGCTGGGGTCAGACCCTTGAGCGCAGGTGCCCCATCTCTGTGCCCTTAGGAGCTGGTTCAGAAACAGGAGGAGGAGGCAGCCCAGCAGGGACCTGTGGTGGTGAGCCCTGCTAGCGACTACAAGGACAAGTATAGCCACCTTATTGGCAAAGGAGCAGCCAAAGACGCAGCCCACATGCTACAAGCCAACAAGACCTATGGCTGTGGTGAGCCGTGGTGGGAGCTAGGGAGGCATGAGGAGAGCATGGCTTGGGGGAGGGGAGCAGAGATTGAGGTCTTGCCCACTCTCCCCTCTGCTGCCAGTGCCTGTGGCCAACAAGCGGGACACACGCTCCATAGAAGAGGCCATGAATGAGATCCGAGCTAAGAAACGTCTGCGGCAGAGTGGGGAAGAGTTGCCACCTACCTCCTAAGCATCGCACCCAACTCCCTTTGACCTCCAGCAAGGCAGGGGCATGGAGGAACAAGGCTGCTGCTATCAGGACCCATCCTGGAGCCCCACTTCAAACTATGAGGTTCTACCAGCTGTCACTCAAGCTGGAGAAGCAGGTGTTTATCACTGCTGTAACTTGGATGTATGGATGGTGCGTGTGTGTGTGCGTGTGAAGAGTGCAAATGTGTGGGTGGGTATTTAATCTGTATTATTCTCTATTATCCTTGGAACTTCCCCATGGGGTTGGGGTTACTTTACATTGAATAAACATTGTTTGACCCAATGTTCTGATTTATACATAGAAATGTGGATACTAGGTCCATAGGCAGAGAAGAGAGTAATTTTAGATCAAACAGTATAAAGTTGCTGTTTATAATAAGCTAAAGATAGCCAATTATTAAGTTATTGTGACTTCCAGGTTTATTTTTACGTATTTTGTGGTGCTAAAATCAGCCTTGTGAATACTGAGCAAGCATTCTCATCACTAAGCTGGGATGGAGTTTCTTTTTAAATTTATGTGTATGAATGTTTTACCCACATGTAAAGATGTGCACCGTGTGCGTGCCTGGTGCCTGTGGTGGTCGGAAGAGGGCATTGGAGCCCCTAGAACTGGAGTTACTGATAGTTATGAGCCACCAGGTCAGTGCTGGGAACTGAACCCTGGTGCTTATAAGAGCAACAAGTGCCCTTAACCACTGAGCCATCTCTCCAATCCCCTAAGCTTGGGATTTTGAGACAGGATCTTACTACATAGTCCAAGCTGCCTTGAAATTTGTTATCCCAGCTCTGTCTCCCAAGGCCTGAGATTACAGAGTGAGCCACCACACCCAGCTAAGATACAGTATTTTAAGGCTGAAGCCAGATGTCCTGACTGTGTGCTGGCTCTACCAGTTGCTAACTCTGCTGTGTTGAATAAGGAATAATTAACTCTTTGTGTCTTGGTTTCCTTGTGTGTGAAAAAGGGACAAGAATGGCAAATGTCTGATAGGACTGTTCCTAAGCTTATGCAGGTCAGTAGTGTCAAGTGTTGTGAGCACTTCCAGATCCTCAAGCTCTACTGAAGTGGCAAATGATCTCATTACCATTTATCCCCACAAAGCACTCCGTCTGGCAGCATCCTGTTCCAGATCCCGCTCATGCTGGGAGCATCAGGACCCTCAGTCCCTCCCCATTCACGCTGCCCACTCAGTAGCTGTTCCCTCATTCCAGAAACACCTCTCCAGCTCCTTGTCACACACAGAATTAGCTCTTTCTAACTTCATTCCAAAATGTGGGTTTCTCTTTTGACAGCCCCTCACTTCCTGTCACAGCAGGTTACATGTCATTCTCTGCCTCTTCTTCCGCCACCTGGCCACTTCCTGTCTTTCCCTCCCTCCTTCCAAGGCGCACGCTCTGGTCTCGTTTGGCAGTGTTTATTTCAGGAAGAAGAGAAGGGCTTGAAGGCCTGTGTCTGTTCTTTGGAGTCTTGGAGCCTCCAGCTTCTCATTTGGCCTTTGGATTACGGAACTTTCGTCCAGCAAAGACAGCTTTGTCTCCAAGAGCCTCTTCAATCCTGTAATACAAAAGTCAGAGCTGCTGTCTGCTCACCTAGGAGTGCCTTCCTCTCCCCACAGTCCAGACCTCTGTACCCACTGTACCTCATAAGCTGGTTGTATTTGGCCAGACGCTCTGAACGACATGGGGCACCAGTCTTGATCTGAGGTGGGAAAGGGATTTGCAGGGGTTGGGTTGGTCCCCAGAGGAACAGGCTGTAGTGGTATTCAACTCAGGGTGATAACCAAGGTGACCAAGGAAGATTGGTTAGAGATGCAGGAGAGGGAAGCCAAGTACCTGTCCTGTGCAGAGTCCCACCACGAGGTCAGCAATGAAAGTGTCTTCAGTCTCCCCAGAGCGGTGGCTCACCATCACCCCCCAGCCATTAGATTGTGCCAGTTTGCATCTGTGTGGGAAGAACATTTGATGAGGTCTAATGTGACCTCAGTAAAAAAGCCAGGGGCAGGCAAGGCAGACCTTTTGCTTTGTTTCAGGCGGTGGGTACTAGAGTGCCTAAATTCTCTGGGAAGCAGAAGGAGAGTTTTCTGATCTTGGATTAGGGTGGTCAGAGATGTTAGTAAGAGGAGCACAGTATGGGAGGAAGGTAAAGGGACATGACAGCACAGTGGCAAAGGTCTTGAGGACAAGCCAGGGGTTAGTCACAGCCTTGGGGTTAAGAGTGCTTGGGTGAGTCAGGCTCCCAGGGAAGGGTAGACTTATGGCAAGAACAACAGCAGTGGGTGAGCTGGAGCTGAGGGTGGCCACCTCTGAACCTGAGTCAGGAGATACTCACGCCTGGATGGATTCTGTCACTGAGCCAATCTGGTTGACCTTTAGTAGCAGGCAATTGCAGGCCTTCTTCTCAACAGCCTGAGCGATCCTCTTGGGGTTGGTGACAGTAAGGTCATCTCCCACAATCTGGATGTCCACTCCGGAGAGGAATGAGGTCCATGTGGCCCAGTCATCCTGGTCAAAGGGGTCTTCAATGGAGACCACTGGTAGGGATATGGGAGCATAATTGGGGTTAGAGAGGGGACCTGGTGGGGGTGACAAGTAGAACTTAAATGGAGGCTGCGGTGGAGTCAGATGGGTGGAACCCGTGTTAGGCAACTGCAGAAGACTAAGGCAGAGCAAAGCACATGGAAATCTCACCAGGATAGTTCTTGATGAAGTTTTTGTACAGCTCCCCAAGCTTCTCCCCACTGATATGCCGTGCAGGATCGTCAGGTGACTTGAAGTCCAGATCATACTTCCCATTTCGGTAGAATTCAGATGCTGCCACGTCCATGCCAATTACCACCTTGTCTGGGTAACCAGCTGCCTGAATGGCTGTCTTTAGCAGCTCCAGGGCTAGGAGGGGAGCAAGAAATGACCTGAGACTCCAATGTCCCCTGCATCTGCAGCCTCTTTTCCCTCCTCATTGGGACCCAGGTGGTCTATGCCCCAGGATGCTTGCACTGACCCTCATTGTTCTCCAGGATGTTAGGAGCAAAGCCGCCCTCGTCCCCCACGTTGGTGGCGTCCTTCCCATACTTGGCCTTGATGACCCCCTTGAGGTGGTGGTAGACCTCGGCGCCAATGCGCATGGCTTCCTTGAAAGAGCTGGCTCCCACTGGCAGAATCATGAACTCCTGCATGGCCAGCTTGTTTCCAGCATGAGAGCCCCCATTGATCACATTGAAGGCCTGAGACAAAAGACAGTGCTCAGAACCGGGTAGCATGAGGCGTCGAAGGCAAGAGGGAACTGGAGGTGGAAGCTGGACTCTGCTCACCAGCTGAGTGGTTTAGATGCGTAATTGTACTCCTCAGAGCCTTCCCCTCATTTCTACAAAATAATTATAATGCCTACTTCCCTGTGACTCTTCTGAAATTCAGGAGCAATAGAACATAAAGTCCTCAGCATGTGCCTGATGTATAACAGAATAATCCTATGGCATTCTAAATAAGCTAGCTTGTTTCACTCTCAAACATCTCTAGTAACTTAGCTAGTATTAATTTCTTCTTTCTGGATGAGGAAACTGAGGCATAAAGGTTAAGTAATTTGCCTAAGGTGACACAACTAGAAAATAGGCAAGGCCAGGGCTGAACTCAGCAGATGTCTCTAGAGTCCTTACTCTAATTTTTTGTTGTTTTGTTTTTTGAGACAGGGTTTCTCTGGAATTTGCTTTGTAGACCAGGCTGGCCTTGAACTCACAGAGATCTGCTTGTCTCTGCCTCCTGAGTGCTGGGATTACAGACATGCACCACCACCACTCATGCTTTTAACACAACCTTCCTAGTAACTAGCAATAAATGGTAACATTATTATTGAGACTAAATTCTGCCTCCAAAGATGGAAATGACTGGGGCAGCAAGGGAATGAAGAAAAGACAGACAATGGACACATAGACAGAAAAGCTGGGAAATGGACAGTCAGCTCTCTGATGGGAAAACCTCGGCACTGTAGAAGCTTAATGTGTTTATTATACAGAGCTCAGTACATTTATTATATAGACTTGGCAGTGTTATTGCATACATATAAACAAGGAGGTGGGCTTATGGTATACAACGGGACCAAGGGGACAGGGTTAGGGGATCTCAGTAAGAACGGTTTCTGGAGGGGAGCAGTCTTCAGACCGTACACATCCAAGGGGGAGGGAGCTATGGTGGACATATTATGTACACACTAACAACACTTGCACCTGGTCACCAAGGCTGGCTTTACCATGCCTCTGAATCTTAGCCCAGGAGGAAGGCTTTGCCACTCCTCCTGGGTCTGAGGCTCTGGGGTCTTTGACAAGGCTGGTTCACGTCAACATATACATTCACCCAGGACTTCATACATGCAGGGCTTTCTCTGCACCCTACAAAATTCAGAGTTACTACAAAGAAGGCAGTGACTTCCTACAGACTCAGAGGATGCCCGGAAATGCTGATAACTCTTGCTCTAAGGAGCTTTCAAGTTTGACTGGTGCAGTGGAGGTGCTAAGATGAAATGAGGTCTAACCAGCTTGACCCTGGAATGTGAAGGATCTAAGGGACCTGGCAAGGAAGGGGAACATCAAGAGGGAGGGGCCACAGTACAGCCCAAGAGATTTCATTTCAGGAAGTGCTTTTTTGGAGCAGGGATTCCGAAAGGGCAGCCACACTCACAGGTACAGGAAGTACGAGATCGGGATTTCCCGCAAGATCTGCGATGTGTCGGTAGAGAGGGACCCCTTTCTCAGCTGCTCCTGCCTTACAAACGGCCAAGGACACGCCCAGGATGGCGTTGGCCCCAAACTTGGCTAAAGGGAGGCAAACAGGGAGAAAGGATGAGGACTCTTACAGGTTTTGCGGTTAATTCCTTGAACAATCCCTCCGGTCACCCCAGGAAGAAGCTTCCTAAACCACTGGACATTAAGATTTCATTAACTCATCTCTTTCCTGGCCTGCAGACTTCTGGAAGTTCACCCCGCCTCTCTGGGCCAACAGTTTCACATGTGTCTACTGCCAGCCAGGCCTGGCAGAAGACATGTATCAGGAAATGCCTGCAGAATGAATAAAGGCTATCCAGCTATGGTGTGCCCCAAGATGGGACACAGAAACAACCCTGCCAGCTGCCACTGGCCTCTCTTCCACCCTTGGGCATGCCACCACTCATACAAGATGGGACACAGAAACAACCCCGCCAACTGCCACTGGCCTCTCCTCCACCCTTGGGCATGCCACCACTCACACTTGTTCTCCGTCCCGTCCAGCTCAATCATAAATTTGTCAATTTTTTCTTGATCCACAACACTTAGTTTCTGGAAGAGGCAGAGGTCCGATTTCTCAGGAGCCAATAATGTGCAGGATGAAGGACAGGTAAAAATATTGGGAGTGGGACTACCTGGGGTGAGGCACAGGGTCACAGGGAGGAGGGGAAGGGGGAGCTGGTTCCTCTACTTGCCTTTTCCAGCAGAGCAGGACCTAGGGTCTTGTTGATATGCTCCACAGCCTTCAGCACTCCTGGAGGCCAGAGAATGGGTTCAGATTTCTGAGGGGATTAGCCTCTTCCCATGTGGGGTCCTCTTTCCTGGATCCGCCCGCACAGGCTCCTCCTGTTGGTCTTTACTCACCTTTCCCCAGGTAGCGTGATTTGTCTCCATCTCTTAGTTCCAGCGCTTCATAGATACCCGTGGACGCGCCACTGGGCACAGCTGCTCGGAACCGACCTGGGCAGGAGGGATTGGCAGATCAGAGGGAGTCCATTCACAAGGGCCTGGGGTCACCTCCCTGGACCCAGGGACAGGAGAAAATAAAGAGAAACTCCCGCCTCCCCCAGCTCTGGGGCCAGGAAGAGAAGAGGGTCTGTGAGGGAGTCTGACAAAGGACAGGATGTGGGACTCTTGGGAAGGAGCAGGTGAGGTTGGGGGTTTTCTGAGGCGAGAACCAATACAGAGGGCCTGTGTTACCCTTGGCGGTGTGCAGGTCTACCTCCACTGTGGGGTTGCCCCTGGAGTCCAGGATTTCTCGGGCAAAGATTTTTTGCATGGCCATGACTGCACCACGAGAGACATGAGTGAGCAAGAGTGGACAGCTGATCCCTTAAAGAACTAGAAATCCCTTGCCCTTTAAAGAGTCTTCCCCACCCCAAGAAGGCAGGTGCTGGAGCTAAAAATACCCCATAAAAAGGTCACAGACCGAAGAGGCAGGAGGGCCAGCCCCCTTCCCTCCCCCACTCAGAACAGCTCTTGTTCCACCCTCCCAGCCTGAAAAATCAAGGGCTGAGGACTTCATAATTCCCCAGACGACACCCCTCCCTGAATCCTTCACCAGCTCCTTTCACTTTTCTGATTAAGTAGCTGCCAGCTACATCTTCCTAGCCCTCCAATCCTATCTGCTTCTCATTGTCCCATTCCCAAATCCTCTGTCTGGCGTAATTCTGCCTTCTTTATCTGCTTCCCCATTTGTCAGAGCCTCCTTCCCTGTATTCGTCAGTACTCCCGTATTCGCCCCAACCCTGCTTGCTCCAGCCTGACCACTCTCTCTCAAGCACCCCAGTCGGAAGAAAAGCACCAAAAGTTCCCTCCCTTTCCAAGCCAGTACCATCCCACACCTGCACATCATGTAACTCAAGTTTTATCAAACCTGTGACGTCTTCCCTGGGACTTTGAATGAAGCTTCTTGTCTAGGTGGCAGCTGGGACAGTGTCAGCTCACCCCTTCTCAGGCTGGGCATTTATCCCCAAGCCACTCTGTCCCCCAGCCAGCCCCGCCTCTCTCATTCCATCCTCCTCCCCTCCACACCAGGCCAGCAGCCAAATGCCCACTACTGCCTACAGCAGAAGCCATTTGGCCTGGGTACCCCCTTCTCAAAAGTTAATGACGACCCCGTACATTTTCTTTCTGCCCCCAATAAAAGTCTCGACTTGAAGTCCACTCTTTGAGGGAGTGGGAGAGGGGCTTCTGATAGGCGGGTCTGTCCCCTCTTAAGCTCACATTGCCCCTACGCAAAGGTTAAAGAGGAACTACTGCCCTTTAGGAAAGGCCAGGGGTAATCTGAGCCGAGCAGGCTGAGGAGGGGGCCTGGAAAGGGGGCTGCAAGACTGACATGCACACGTGCTCCACTCACTTGGAGGCAGGCGATGCAGGCCACACTGTTGGGGGAAGGAATCAGGGATGCTGAGCAAGCGCTGTGGTCTAAAGTTGACACCCCTCCGCCAAAGAAGGCGAGTGTTTTCACCTCTCAGGATCCTCATAACGGCCATTTCGGCACCACTCCCCCCTACCCTCTCTTGGCCAGCAAAGGGCCATGAGAGAGGCCAAGGGACGAATATAGACCAGCACTGGCCCGGCGCCCGGCAGA
>LOEQ01001701.1:136805-147748 GCA_001685075.1 Bramus lutescens | reverse complement strand
TGTAGGCTGGTTTTCTTTGCTTTATGTTTAAAAACCACCTATGAGTGAGTACATGTGATAATTGTCTTTCTGTGTCTGGGGAGGACTCAAAATAATGTTTTCTAGTTCCATCCATTTTCCTGCAGAATTCAAGCTGTTGTTATTTTTTTCTGTTGTGTAGTACTCCCTTGTGTAAATGTACCACATTTTTCTTATCCATTCTTCAATCGAGGGGCATTTAGGTTGTTTCCAGGTTCTGGCTATAACAAATAAAGCTGCTATGAACATGGTTTTGAGCACATGTCCTTGTGACACGACTGAGCATCCTTTGGATATATACCCAAAAGTGGTATTGCTGGGTCTTGAGGAAGGTTGTTTCCTAATTTTCTGAGAAATCGAGTGGTGCACATCTTCACATCTTTAACCCCAGCACTTGATAAAAACAAACAAACAAACAAAAAAACCTCAGCTAGAGCCAGGCAATGTGGGCAAAACAGTAATACCATGTCTTGTGGTGCAGGTGGTAATGTAATACCTGTAATCCCAGCAATTATCAGGAGGCCGAGGCAGGAGGATTGCTAAAATGAGGTCGGTTTAGGCTATAAAATGAGTTTGAGGCCAGTCTGAACTACATAACAAGATTCTGTCTCAACCCACAAACAAAAACAAGACAGCATTGGCTACTTCAAAGACTTTCTGGGCAGAAAAGCCAGACATGAAGTTATGTGACCAGGAACAGTTCCCAGAACCATGCTGTAGAACCAGTCTGGTGAGCAGAACTCTCATGTGCTGTAAGACCAAGTCACTGAAGCTTGCATCGCCCTGGCTGCTGAGCCAGACATTGTTCCATGACCTCCAATGCTGCAGACTCCCACACTGTCCTTCCTTCTCTGTGATTATAAACTAATGGAAGCCTTGATGTGAGTCTGGTTGGTCACATGCCTGGTGACCCAACTGCCAGGAAAGCCCAGGAAGTCAAATTTTTGGTTATTTTCAACTTCTGAAATAGAAAGTATGTTCTGTTTCTCCAAAGATCTGAAAGTTGAAAAAACTTCCAAACAGAGAAGAGGTTCGTGAGGTTTTTTGTGCCTACTAAGTGGTCTTGTGTTTAACTTCCTTCAGGTGTCAGCTCCTGTACCAGGACCCTTGTTTTGGTTCATAGAGTAACAACAATGGGGTTCCCTGCCTTAGTGCACAAGTACAGAAACAGTGGTTGACTGATGGCATTTTTGTTTACTTTCTGTGTGTTGATGGGGATACACACGCATAACACCTGTGTGGAGACAGAGATTCTTTCCTTCCACCATGTAGGTCCCAGGAATCATACTTGGGTCTTCAGGCTTGCTGTCAAGCTCCTTTTACCTGATGAGCCATCTGGCCAGCCCTGATTTATATTTGCTAATAGAATGATCTGTTTCATTTAGATGTTCAAATTATTATGTTTATACTTTTTTAATAACTTGTTTTTCTAAAATATTTCTATTTTATGTGCACTAATGTTTTGCTTGCATGTATGTCTGTGTGAAGATGTCAGATCTCCTGGATCTGGACTTACAGACATTTGTGAGCTGCAGTGTGGGTGCTGAAAATTGAACCCAGGTCCTCTGGAAGAGCAGCCAGTGCTCTTAACTGGTGAGCCATCTTTCTAGCCCCTACATTTATATTGTTTGTTTGTTTTTGTGATTTTTCGAGACAGGGTTTCTCTGTAGCTTTGGAACTTGTCCTGGAACTAGCTCTAGTAGACCAGGCTGGCCTCGAACTCACATAGATACACCTACCTCTACCTCCTGAGTGCTGGAATTAAAGGTGTGTGCCACTACCACCCATCCTGGAATTGGCTTTATAGACTAGGCTGTCCTTGAATTCATAGAGATCTGCCTTCCCTTGCCTCCAGAATTCTGGGGTTGGATTTAAGTCATGCATCACCACTGCCTGGCAATTAAAAAAGTTTTCAAATAAAAATCTTTTAAGTTTTATTTTTTCCTTTTTTAGACAGGGTTTCACTTTGTAGCCTTGGCTGTCCTGGAACTTGCTATATAGACCAGGCTGGCCTTGAACTCATAAAAATCTACCTACTTCTGCCTTCCAAATGCTGGGACTAAAAGTATTTGCCACCACTGCTGATATAAATGTAGTGAATTTATATCAATTTGAATAACACTGATACTGTTTATTGAGTCATGCTGGGAATTAAACTGAGGTCCTCTGCAAGAGTAGCACACACTCTAGCCACTGAGCAACCTCGCTAGTTCCCTCATGATTTTTGTTTTTATTTGAGGCAGGGTCTCAGTAGCCCAGGCTAACCTTGAACTCGTTATTTTAGGTCTTTTGTTCATTTTATTAGCCTTGAATAGGTTTTTTGTTGTTTTATTTTTAAAAAATTTAAAATTATTTTGGGATGCATATAGATATTTTGCCTAAATGTGTGTATGTGTATCCTATACATGCCTAGTGCCCACAATGGCAGGAAGATTGCTGTGAGTTTGAGGCCATCCTAGTCTACACAGTGAGTTCCAGGCCAGCTAGGGCTACATAGTGAGACCCTGTGTCACGAAAACTAACAAGGGCTGGAGAGATGACTCAGTGGTTGAGAGCACTGGCTGCTCTTTCAGAGGACCCTGGTTCAGTTCCCAGCACCCACATGGCAGCTTGCAACTGTCTGTAACTCCAGTTCCAGGGGATCTGACATCTTCACACCAGTGCACATAAAATAAACAATAAAAAGAAAACAAACGATAAGAATAAACATTTTTCGGATTCATTTTTTTGTGTCTTGATTTCATTCTTTGGGAATACTTTTTCTAGAAATAGGATTCTGTGTTAGCAATTCTTTTTTTTTTTTTCAGCACTTGAAAAACATTGTGTGAGGCTGGAGAGATGGCTCAGAGAAGAGCACTGGTCCTGAGTTCAATTCCCAGCAACCACATGGTGGCTCACAACCATCTGTAATGAGATCTGGCGCCCTCGTCATTTAACATGTAGACAGAACACTGTATACATAATAAATAAATAATATCTTTAAAAGGGAGAAAAAAGAGAAACATTGTGCTAGGGCTAAGAAAGTCGTTTGATAGAGTGCTTGCCTAGCATGCATATAGCCCTGGGTTGGAGCCCAGCTCTGAGCAGAATGGGAGTGGTGTGCTTACTTGTAGGTAATTCGAGCCCTGGGGAGCTGGAGGCAGGAGGAAGATCAGGAGTTCAAGGTTATCCTTGCCTGAGGCCAGCCTGGTATACTTGAAGTCTCAAAAACAGGTGAGGAGAGCAGCTGGAGACGACCTCAGTGGGGAAGAGCACCCGCTGTGGTTGCCGAGGACCTGGATTTGCTTACCGACACCCACGTGATGACCCATAACTGTCCACAGCTCCAGTTCCAGAGGAATCAGAAACTCTTCTGACTTCTGCATGCACCAAACATGCCCACGGCAAATATGCAAACACAACACTCAGACACATAAAATAAAAAAAGACTTTTGAAAAAATTTTTAGTTTGGAAAAAAATGCAATCATGAGCCAGGCATAGTTATCCTAGTCTGTAGTCCCACCACCGTGGAAACTGAGGCAGGAAGAGTGTGAGAATTTTAAACCAACCTGGGCTACATGATGTCTTGGAATGGAGTTCTTTGGGCTTAGTCCATTTAGGGTTGTCATAGTTTCATTTCTGTAGTCATAATAAAACACTCTGGCTGGGCAGTCATGGTGCACGCCTTTAATCCCAGCACTTGGGAGGTAGAGGCAAGCAGATGTCTGTGAGTTCGAAGTCAGCCTGGTCTACAAAGTGAGTTCCAGGACAGCCAAGGCTGTTACACATAGATAGATAGATAGACAGACAGACAGACAGACAGACAGACAGACAGACAGACAGACAGATGATAGATAGATAGATAAAACATTCAGATCAAAAGCAGCCTGGAGGAAAAGATTTGTTTGGCTTATACTTCTAGGTCACTGCCCACCAATGAGAGGAGTCATCAGGAGCTGAAACAGGAGGTGGAAATAGAAACCACGAAGGAGCCCTACTTGCTTGCTTCTCTGGCTCATGGGTAGGCATGTGCATAGCTAGCTTTTAAATTTTCTTTTTAATTTATGCATGTGTGTGTGAACCTATATAACTCACATGTGCAGGAGCCCTCTGAGGCCAGAAGAAGGCCCCAAATCCCTGGAACTTTCTTTTCTACCTCTCACCCTTGGTCTCTGTCCCCATTCCTTTCTTCCTTCCTCTCTCTCTTTCTCTTCTTCCTTCCATTCTTCCCTTTCTTAGAGTCTCACTACATAGCCCAGATAATTTACACTTTCAGTCCTGCCTCGGCCTCCAGAGTGCTGAGGTTCTAGATTCTCTAGCAGGCAGTTGTAAATGGCTGGTCCATTATCAGCCTAGACTCCTCAGGGCTTTTGTCTTATTCTCCCTGGTGTTATTTCTCCTCCTCCTCCTCTTCCCCATCCCCTCCGCCAAACAGCCCAAGATAGCCTTGCCTCCCTCCTTCCATTCATCCATCCTGGGGATTGAACCCAGGCCCTCACACTTGGACTGTATTCCTAGCTCTCATACGGGGATTTCATCATGGAGTTTCAAGGCAGTTTTTCAGATAACGCTAACATCTTCATCTTCTGGGGCTGGAGCTCTGTTGACTATTTTCTAGTTTTAAATCTTCCTGGTTCTTGGTATGATCATTTCTTCTCAGTGAAAACTTCACCTACTTCTGAAATTTGTGTTTCAGGCCTCTCTTCCAGCTGTCTTCCTGTGGTCCTGTGCTCTCGATGGGAGGATATACTGCCTGATGTCAGGTACAGAAGGAGGCTGGGCTGTGTGGTTGCAGTGGTGCCCACCTGCTGCAGTGCTAATGGTTTTTTTGTTTTGTTTTGGTTCTGAGACAGGGTCTTTTTAATATAACCCTGCCTGTCCTGGAACTCACCATGTAGACCAGGCTGGGCTTGAACTCACAGCACTCCTCCTGCCTCTGCCTTTCATATGCTGGGATCAAAGGTGTGAGCCACCACACCCAGCTGCTTCTAATGTTTGGGAGTCTAGGGCAGGAAGATCATTGAGACCAGGAGTTGGGAGGCTAGCTTGGGCAAAATGTTAAAACCCTGTCTAAAAAAGACAGAGGACAAAGAGGGAGGGAGAAGGAAGGGTGGAGTGGGGTTTAGGGAATCAATTCTGAGTCAGACGACGTCTGTACTTGTGAAGTAGAATGTTTTCAGCAGTGTCTACATGGCTTCACTCATTAAGCTGTGACCTGCGATCTACTTGGGATCTCTTTGGACTCTAAACAGGAGCAGTCTCTTGGCAGGGTTTTCTGTGCTTTGTTGGCTTTAGCCCTGGATCAAGTCCAGGAGGGACTTTGCTCACTCTGGACCGGATTAGTTACTGTATAAATTCCTACAGACCCTGACCTGGGACACTTGGTTCTCTCTGTGAATGGGGTTTATTTTACTGTTGTTTTTGTTTTTGAAGTAAGGTCTTGCTCTGTAGCCCAGGCTGGCCTCAAACTCCTCCTGCCTCGGTCTCAAGTGCTAGGATTACAGACATTTGCCACCACACTCAGCTTTATGCTTCCTTTAATATCGTTTTATTATAATGCAGTTTTTTGGTAAACGGGTTGCAGGTTGCTAGTGTTGAATTTAGGACTCCTTTTGAGGTTTGTTTATTTTTATGTTTATATGTTTGCCTGCATGTATGCATGTCTGGTGCCCCCTGGGGACCAGAGAGGCTATAAACATGACCTGCATAATAACCATACCAGTTGACATGCCAGTGTTGATGGAGGAAATTTCACAAGGCCCCTCACCTAGATGAAAAGCTACAATCAGTGGCTGCTGAAGGAGGGATGAGCCCCTATTTGGTTGTCCAATCCAAGTGATCATCCCTAAACATGCACATAGGAGCAACACTCAATGGACAAGAACAAGTTTAACTCTTAGCACCTACACAGTGGCTCACAACTATCTGTAACTCCAGTTCCAGGGGATCCAATGCCCTCTTGGGGAATGCACATTGTGTGTGTGTGTGTGTGTGTGTGTGTGTGTGTGTATTATATATAATGTATATATATGCATACTTTTAGGCAAAACATTCATACATGTAAAATGAAATTTAAGAAATCTCTCTCTATGAGTTGTGGGACGCTCAGTGGTTAAGAGCACTGACTGCTCTTGCAGAGGACCTGGGTTTGATTCCCAGCACCCACACGGTGGCTCACAACTGTCTGTAGTTCTAGTTCTTCAGTTCTGGCTTCCATGGGCACATGGCACATAGACATACATGCAGGCAAAACATTCATACACATAAAACACCGTCAAATCCCCACCCCCGGCCCACAACCTGGAAACAGAATGTAACCTCAGCCACTGCTCCAGCGCCGTGCATGCTGTGATGATAATGGACTAAACCTGTGAAACAAAGTGTTCTGAAGCGAGCAGACATCCTGGGGTACTGCCCAGTAGTTTACAGCACCAAGACTCACATGCGGCTAATTAAAGACTAGAAATCAGCCTAATTAGGTAAGCCCAATGCTCAGCTGCTAGAAGCCAGAAGAAATCCAGCCTCAGGGTCATCTGGAAGCCTGAGAGTCATGTTATCATCAGTATGGGTTTCCAAGCTGTGTGGGCCTCCTGCTATCGCAAAAGCTTTTAAAGACCCTTATTAAATCCAGACCTACCCCCTCAACACCCCCAAAAAGGAAATAAAAAGAAAAAAGGAAGCCAAACAGTGGTGGCACACACCTTTAATTCAAGCACTTGGAAGGCAGAGGCAGGTGGATTTCTGTGAGTTCGAGGCCAGCCTGGTTTATAGAACAAGTTCCAGGACGGCAAGCTCTGTTACACAGAGAAGTCATGTCTTGAAAAACCACAAAGAGAGACAAAATAAATTTTAAAAAATAATTTAAAGAAGTAAAAAAATCTATTTCATCTTTCTCTTGCTTCATCTGTAAAGTGGGAATATCTGCCTCTGGGTTATTGGGAGAAGACAGAGTAAAAACATAAAATAAATGAACAAAAATTGTTTTTTGTAGTAAGAAGACTGCTTGTTCACTTGTTCGTTTCCCCGGCTGCCCAGACTCCCAAAATAATCACACAAAAACCATATCATTTAAATCACTGCTTGGCCCAATAGCTCTAGCTTCATATTTGCTAACTCTTACATCTTGAATTAACCCATCTCCATTATTTTATATTTTACCATGAGACTCATGGCCTACCGGCAAGGTTTCACCATGTCTGTCTCTGACGGCTCCATGGCTTCTCTCTGACTCTACCTCCTTTCTCCCAGCATTCAGTTTGGTTTTCCCTGCCTACCTCTATTCTGCTCTATGCAGGCCCAAGACAGTTTCCTTATTAAACAGTGATATTCACAGCATACAGAGGGGAATCCTACATCACCCTCCCACTTTCAGTTTAAATAAAAAGCAAGGTTTTAATTTTAACATAGCAAAATTACATATAACAAGACAGGTATTAAGCAAGAATTATAGTTACAATATTTATNAAAAAAGAAGAGAAGGAATGTCCTTATATCTTTTTTATCTAGACTGCTGCCTGAAGGTACTGTCCACAGTCACAGTGGGCCTTCCCATATCAGTCAAGGCAGTCAGGACAGTTCAGGAGAGGCGCCCTACACAGGTGATTCTAATCTGTGACACTGTGGCATTGGAACCAATAGTAAGTAATACCTGTAATCCTATTCAGAAGACTGGAACAGGAAGATCCCCAGAACCTGAGACTAGTGTGTTCAAGGTCAGCCTAAGCTAACTAGTGAAATTTTACTGTCTTGCTTGTTTTATTTATTTTGAAACAGAGTCTGTCTCTGTCTCTCTTCTCCCCATAGCCCTCTCCATAACCCTGTCTGTCCTGGAACTCACTGAACAGACCAGGCTGACCTCAGAGTCATGGAAATCTCTGCCTCTTGAGTGCTCAGATTAAAGCCATGACTGACTTTTTCAGTTAATTCATTGATTGTACGTGCAGTTACATGTGTGTCACGGTGAGTGTGTGGAAGTCAGAGGGACAGACAAGTCTGGGAGTTGTCATTGTCCACCTTGTCTCTCTTGTTTCTGCTGCTGTGCTGTGTACTCTGGGCAATCTAGAGACTCTCTGGGAGTCTTCTGCCTCCCACTTCACGCTGAGAATGCTGGGACAGTGGGCGTGCATCACTTCTAGCTTGTCTCTTGAGTTATGGGGATCAGACTCTGGTCTTCAAGTTTGTGCATTGAGTACCTCTATCTGCCGACACATCTGTCTGCTCTTGTTTCTTTTGAAGACAGTCTCACTCTTTAGCCTAGCTGACCTTGAACATACTAGTCTCAGGTCCTGGGATCTTCCTGTCCCGGTCTCCTAAGTAGGATTACAGGTATTAATTACCACAGATAGAATCACCTGTGTAGGAAGCCTCTCCTGAACTGTCCTGACTGCCTTGGTGGATGTGGGAAGGCCCACCCAGATTGTGGACAGTACCTTCAGTCAGTAGTCCAGATAAAAAGGATGTGCAGAAGGACGTACGGATATTCCTTCTCTTGCCTTGTGCTGGCTTGGCCTCCCCTTGCCCTGTTTCTGCAGCTGAGTCCTTCACTGATGGCCTGCACGCCAGTCCTTCATTGTGGAGTAGGGAGTGACCAGAGGCTCCTCAGGAACTGTCAAGCTTCCAGCGCCAGGTTGGGACAACTGAATCCACCTTGTGGACTGAATAAGTACCACCCCTATCCCCACTGGTTAAAGACAGGTACTCCGGGACTGCTCCGAATGTTGAGGCCCCGCCTCAGTCTCAAAAACCAGGTACCTGGTTTTCAGCAGCTCAGGTGGGATCTGGCACTCTGTTTTAAAGCTCACTATATATGCCCTGTTCTGTTCCTCTGGAGAACCCACTACAACAGCAGGAGCGACCTACAGCATTGACTTCAATGTTACTCTTTAAAAAACATTATTTTTGAGTGTATGAGGTGTGAGCGAAGGCTTTTGGAGTCCCCAAAATAACTTTGTTGAGTCACTTCTCCCCCTCAATCTTTCAATGGATTGTGCGCTTAAACTGGGGTGTCAGCCTTATTCATATCGGCCGTGCAGTCTACCCGCCCCACCTCCACCCTCATGTTTCTCTCTCTCTTTCTTTCTTTCTTTCTTTCTTTCTTTCTTTCTTTCTTTCTTTTTCTTCAAGATGGGGTTTCTCTGTGTGTAGCCCTGGCTATCCTGGCACTTGCTCTGTAGACCAGGTTGGCCTTAAACTCACAGAGATCTGCCTGGCTCTGCCTCCCGAACATGCTGTGGGATTAAAGGAGTGTGCCACCACCACCCCACCACTATCTTTTTTATATATATAAATATTTCTTTATGTATATGACTGCTCTATTTGCTTGTATGCTTGCATAACAGAAGAGGGCAACAGATTCCATTAGATAGTTGTAAGCCATTATGTGATTGCTGGGAATTGAACTCAGGAGCTCTGCAAGAAGAGCCAGTGCTCTTAGCTGCTGAACCATCTCTTCAGCCCCAGAATAAATTCTGCTCTGCTTCCTCCACCACACGGTTTCTCTGTGTAGCCCTGGCTATCCTAGAGCTAGTTTTATAGACCAGGTTAGCATCAAACTCAGCGATTCTCCTGCCTCCACAGTGCTGGGATTAAAAATCTGCTCCACCACATTCTGTTGGGTGTTTCTTTTTTTACAGCAGTGGTTTTGATACATTGTTTTTTTTTAAAAAGAAAAAATTCCCACCCCCGAAGCACAAACGACTCCTAGATTCCTATAGTCTGTTCCGTTAGTTTCCCTTTACTCCACCTGGGTTTACTTTGTATCGGGGTGAGGTGTGGGAGTAGCTTGCTTACGTTTCTCACCATAGAAGTCTTTGCTCGCTGTGTTGATAACAGCCTCTCCCACTGATGCCCTGAGAGGCCGAGTGCTGTGGGCTCCTCCTTGTTCTCCCAGGTCCCAGCAGTTTGCTCGCCTGCTGTTAGAGCATTTGCTGTTGGGTTTTATGGTGTGTTCTAACATCGGGTAGGCTGGGTCCTTCCTGTGGTTCTTTTCAAAATTGACAAAACTGTTCATGGACCTTCACACTATTATAGAGATTTTAAAATGAGTATCCAGTTTCTTTTAAAAATCATTTCTCGATTACCTTAAGGAGAATGGACATCTTTAAAATATTAAGATAACTCATTGACACAGGTATCACTTCATTTATATAGACTCTACTGTTAATTTCTTTTCTTTCTTTTCTTTTTTGATTTTATTTCTTTTTATTTTATGTGTCTTTGTGTTTGCCTGCACACCACATGCATGCAGTGCCTGCAGAGACCAGAATGGGTAGAGGATCCTCTGGAACTGGAGTCACAGATGATTGTGAGCCACCCTATGGGGAAATGCATGCTTAACATTGTAGGAAGCTGCCAGCTTTCCAGAGTGGCTGTTCAGTTCACATTTACACTTAGTTTTGTTTGTTAGACAGGGCCTTACTGTGTAGCCCTGGCTGGCCTAGAACTTGCTTGGGAGACCAGGCTGACCTTGAACTCAAAGATCCGCCTGTACCTGCCTCCCTAGTGCTGGGCTTAAAGACCTGCAGCACTACCCCTGGCGTCACCTACTTTGAGTATGAGTGGTAAACATACTCAGCATTGGTAGTGAGCATGTGAGAGCACACAAGGCTGCAGCACAGTGTCTGTAGCTGCCCTCTTGCACCCCTTGTTATTTGAGCCCCCACCTCAAACTGCTCTGATAACTAGGGTTGGTTATTTGTTCTGTTCTGTTGAGACAGGGTCTGATTGTAGCCCAGGCTGGCCTTGAATTTGATCCTCTCAAGTGCCGGGATTACGAGAGCATGTCAACATGCCCAGCTTGCTGAGTAGGATTTCTTAGAAATTTTTCTAACTGAACCCTCACCTCCTTGCCTTTTAGGCTCATCAGAATCCCCACACTAGGGGGGCTGGAGAGTGGCTCAGTGGTTAAGAGTGCTGCTTGCTCTTCCAAAGGTCCTGAGTTCAATTC
>LOEQ01001701.1:83956-98482 GCA_001685075.1 Bramus lutescens | reverse complement strand
TGTGTGTGTGTGTGTGTGTGTGTGTGTGAGTGTGGAGCTTACTGCTCTTACAGGAGTAAGGTTCAATTCTCAGCATCCACATATTGGCTCACAACTGTCTGTAACTCCAGTCCCAGGTAATCTAGTGTCATCTTCTTCTAACCTCCAAGGGTACCAGGTGTACAGCTGGTATACATACAGGTAAAACACTTTTAAGTGTTAAAGAGAGAACCCATTCCCTCAGTTTTTCCTCTGACATCCACATGTACATGGTGGCATGCATTCCTAGACACAAATACAAGTGTGGTGGTTTGGATGCAAATGGTCCCCATAGGCTTATATATTTGAATATCTGTTTCTCAATTGGTAGACTGGGAAGGATTAAGACGAACAGCCTTGCTGAAGGCGATGTGTAACTATGAGTCCATGCCAGACCCCATCTAGCTCTCTCTGTCTGCTTCCTGCACATCAAATGTTAAACTCTTATCACTGCTCCATTCAGGCCTGGTGGCAGGCCTAAATGCCATGATGATCATGTATTAAGTCTCTGAAACTGTAAGCAAACCCCCAATTTATAACCTTCCTTTTATAAATTGCTTTGGTCATGGTGTTTCATCACAGCAATAGAACAGTAACTAAGACAAATGCAAATAAACAAGTAAATAAACAAATAGTTTTAAAAAGATACCTGGGCTGGAGAGATGGCTCAGTGATTGAGTGCTCACTGCTGTTACAGAGGACAAGAATTCAGTAGCCAGCACCCAACTGTGTGGAACTCCAGTTCCAGGGGATCCAACACCTTTCTGCCCTCAATAGGCACCTGCATTCATGTTCATATACCCACATTGACACACACATAGTCCTAATTAAAAATGCTACTAAAATATTTTTTTAAAGGATTCCTACTACACTTCATCCACAAAAGAAGACAAACAGTGGTCTGGGAGCTCAATGACAGAGCACTTGCCCACTGTACATGAATCCCTGGGTTTGATTTGCAGTCTCAAGTATGCACATGTGCAAATAGCGAACATATGCACTTTCAGAAGCGTGTGTGCATGCATAGGCACATGCACACATACACACAGCATGGAGGTGGCCACCAGGGTCACCTGTAAGCAGAAAGTGAATCCTGGTTTCTGTGCTGGCTGTGTAGCTCCTGGGCTGGGGTAAGTTTCTTGGGGGGCCCTAGTAGCCCCTGTTCCAAAGAGCTACAGAAGGCCTGACACTGAGCAGAAGTTCTATTCAAGCCGGGCAGTGGTGGCACACGCCTTTAATCCTAGCACTCAGGAGGCAGAGGCAGGCGGATCTCTGTGAGTTCAAGGTCAGCCTGGTCTACAAGAGCTAGTTCCAGGACAGACTCCAAAGCTATACAGGGAAACCCTGTCCTGAAAAACCAAAAACAACAACAACCCCCCACACAAAACTATGCAGAAAAGCCCTAAAGCAGAATTAACCAAATGTCAACTGATAATTGTATTGTATCTACATAATGAAATAATAAAACATTACTGAAAATAACAGAACTTATTATGTTTGAAGTAATCCTGGGCTACAGTTTGATACCTTGTTTAAAAGAAAAGAAAAGGTATGTTTAGGAAAGAGGCCAGTCACAAAAAGTCACATGTTTTATGATTCCATTGTGTGTGTGTTCATAAGAGGCAAATCCAGAGACAAAAAGTGATTGCCAAGGGCTAAACGGAGAGGGAAATAGATAGTGACTACTAATGAGAACAGTTTTATTTAGGGCTGATGGAAATGTTCTGAAATTAGATAGTGCAGTGATCACACAAATCTTGAATATACTAAAAAGCCTTTCTAAAATGACCAACTTACTTTTATGAGACAGGGTTTATGTGTGGCTCAGACTGGCCTGGAACTCATTACACCCAGCTAAGATATTTTCAAAGGGTAGATTTTGTGGCATGTGAGTTATATCTCAAAAAGACTTACTAAAAAAAACTACTTAGCTGGACCATGGTGATGTTTGCCTTTAATCCCAGTACTCAGGAGGCAGAGGCAGGTGGATCTCTGTGAGTCCAAGGCCAGCCTGGTCTACAGAGCAAGTTCCAGGACAGGCTCCAAAGCTATAGAGAAACCCTGTCTCAAAAAACAAACAAAAAAGGGCAACTTAGGGGCTAGCTCAGTGTAAGGGCTGGGTTTGGTTCCCAGCATTTACATGGTGACTCACAACTGTGTGCAACTCCAGTTCCAGAGGACCCAACAGAGGTGAGAGGCAAATTCCCCAGGAGCTAGAGTCACAGGTTGTGAGCCTCTGGAAGAGCAGTGTGAGTGCTTAGCCATCAAGCCCACACTGGCGGCAGTTTTAAAGCACTTCCTTTGTTCCTAGTACTGTCAAGCACTTCAGACCTAAGATCTCCTGGAAAGCCTGGAGGGTACTATTGTTATGCCCGCCTCACAGGAAAGGAAGGGTAAAACACTTAAATGCCCTGCCCAGGGTCATACACAAGTAGGAAGTGATGAAGTCAAGACCCAACCTGAGAATCTTAACTCCAAGGCCTGAAGCCTATGCTGCTGTTGTCTGAGGAGCTGTGAGAACTGAAGAACTGGGTTCCTGACTGAACACTGCCGATCCAAGACAGAGGGATGCCAGCTTTCTAGCCCCTAAGCAATCCAACTAAAGAAGATGACCCCACACTGTTTCCAGAAATACAGAACCATTCTATGGAATCATACGCTCCAGTTCTGATGCTCAGCAAATTTCCAACAAGGTTCCCAATCTTAAAAGATACTAACCTCAGGGTCTGGAAAGATAGCTCAGCACTGATTGCTCTTCCAAAGGACCTGGGCTCAATTCCCAGCACCCATATGGCAGCTCACAACTGTCTGTAGCCCTAGTTCCAGAGGGTCTGACACTCTCACACAGACATACATGCAAGCAGGACACCAATGCACATAATATAAAAAATAAATAAGTAAATTATTAAAAACAAAAAATAAAGAAATACTGACTTTCCAGGGTAGCACATGTTTGTGATCCCCCAACACTTGGGAACTTGAGGCAGGCAGAGCTCAAGTTCAAGGTCAGCCAGAGCAAGTAAGCAAGCTTCTATCACAGTCAGTAAACCCCAATATTAATAGGCAAGCACTGTGCTGTTTTACACATGGCAACTGATTTAATCTTCAGATAAATCTATAAGGTAGGTAGATGCAGGACTCTCACAAACTAGGAATTTGGATTGTGAAGGTGTAGGGATGTGACAGCCAGCCCTAACCTGATGGCACTGTGTTGTTGCCTGCCCAGAAATAAACTGCTCTAGCCCAGTCAGTCATTAGAGACGCTTCCCCCAGAGAGCTCAGACCTGGATAATAATTTACACATAACTCCCATAATGGCTAAAGGATGAGGTGGTCTTTTTATTCCTATATAACGGGAAAGAGAAACTACTGAGGGAGTAAAACAATTTCTTGCGCAGCTGTGGATTCCATAGACAACTGCAATGTGGACCTCTGACCTCCACCGTATAAACCCTACCTTTAGCACAGCAGGCTGATTTTCCCAAGGCTGCTGTCCTGCTAGCAGTAAGATAAACTCATTTAATTTGAATTTAAATTGAAACTAAGCCTTTGGTCTTTCCCAGTGGATTCAAAAGTCACAACAAAGTGTTGTATAAGTTTCCTACAAGATTGAAACACTCCATCCTACAGCAAGCTCCTTAAACAAGATAAACAACTCAAAATAGCTTCAGGAAGTCCCTGAAACTGACCAGATCCACTAGGGTCCTTCAGTGAGAATAAGCAATTAAAGCTGAGAATCCCTCAAAGACTAACTCAGCCAAGAGCCAAGCTGCAAGGAGGCTCAGGCCAGACCCGCTGTCTGGAAGAACCAGAAGCCACTCTAGAGGAGGCTTAGACCAACTGAGGCACCTGGAAGGGGCACTCTCCAACACTGCAGGCTATGCAGCGTGCTCCAGGTCCCCAGCTTTTGTGAGCTGTCACCCTTGCTGGGGTGGGCTTTGGCAATGCAGATGTCTTTGAGTCATTTTTGCCCCTATAAGGAAAACCCTCACCCACAGTCCCATAAGGTATACCAAGTTGGACTTTGGTGGTGGTATCTGCACATAGTTTGTTGTGGGCTCCCTATCTGGTGTGTTGTATCTCCCCTGGAAAGTTTTGTCACACAACATAAGATGTGTAACTTGCTCAAGGTTGGCAGCCTGTTAAATAGTAGAGGCAAGGTTTAAGATCTTCCAGAATCAACCACCCCTTTATTTGACCTAATCTAAGTAAATTCTTACAACCAAACACGCTGGCCCACATGTTGCTATTCTACCTTACACAAGATAGGTTTCATCTTCCTCAGTAGAACAGGGCGAAGACAGCACTTGAGTGGTATACACAGAAATGAGGGCTGGGCAGACTTGTGCATGACTGAACCTCAGCAATGCCTTCCCTTCAGCTCTGAATATGCAAAATGACTTTGTTGTATGTACAGCAGGCACATGCAGTCAGGCTCCGGCTGCTTCCTTCCTCTTACTAGTGCTTCCATGACTAAGCATTTCTTAGCCTCTCTTCCTTTACATATGTTAAAATTTCTACATATGGCCAACTATGGTGGTGCACACCTTTAATCCCAGCACTAGGGAGGCAGCAGTAAGCAGACCTGAGTTCAAGGGCAGTCTAGTCTATACCATGAGCCACTACCCAAAAAGGGGGAGGGATGACAAACCTTTACATATGAGTTGGATATGATGGCATACTCCTGTAATTCCAGCACTTGGGAGGTAGAGACAGGAAGATCATGAGTCCAAGCCCATCACTGGCTACATAATGCGTTCAAGTTACGTGAGACCTTGTCAAACAAAACAAAATCACTTTTTTTTTTGGCTTATGTGGAGACTGTAAAAGGTAGTCTAAAAGTGTTAGACTCGATTATTACAACTGACAGCCTAAAATGTGTAAGACCCTATGCTCCGTCCTCACTCAGGACCATATACTGTATAAATGCAAGCAGAACAAGGTAGAGAGAGGCCTGGTTAAGGAAAACTTTATGGAAGAAGCTGAAGATAAAGGCTGGAGAGAGCACTGGCAAGATGACTCAGCGGGTGAAACCTAACAACCTGAGCTTGAACCCCTGGAAACCTAAAGGCAGAAAGCAAAAAGTGACTCTACAGGGCTGGAGGAATGGCTCAGCTATTAAGACCATTTGTTTCTCTTACAGAGGACCACGAGTCAATTCCCAGCACCCACATGGTGGCTCACAACCACCCAGAACTCCAGTTCCAGGGGATCCAGTGCTCCCTTCTAACACCCATTTGAACTAGGTATATATGTGGTAGCACACTTACATACATAGGGAAAACATTCATAAACATAAAATAAAATTAAAAAACAAAACAATAAAAAAAAACAAGAACAAACTCCACAAGATTGTCTTCTGATCTCCACATGAGAGCACGGCATGAGTGAGCCCACAAACAGACCACACACATACAAATAACAATAATGAAGTTGGAAATGAGAGGTATGAGGCCGAGTGGGCACAGGAGTGTACAGGGGGACCAAAGGCCGCGTCCGTCTGAGAGCAAGTGCGTTGGTCTCCCCTGCTGCTGCCCAGGAATTTCTGAAGGCACAGCCTGGTGCTTCACATTCTCCCTAGCCCAGCCAGGAAAGAGGCTGAAAGGCAATTGGCACAGCACCTTCATCTTCCCAAAACACCATTGGCAATTCTGCTTGCTAGAGCAAACCAAGAGAGAAGCAGGCTGCACTGGCTAGTTTTATGTCAACTTGACACCAACCAGAGTAATTGAAGAGGACAGAACCTCAATTAAGAAAATGCCTCCAGGAGGGAGATCTGGCTATAGGCAAACCTGTAGGGCATTCATTTAATTAGTGATTAATGTGGGAGGGCCCAGACCACTGTGGGTGGTGCCATCCCTGGGCTAGTGGTCATGGGTTCTATATGCAAGCAGGCTTAAGTAAGCCAGTAAGCAGCACGCCTCCAAGGTCTCTGCATCACCTCCTGCCTTCAGGTTCCTCCCTTGCCTGAGTTCCTGTGCTGACTTCCTTCAGTGATGGACTATGATGTAGAAGTACAAGCAAATAAATCCTTTCTTCTCCAACTTGCTTCTGGTCATGGGCATAGCAATAGTAACCCTGATTAGAAAACAGGCATAAACTGGCCTTGAGCTCCTCCTGCCCTCTTCTGTTGCTCGTCTTCCCATAGTTCCCATGGGGACCATGAACAGTGGACCACAGTAAGCCCAGCTTTGACTCTGATGTGTGGAACCCATCATTAGCTGACATTTTCTTATCCCTTCTCTGACATGGCCAAAGGAGCAATTTTTATGTGCTAGGACATCCTGAGACTGGTTTAGAAACAAAGGCTTTGTTACTTCCCAAGAGAAAATGAAAAGGCTTTATGTATTGTCAGAACTATTCCGGCTATCCTGGTAGAGGCAGGAGTGGGGGCTGGGGCTGCAGAGGAGAAACAAAGAACCTCAGCTGCTGGAAGCATGAGTCCAGGCTGTAGGACGTGGAAAGAGAGGAACAAGCCCAACCACTCTACTCTCACAGTCTAGAAACTTAAGAGAACAGCCTTGAGTCAGAGTGGAGTCCCAGGTAAAAGGCAATGATAATAGAACAGGCAAAGGAAAGCTAGCAGACAAGGCTTGGGATGATATTTCTTAGAAGTGGCTCAAAGCTGGGGTTAGAACTCTGACCCCACCCTCATTCCAGTAACAACTCCTCTTTCTAACAGCAGGCCCTTACCACTGCACTTCAGACTGCCCATCTCCAAATGGGCAAAGTACTTCCTGATGGGTTGGCTTTTCCTGTACGTGAGTCTCCTACAGGTAATGACCAAGCTGGGCAGAGTGGAACACACCTTTAATCCCAGCAGGAGGCAAAGAAGGCTCTCTGGGAGTTTGTGGCCAGCCTGATATACAGTGAGTTCCAGGACAGCCAGGGCTGTGTAGAAAGACCCTGTCTCAAAGCAACAACCAAAACAAACAAACAAAAAACCAAAACCAAACAAACAAAAACAAATACAGACCATCGCCAATAGCCAGCATGGAGGAATGCCTTCTTAGAACCTGGCTCTAGCTTAATAATCAGGCACTAACAAAGAGGGGAGAGAAATCTGGAGGGCTAGTTACATGTGATACACTGTGAAGGGTAAGATTGCTGATGAAGCAACTGCAGGAAAGGATGTAGGATAGGAAGCTGGACCCGTGCCTTTCTGCTGATCCGTGAGTCTTATAATTATAGAAATTCAGATCTCTAAGGATCCATTACTAATTACAGAGAAGCTGCTAGAATGGTAGAAAGATCTGGAACCATAAAATCTGGAAGAATTCCTTAAGAAAGAAACATTAAAAACAAAACAAAACAAAAAGGCTAAGCAGAAACAAGAGAAGGACTGGTCTTACCTGTGCTTCAAGCCCAACAATAATTTGCTTAGCTATGCTCAGCAGGCCACACAACTGCAGCCAGTGCCATTCTAAAATGCAAGCAAGGTTGCCTTACTACTCCCTGCACCATGGGAACTGTGCCAGGAGGTGAAGCTGCTACAGGGTGTGGGAGGACTGGCCAAGTCATGGCCAGCCAGCAGTGAGGCTGGAAGGGGAGGAATCCCCTTCCCTGAAGTCTACCTCATCACTCACTGCAGACTTCCCCAGTGACCAACAGCATAGAAAAGAGACTTGGGGGAAATGTGATACAGAAGGGACCAGGGGAGCACAGAACCAGGGGTTACACAGGGAGAGATGGGAACTTGAGCTCTAAAGACGAACAAGAGGTGGCACAAAAGTCCCAAGTCAGGTAACTCACCCTGACAGTCTCTATGTATCTGGTACCATTTCAGAGGCTAGAGCAGACTTCTGCCTCCCTGCCTGAATTTGAAAACAATGGGCCTGTTTTCCTCAGCTATTCCTGTAATCCAGAAGGCCCACACAAGGGCGGGGGTGGGTGGTGGGTGAAGGTGGTAAAGGCAGTGGCAGAACCAATGGACAGCTTGGAAGAGGGAATTTTTCATCTCTCATAAACTCCCTAGTTCCTTCAAAGCACTTCAAACATTTACATGAACACTGGAACAGTAAACACTGTGCATCTAACCTTGAAACCCACCCCTCAGTCCCACTCCCAACCAGATGACTAACTGGGCACCAGGGGAGAGTAACGGTTTCCCAACAGCTTAAGGCCCACCACCTACAGACCTCTCCCAGTCCAGGCAGAAATTTGGAGAGGCAAGTGTGCTGGTAAAGCAGGAACAGTCTTCAAATCCTTCATTTAGATAATTAAGGATGTGTGCAAGAGGGAAAAAAATAGCACTGTGAGAAAGTCAGCAACAGTATATCTAAGAAAGAAACCGTGGGGTGGCGGCTAAGAGACACAAGAAAGTCTCATGCAAGAAAGTCCCTGCCTTCATGCCTAAGAAGAGACACACCAGACACAGCTCCAAGAACCCAAAGGGAATGCAGGGTCAGACTCCTGCCTCCTCAACAGGGGACCTGTGGGATCTGAGTTAGGTCTCTATCTACCAAACATGCTATTTGACTCCATTCCCACTCCAGATGGCTAACTGTGAAAAGCAAGTCCCAGGTCAAGGCCTGAGACAGGTTACATCATTGGGGAGAAAGAAGGTGGATGGAAGGGAATGGCGGATCCCTAGATAATCCCTCTTCAATGAGCCTGTACCTGCAGGGAAGAGAATGTACAAAAGCTCAGAAGGCCAAAATCCTCATCAAATTCCCATCATTTAGCATGTCCATTTACAAGAAAACTAGGCTCTCACAAAGTCTTCCAATATCCATGTTCCCAGACTTCCTCACTGTCAAAAAAGGACTCTCAGTTCTGTAATCCTCCCTCTCACACTGGGAAACTTGATCAGCTCTCTGTATTCTGATTGCACACTATGAACCTCCAGTCTTCTGTGTATCCGTATTCTGAAGTGTCGTTTACAGTAATTAAGTAAGCTTCAGGAGTAGAGGAGAGGAAAGAAAGCAAGACGGATTTTTATATGAGAGGATGGCTATAACTCATTCCTCCTGGGCTTGTAAACCAGGATGAAGTATGAATCTCAATCTCTCTCTCTCTCTCTCACACACACACACTCATTCACTCTTGCAGATACATGCAAAGACAGAAACAAGTTAGAACAGGATACATCCATGAACACAAATAGCATTCTCATCAGAAACGAGCCAGCAGAGTGGCGCCCTGCCTACTGCAAGTGGAGAGTCTCCCCTACTTCCACACTTGGGTTTTGTTGTCCCCACACCCAGGCTCCCCACAGACTTTGCAGACTCAGAAGGGTCTCTAGGCAGGCTGCCTGAGTGGATCTGGAGGTCTGCACAGACGCCCAACATATTAGGAGATCTGCATGAGGAAGGCTTATGGTACAGTACAGAGCACACACTAGTCAGGCAGCAGGGGAAGTAGGAAAAGAAAAGGAACCAAAACTCAAGCAGCCTGATGGGGCTCTAAAATGGCCACAGGCAAGGCAAGGACAGATGGTCCCTTTCTGAGCTGGGAAAGTGGAGAAAGGGACAAGGAAAAAATAAATACCATCAGTCAGAAATTTTAAAAATAAACTAAAAAAACCTGAAAGATAAACAGCTTGCATCTGAGATTTTGCCTGCCTCCAGAGCTTTCTAAGGGAAAGAGCTGCAGGCCAGGGGGCCAGCCCCCTAGCCTCAGGTCTGGAGGAGACTGCTGGAGGGGGGGTCATTCAAGCCACTCCTATCCTTGGTCTGAAAATCCCACAGATCTTCCAGGCAGCTGAGGCGGTATCTTGTCTTTATCTCTCCAGCCCTCCTTCCCAAGTGACCCCCATGTTAAATATAGGCCTTAATTTTAAAGTGGAACAAGCTAAAAAAAACCCCAAAAAAACAAAAAACCCAAAACAATCAATCAATGAAACAAACAAACAAAAACCAGGCAAGCAGTGGTGGCATATGCCTTTATCTCAGTACTAACCCTAACCTTGAGGCAGAAGCAGGTGGATCTCTGAGCTAGCCTGGTCTACAGAGTGAGTTCTAAGACAGCCAGGGCTCCACAGGGAAACCTTGTCTCAATAAACAAACAAACAAATTAACAAAAAAGTAAAGGAATGGAAAAAGTGCTCCATACATCTAGTACATCCATAATGAGCAGAATTGGTTTATTACCTCATGGCTGAGGTCTTCGCCCTATTGCCCTCACAATCGCTAACGTGATTTCAGTCATTATCCAGCCGCAGACCTGCAAAAAGCTGATAAGAGAACCAAGGCTCTGAGAAGTGAAATGTCTGTCTAGGGCTGTGGTTCTCAAGCTTCCTAAGGCTGCGACCCTTTAATACAGTTCCTCATGTTGAGGTGTCTCCCAACCATAAATTTATCTTGCTGCTACTTCATAGCTGCAATTTTGTTAGTTATGAATCACAATATAAGTATCTGTGTCTTCTGATGATCTTAGAAGACCATCATTTGACAAGGCCCCCTCATCAAGTTGTCGTGACCCACAGGTTGAGAACACTGGTCTAGGTTAACGCTGGAACTCAAGCCTGTTTAGGGTTCTGACGGCAACACCACACTGCCCCTACTAGCTCTGTCCACTAGATTTCATTTGTCATCCATGAGTCAAAGAGATGGTTGCTTCTCATTCAGATGCTCAGTCTTCCATCTGATGGTATAGTGTGATTTAAATGGAGACTTTCTGGCCAGCGAGATGGCGCAACAGCTAAGTGCACTTGCAGCACAAACCTGATGACCTGAATTTAAGAGTTAAAAGCACCTGGCCTCCAACACCCATATGTAACAAACAGAATAAAATTCAAAATGTTTTAAATTACATGGAGCCGGGAGGTGGTAGAGCACGCCTTTAATCCCGGCACTGAGGAGGCAAAGGCAGGCGGATCTAAATTACATGGGGCTTTACCAATGCTCATGCTTATGTGGGCAGGAGGCCCAGATGTTACTGGGTATCTCGGTTCTATTGCACCACAGCCTGTCTTACACATGCTCTTCATTCCCCTCTACAGTATCTGGACGGCTCATGCTCATCCCTCTAGATTTCAATTTAAACATGGCTACCTACAGGAAGTGTCCCATTTTCAGAGAACCCTTGCAGTCACCCTTTCAGGATACCAATTACATATTTATATAATAATTCCCTGCCTGTCTATTCTGCTAGAGCAAGTAGTTGACAGCCAGGGCTGAATTTTCTGTCACACAAATACAGAAATAAAAGAAAATTGTCCCTTAAAGCAGTGGTTTCCAACGCTAGATTGGGGTCACCACTGTCCTTTCAAAATAACCATGGGGGAAATGATACTTAAGTTCATGAGGGCGGCTACTAAAAGTGAACCCTACTCTGTTAATAGAGAGCTTGCCTAGCATATATTAAGCCCTGAGCTTGCATCACATAAAACCAGGCAGATGGTGGGACCTGCATCTGCCTAAGTAGGAGGGTCAGAAGCTTAAGGTCATCCTCAGATACACAGTGTGAGCCAACCTGGGCTACATGAGATCCTGTCTCCAGAAAAGGAGGGAAGAAAACTAGGTTCTCTAAAAGTGACTTGGGGGGAGGGGGGGAGGGGTCATATGGATCAGTACTCAATAATTTACATGCTTGGTGAGGAGGTATTACCAGAAAGGAGATTAAAAAAAAAAGTCATAGACCTTTCCTAAGGTTGGTAAAAACCAAACAGTAACACTAGTAAGGGCCCAAAGACCACAGGAAGCAAGAGGGCAGGAAGAGATGAAGCTCGGGCTTCCTGGAGAACAGACTTCGAGAAGCAGCTGGGTCTGGCGGCACATGCCTGTTATCCAGCTGCTCAGGAGACGGAGGCAGGAAGACCACACACTCAAGGCCTGTCTGGGCAACTTAGGACCCTGTGTCAAACAAGAAGGGAAAGGAGCGCTGGGGTGCAGCTCGGTGGGCAGGGGTATGAGGCCAGAAGAGGACAGAGGTGACGACCCCACCCTGCCCCTGAAGGTCCTAAAGTGTTCAGAGGATCTGAAGGGCAAGCGCTGCCCCTGGTGTGGAAAGAAGTTGGGAGCCCAGACGTGATGATGGTTAGCCTTAGTTAAGGTTTTCATGGTGCCAATAACTAAAGGGCCTGGGTACAGTGCTCACCCTTTTATGTCATTCAGACAAATGAGTACGACGGTTAGCCTCTTACAATCTCTTCTCACAAGAATTCACAGATGTAAAAAGTTTCAAGTCCATAACATGCTACAAATCTGCATGAGTCACCATGAAGAATTGACCTCACATGACAGAGAAACTGTGGCAAGAGGTGGTTTTCTAAGACAGTCAATGTTTCTAGTACTTAGAGTGAAAAGGGTGCAGCTTAGGAGAAAGAAACCAGCATGAGCAGAACCGAGAGGATTCAGGTGACCGAGGAGATGGTAGGTTCTGTGCTGGGTGGGGAGGGGCGGGCCTGGAAGCAGGAGGATGGAGAGAGGCAGGAGACATCGAGCCCATTCACTCTGGCAGATACCAGACTAACGGAGGAGGACTCCACAGTAATCAGGGGCTGAGTAATAACAAGGCTTCTCCCTGCTGATTTCCAACTGCAGCACAAACAAATCATTGCAGCTCACTCCCCGCCTCCTACTGTCGAATCAGGAGTCCACAGAGCCAGGGAGACCTGCGCCCTGCCTTGGCGCGATACTTCTCTAATTATACAAGTCCAATAGGATGCCTTAAGAGAAGTAAGAAAAAAGAAGCTAAAGAAACGAGCAGCTGGGTCTGGCGGCACATGCCTGTTATCCAGCTGCTCAGGGGACGGAGGCAGGAAGACCACACACTCAAAGCCTGTCTGGGCAACTTAGGACCTTGTCTCAAAACAGGAAGTAAAAGGAGCGCTGGGGGTGCAGCTTAGTGGGCAAGCACTTGCCCAACAGAGGACTCCCCGGGTTCAATCCCTGGCACCACTGGAGACAGAAAGGTGAGGCCAGGTGAGAATGGCAGACGACAACGACCCCCTCCTTCCCAAAAAACAGCCTATTGGAAGGGTCTAAAGTGTTCAGAAGCAAACAAAGAGAACCAAGCAATGAGCACAGAGGTGCCAGGCTGAGTCAGGGTGAGAAGAGCAGGTGGGGAGGGTAGGGCCAGCAGGGTGTGGAAGAAAGACTGAATCACACATTAGAAAGGAAGGCCAGGCTTACTCTCCACAGGGTGGAGACCAGATAGCTTCACCAAGAACCAACCCAGAAGAAATTATAGCTAAAGAGACATAGGTAAGAAGGAGTGTCCTTACCAGCAGGACAACACCAGCACAGTCACCAGACTTTTCACCAGGCTTGGCTCTCTTGAACCCAAGAAACAGTCTGACTCCTTTCACACCAACTCTATGAGATAGTCCATGCATTTACCCAATAAACATCAATCATTGGGTAAAGGCACTCGCTGTGAAAGCCTGGTAACCTGAACTCACTCCCTGGAACACAAGTAAAGGTGGAAGGAGAATGACTCTGTAAATCCCAGCACTCAGGAGGCAGAGGCAGGCGGAGCTTAGTGAGTTCGATCTCAGGCAGACTGGTCTACAGAGCAAGTTTCATTTCAGGACAGCCAGGATTGTTGCACAGAGAAACCATATCTTGAAAAAAAAAAAGAAAAACAACTCTATAAAGTTGTACTCAGACCTCCACATGAGTGTCATGGCACACATCACACACACACACACACACACACTAATATACATCAATTGTCTAGTGCTGGGAGTGTACCTCAGCTGGGAGTGTCTGCCTAACAAGCATGAAGCCCTGGGTTCCATCCTCAGCATCTCATAAAATGGGAAGGGGTGGTGCACACCTCCACTCAAGAGGTGGAGGCAGGAGGATCAGAAGTTCAAGGTCACCGTACTACACAAGTTCAAAGCCAGCCTGTTTTTAAGTGGGGACAACAGTGGAAAGCTAGCTCAGCAGTTAAGAGTACTTGCTGCTCTTGTAGAATACAACCAGTTCCCAGCACCCATGGTCCCTATATTCAATCACCTGTAACTCTGGTTCCAGGGGTTCTATGCCCTTTTCTGATTTCTCAGGTACATACAATACACATATATACATGCAGGCAAACACTCATACACTTAAAATAAATCTTTTATTTAATTAAATGAAGTAGCTGGGATGCAGAGGCAACAGAATCTGGAATGTGGCAGGTAATACACAGACTAGAAAGAATTCCTTCCCTCAGGGAGTTTACAGTCTACTTGGCAAAGCATCTATTGAAGGAAGATATAGTTACATGGCTGTAAGAAACCAGAGAAAAAGCACCAAGTTAGAAAGATTAAAGAAGACATGATGAGGAAAAAAGGAAGGCCAGCTAAGGTCATGTATGATATTTAAGCTGAAGCCACAGGAACAGTTAAGAGTTAACCAAGCCAAGGCTAGAGGGGAGGGAGGACCCAAGGACTCCAAAGGAAGAACATGTTTCCTCACTACCCAGCCCTTATGTAGAGCTCTTGCATGTTTATACAGATGCCCTGCCTCTCACATCCCAACTGGACTCCCACCAGACTGTCCCCTGGCTGAGTGCTTCCCCTGGGTGTGGGTCCACAGCTCTCTCTCTCTCTCTCTCTCTCACACACGCACACGCACA
>LOEQ01001700.1:330865-342186 GCA_001685075.1 Bramus lutescens | reverse complement strand
CTCCTCCTCCTCCTCCTTCTTCTTCTTCTTCTTCTTCTTCTTCTTCTTCTTTCTCTTCTCATGTTCTTCCTCCTCCTTCTCCTCATCCTCCTTTTCTTTTTCTGTAGATTGGGGCTCAGTATGCACCTCTGGATAGACTGGAAGTCATGGATATTTATATGTCTCTGCTTTGCAAGTGCTGATATTAAGTATATGAGAAAAAGTAGGAATATGAACATCTAAATAGAAAATTGTATTAAAGTTTCCAGATCACCAGACATGCCACTAATTAGTTAATAAATAGATACGTCTATCTTCATATATTCATACTAAGTGCTTTCTACATATCATGAACTGTACTTGGTATTTAGAAGAATAAAGACTAGTGGTGGTACATATAAGACATATAAGAAAAGAAAAAGCATATAATCATGCAATGATAATACATCATTACATGATTAAACCATATATCTTGGTATAGTATTTTATGAAATTATTATATGTATGAAAAAGGGAGAAACTAAAGAGGAAAGAATTAAGGAGAAAAGTGGAGAAGAAGGAAAGCAAGAAAGAAGAAAGGATAATGGTAGGAGTGGGGAGAGAAAAAGAGAGGGACACTTTATATAGATTGATTTTGAGTTGATTCGTGGGAAATTTATCTCAAGCAGAAGTCCATGAACAAAACTTCAGCAGACCCTAAAACTGAGGACTTGCGAAAGGAAATTACAGAAGATAAAATTTTAAGGACTGAGATCAAAGAAATTTAAGCATCCAAAATTACATCATTTAAAAGTTATAAAGTGATTATAAGAAGACCACTGGTAATTTTCCAGAGTTACTGCCTTTGGATCATAGATAAAGGGTTAAGGAATATACGCAGTTAAAAAAATAATGAATCTGTTGCTTGAAGTTTATACATTATCTTTAGGAGAGATATTGAGTGAAAACTCAGACACTTCCAGGCAAATCTATTTTGATGAAGGAAATTTCTGTTTATGGAGTAGGGCAGATGAGTAATACGTCTTCACACTGCTACACAAGTGTGAAAACTAAGTTACACACTCCAGAATCCACAAAATCTGGGTCAATTATAATGCATTCCCAGTGTTCCTATACATAGATGAGAGACAGACACAAAAGGGGCCCTGGAAGTTCTCATACCAGCAAGGCCAAGCTGGAGGGGAGGCACATGTGCACGCATGAACACACACACACACACACACACACACACACACTGTCCTGGATAGTTTTGAGTCATCTTGATACAAACTAGAGGCATTTGGGAAGGGGAACTCTCAACTGAGGAAATGCTTCTTTAAGATTTGCTTGTAGATAAGTCTGTAGGACATTTTCCTAATTAGCGATTGATGTGGTGCCATCTCTGGGCAGTGGTTCTTAGGATGTATCAGAACTCTGCCTGGACAAGCCACGGCAGGGCTAGGGGAGTCAAGATAGTCAGTAGCACACCTCCATGGCCTCTGAATTCCTGATTTGACTTGCCTGGATGATTGATTAAATATGAAATAAACTCCTTTCCCCTCAAGTTGCTGTTGGTCATGGTGTTTTATGACATCAATAGAGAAGTTAATTAAGACAGACACTGTCTCAAAGTTGAAGGAAAGGCCTGGCACCCAAGGTCTTATAACTTCCCTACCTGTGCCATGATAGGGCAGGTACTCACACAAGAATTAGTGCACCATCCCTCCTCTGCCCCATCTCTGCCTCTCTGTTTATGTCTTTGTTTCAGCCTCTTTGTTTCACACACAACACACACACACACACGCACACAAACACACACACTCACACACACGGTTAACATTAAAACTGAAACAAACAAACAAACATAAGGACTAGGAGAGAGGACTCTAAAAGCTAAGACTATTGGGGCATTTGCCAAGGCGATGGGATGACAGATACTCTTGTGGGTACAACCAAGTCATTGTTACAAAATGAAATTTCTGATGCTGGGTTCCTCATGAGCACATTTCATCTTGCTCCCTTTTCTCAACAAGCTCTTATGTACAGGTTCAAAATTCAAATCTGAGAAACATTCCTAATAAAAAAAGTTAGACTGTGAGAAGCATGTGTTTGATTTAAAGAAAATCAGACAGACAAAAGTGTCATAGGCATTGTAGTTCCCGAGTTGGAATCTGAGGATCTTACGGAGCCAGGGTCAGTATCGGTGATTGTAGAACACCAGTTTTTCACATTCCTTCAGGGCTTCATTGGCTTCTTTAACTCAAATTACTTGGGAAGATTCCAGAAATCACAGTTGCTGTATGTAAAATTTGTCATTTCTTGTTGCTCGATTAATTTGTACTCCTGAATTATAGACTGCTCTCCAAAATTTTGCAGCAGTGGTATTCTGAAAATGTAATACAAGCTGAAAAGCAGGCCATATATCTTCTGGTAATTCCTCGGAAAGCTTCAGTTTTAAAGCTCACTTTTGTTAATAAAACACCAATCACTACGTAAATGTCAAAACATAATGGCACATAGAAAATGCTTTGTAAAGTATAAGCTGTTAGATGTGTATATTTATGATCACAGAATTTTAAGATACATTGGACATAGCAAACAATATTTTAAAAATATAGACACCACTTAAAACATAGATCAGCATCAAAATAAATTGTTGTAAGACCAATATTGTACCATTTCAACAGTAGTTAGAAAATAGAATCTCCTTAACATTTTCAAATCTTTTTGTTAAACTATTGGTCCTTGTGACCAAGAAGAAAAACATAAATTGAGGTCTGGCTGAATGACATGGAATTTATTGAGAAATTATAATTAAAGACAAAATAAATAATATATTTATTTTATGTCAATATGCAGTGAATTTACTATCCACACATAATTTAGTTTCTTGTGTTCAAAAGAATTCCACCCTAATGTTATTTTAATTCCTTAAACAGAAATAGAATCAGTATTTTTAATTGGATTTATCACTTCTCAAAGTTTCAGGGTTTATTTTGGTCTCCAAACGTGTACAAAGTTTGAAGAAAGGACATCAAATCATCTTCATTGTTTTATGTCTTAGGCTTCATCAGTATGCAAGAAATCTCAACTATATATGCATATGTTCCTTCAATTCTGTATCCAGAGTTAGTCATAACTAAGGGGAGTGAAGACAGCTGAAAAAAGAAAAGAGCTTTCCAAGTACTTGTGCACCAAAAATACATATTCATAATGGAACATTATCTAACATGCTTTGGGGATGAAGGACAACAGTGCAACGCTGAGAATGTCCAAGCCTATATTCCGCATCCTCTGCTGTCTGCCCTTTCTGGTGGAACACAGCAGGATAGTCAGCAGAGGGTCTCGCAATTTTGCTCTGTTTGAATGTTTAAGCATATTGAATGTAAGAACGCAATTTTGGGATATAAATGTCTGAGACATAAGGCAGCTGCAGACTGCTCATGAAGAACATTTATCAACATATTTAATCTACAATTCATTTCACATCTTGTAATAGAGCAGCGTGTCCATTACATAACATTTAGAACAAACTATACAAGAAGCGCATCACACTTTCTTAAATAAGCCAAATGGCATTAATCCCATAAATTTTAAGTTTCTATTTGAGATACTAAAATAATTTTAAAGAAACAAAAGTGTTTTAAGGGTATTGAACTAAATAGGCCTACTTTTCCTCTGAAAGTCTTGGGGATTCTCCTGATTTGAAATGTAATTACAGCAATCTGTGCCTGCAAGGAGGAGAATTTCAATGAAGTTGTGTAACTCAATTCTGTACTCGGTATACTTGGGTACAAGTTACAAGAAGTCAGAAAATAACACCTGAAACCACAGTGCACAAGCCCTGGCTTCCCTGCTTCCTAAATGTATTTCCTTTCTGAGCCTTATCTTCCTCCTTAGTCCTGAAATAGGATCCCTGCCCATCCCCAAGGCTCGGGATGTCTTATATTATGTAGCATGCAATTCAGCTTTGAGCCAATAATGAGAAAGCATTTTATTATTCAAGATGCTGGTAGCCATCCAATGGTCTGGGAACATGAAACTGCTTCAATACCTATGCAATCCAAACAATCATTTTCCTAAATCTAACTGAATGCATCTATTATTTTAAAACAATGCGTAACAGCCTCAGACTTGCCTAAAACTTGAAAACAATTATTACGATTGTTCTCTTTCTTTCCTGCCCCATACCCACAAGATTAGTAAATTATAGTTCCAAATTCTTGATACTTTTATGAAATGTAACATCCAATACAAAGTTGAACACCATATTACGAGTCCGTAAATAGGTTACGGAAGCAACGCTGGCTTTTTTTTTTTCACTGCTTTATTTAACTGTCAGTTTGTAGGTGTATGAAGTTCAGTAGAAAATGCGTATTTGTTATAGCAATTTCTTTGCACATGATAATGAATTCTGAATTCAGAGTTAATTCTTAAGATTTTGCAAATTAAAATAGCATTATTGAACTGAGTTAGTAAGCTGAAAAGTTACAGGTAACAAAAGTGAAGCATTTGTATTTATTTATTTATTTATTATGTATTTATTACATTAATTCGGAGAAATTTTTACTTTAAGTTTGTAATAATTTTGTGAGGAAATTGTAAAACCAGACTTTAATGCAATTGGTTTTTTTAGAATGGCAAATGAATCTTCAAAGAATCTGTAAGCCGTTCTTGCCTGGAACTCAAACCCATGTCCCTCTGCCCTCAGCCTTTCCAACTGAGATTGTATTGTGTGCCGCCACGCCCATTACTTTGCTAGTATGGATTGTCCTCACACTTTAAACTTGAATTTTATCTTATTTTCATCTCTGCTAAGGTTGATAATGACAACTGGCAATCTTCTATAATGTCTGCTGATGCATTCTCAGAACAAAAAGTATCAGCACGTTAGAATTTTAACCTTTACAATCCATCATCATCATCTTAAAGAAACGATACGCAAATACAGCAGTGACATTTTCATGGACTTCCCTTCGTTTGCACAGATTTGGGTAGAATCCTCTCACTCTTAGTGTTTCTGTGATTATTCAACAGTTCTTTTGTTTTAAGCTGGGTGCTTAGAAAGATGACGTTGAGTTCTTAACTGCTACCCATTTATCATTTTCAACTTGACCTTTTCCTCAAATACCATAACTTCCTGCACTGTGAAAAGCAGTCACATGCTAGACTGGTAACAGACACCTCAATGATTCACATAGAGACTGAATTGTTGAGGTGCTCTTGCCATCAACTCAAGTCTCTGGTAGCTAAGAGCTGCCAAGTCTCAATGGAATTAATTGAGTGTCCTGGGGATTCTATTGCAAACCTAGAAGCCTAGACACTCTTTCTGAAGAAGGAGGGGAAAATGGACAAGTTCAAAGTTTCCAAGTGAACAAAAGATGTAAAGTGGTAATTAAATCATTTTTAGAATATATTAAAATATGCAATGGAAATATAAAATATATGTTCCATTGAATTATTTCAAGGATTTTCTTAGCAATGTCAATTAAACTCAAAAAAATTATGAGTTTAAAATATAGATATATAAAACACATGTATATTGATGCTATGCTGCAGTAGAAAAAAGGTCAGCGATAACAATGAAGAGTATGGAGTAGGTGTGCGACAGGAGAGCATCAGTTATAAGAAACGGTATACTCAAAGTAAATTGTAGAATTGCAAAAATGTGTTCTTATGCAAACCTGTATATTTTTTGAAAAAAAAAACACCATAAATGGAAAAAAGATTGGAACTAAATAAAGAAGTTTTATTCCTATGTTGAAGAAGACAACTAGATTTTGCTCATGTTAAATGAACAGTTATGAAATTTTCTTGTTCAGCATGTACCATTGTTGTATACTTGAAGTATTGGTGTCATATATCTTTTTTTAATTTTTTAAAATTAATTAATTTATTTTTTAAAAAGCAAAGTTTTTTCTCATTTTATATACCAATCCTAGTTCCCTCTCCCTCCCCTCCTCCTGTGCTCTCCACTTTCCCCCAGCTCACCCCCCATCCACTCCTCAGAGAGGATAAGACTTACAAAGTCTGGCACATCCTTTTGAGACAGGACCAAGGTCTCTCCCCTATATCTAAGCAGAGCAATGTATCCCCCTAAAGAGAATGGGCTCCATAAAAGCGAGTACAAGCACTAGAGATACATCTGGTGACCCTGCCAATGGCCCCATAGACTGCCCAAGCCACGCAGCAGTCACCAACATTCAGCAGGCCTAGTTTGGTCCTGTTCAGGTTCTCCTGTTGTCGTTCTGGAGTCAGTGAGCTCCAACTAGCTCAGGTCAGCTGTTTCTTTGGCTATCCCTATCACAGTGTTCTCTCTTTTGCTCATATTATGGCTCCTCTCTTTGGGAGCTCTGCCCAGTGCTTCGCCGTGGATCTCTGCATCTGCTTCCATCAGTTGCTGGGTGAAGGTTCTATGATGACAATTAAGGTAGTCATCAATCTGTTTGCAGGGGAAGGCCAGTTCAGGCACCCTCTCTACTATATTGCTTAGGTCTTAGCTGGGGTCATCCTTGTGGATTCCTGGGAATTTCCTTAGTGCCAGATTTCTTGCTAACCCCATCATGGCTCCCTCAATCAATCTTGAATATATATTAAACTCAGAATTTTCCCCATCATTTGTTATTTTTATAAGGATACTCAGGAATCATTTATAGTAACATCACTTCAAATATTCAAGCTTGTTACAAAAATGACAAATCTCCCTCAGTTAAGTAGCAAATCTTTCAGTACTGAGTATCTCAGCTCATATCAGGAATTTCCTGGAATCTGTTTCTAGTCATCCACATTTGAATAGAGGAGCTGTAGAATCAAGATTTTTAAATTGCTTTCTAGAGCACTGACAAGATGGGTCAGTGGGTACAGAGCCTTGATACCAGATACCCTGAGCTTAAAGCCCAGAGTCTGCATGGTGGAAGGAGTAGATCAGCTCTTATAAGTTGTTCCCCAACCTTTGCAAGTGCAACAATGCCACATAGAAGTGCTCATATGCATATGCATACACACACACAGGCACACACACACAGACACAGACACAGACAAGTACACACACACAGGCACACACACACAGACAGACAAGCACACACGCACACAGACAAGCACACACACAGACAAGCACGCACACAGACAAGCACACACACAGACAAGCATGCACACAGACAAGCACACACACACACAGACAAGCACACACACGGACAATTACACACACAGACAAGCACACACACAGACAATTACACACACACACACACAGACAAGCACACACACAGATCCCAGAAATGAATACATTTTTAAGGTAGGCTGGAAAAGTTAAACAATGTTTTCTGTTAATCAGACATCTATGGAACATTTGCACAAAGTGAATTACCACAGTCTTTTAAGAATGCTAGTTTAATACAACAGAAAATAGTAGGTGAAGTTATTCTGTAGAACAATGGATGGAAACCAAATGGTTCACTCTTGTTTGTGAAGGAGGCATTGAAACAATGCTTAAAATGTTTAAATAAATTTTATTTAATTTATACCAAACGACATATAAGAATCAATTTCATAATATTAAAGAATTTCATGTTTCTGCAATCTCATTTCTAAACTCTATTCCACATTTCAATCATACTCAAGAATAGCAGAAGTTAGAGTGATAATGTTCCACATTAATTTATGTTTATTATTTAATGTAGTTAGGTAAGAACATTGGATATCAGTATTTAGGCTCTTTTGTGTAGAATCCTATACAGAGACCAGTTTGGCTTTGAACCCTCAAGGATCACTTTTCTCACCTGTTAGGATGTATACCGCTGTACCCAACTTAGAAGTATAATATTCCAAATTATGCCAGTGGAACTTTCAGCTTTTATATAAATCCTGTTTCATTGGGTTTTAGTGTCTGATTTAATTTCAAGATTGTGGTAATACTTGAATGGTGTACCTTACTAATAAAATTGAAGGAATATTTGGTTTGTACTATGAAATGACTAGAATTCCTAAGTAATTTACTGAGATCTCAAAAAATTAGCTTCCATGTACTTATGAGTCTTTTATATGATTGAATGTCTATGGCATGGATTTTAATCTTGCCAGCAGATGGCAGAAAAATTCAGATTTAAATTGTTTTTGTTAAGCAGTATGAAGGGATTCATTTTGGTTGGTTTTGTGGTGTGTGTTGGGGGCGTTATTTGAATGTTGGTCATTTTGGGTGTATTCTGTTTGGTGTTTCTACAAAAGCAAAAATCACTAACAACATAATTTTAATAGACAATGAAACCCAAATTGAAGACATTTTCTCTTTTATCATTATACTTACGCTATAAATGTTATTATATTTATTTTAACTTTGGTTCTATAGGTTTAAATATTGTAATTGAAGTTCTTGTTCTTGGCATTTGACTCCTTTCATGATAGGTATGTACTTGTTGTAATTCCCATAATCAAATGACTGATTGCTTAGCTCTTTGTCATTTATGTCTCAGCTGAGAAGAGTGATGATACACTGCACTGTTTTAGCAGTAAGAAACTCAAAAAGAAGGTGACAGAAAATAGACAGAAAAAGGAGGCTATGCTGATACTTCAGAAATCAAGGCCAAGAAGACACTCACCTGTGTCTGGCACACATTTTTAGAAAAATAAAATCTCTTAGCCGTTCTGACAGGTGTATAATGGTCTCTCAGAGTCGTCTTGATTTGCATTTCGCTGATGGCTAAGGATGTTGAACATTTCTGTGTCTTTCAGCCATTTGAGATTCTTCTGTTGAGAGTTCTTTGAATCTGTATCCCATTTTTAAATTGAATTATTTGGTAGTCTGATGTTTAATTTCTTGAGTTCTTTATATATTTTGAAGATCAGTCTTCTGCCTGATGTGGGGTGGGTGAAGATTTTTCCCTACTCAGTAGACAGCCTTATTGTATCATTAACTCTGTTTTTAGCTTTATAGAAGCTTCTAGTTTTAGGAGGTCCCATTTATTAATTGTTTTTCTCACTGTCTATGCTATTGGTGTTATATTTAGGAAGTGGTCCCCTGTACCAATGCATTGAGACTACTTCCCACCTTCTCTTCTATCAGGTTAAGTGTTGTTGCATTTATATTGAGATCTTCAATCCATTTTGACTTGAGTTTTGTACGTGGGGATAGATATGGGTCTATTTTCATTCTTCAACATGTTGACATCCAGCTATGCCAGCACCATTTGTTAAAGATGCTTTTTTTTTCTATTGTATAATTTCAGGTTCTTTGTCAAAAATCAGGTGTTCTTATGTCTATGGATTAATATCCAGGTCTTTGATTTGATTCCATTGCTTAACTTGTCTGTTTTTATGACAATACCAGGCTGTTTTCATTATGGTAGCTCTATAAAAGAGCTTGAAAATTGGGAATCAACCTACCTCAGGACCCAGCAATACCGCTCTTAGGCATATTCCCAAAAGATGCTAAATCATACTACAAGAATATTTGTCTAACTATATTTATAGCAGAATTATTTGTAATAGCCAGAACCTGGAAACAACCTAGATGCCCCTAAACCAAAGAATGAATAAAGAAAATGTGGTCCATTTACACAATGGAGTACTTACTACTCAGTGGTAAAAAACCAATGACATCTTGACATTTTCATGCAAATGGATGTAACTAGCAAAAACAATCCGAAGTAAGGTAACCCAGCCCAGAAAGATGAGCATGGTATGTACTCACTCATAAGTGGATACTAGCTGTAAAGCAAAGGATAACGAGCCTATAGTCCACACTAGAGAAGCTAAGTAACAAGGATAACCCTAAGAGAAACATACAGATACCCCTGAGAAGGGGAAGTGGACAAGATCTCCTGAGAAAATTGGGAGCATGGGGGTAGAGGGAGAAAGGAGAGCACAAGGGGAGGAGGAAGGGAGAAAGGGGGAGGAGAGCTTGCGGGAACAGGATAGTCAAGATGGGGGAAAGACAGAGACAGAGAGCAAAGAAAGTGATGTCTTGATTAAGGGAGCCATTAGGCAGCTATCAAGAAACCTGGAACTAGAGAAATTGCCAGGAACCCACAAGGATGACCCCAGCTAAGACCCTAAGCAATAGTGGAGAGGGTACCCGAACTAGTCTTGCCCTGTAGTCAGATGGATGACTATCTTAAATGTCAGCATAGAACCTTCATCTAGCAACTGATGGAAACAGAGGCAGAGGACTACAGAGGAACACTGAGCTGAGCTCCCAAAGTCCAGTCTAAGAGCGTGAGGAAAGAGAATATGAACAAAGAGGTCAAGACCAAGATGAGGATATCCACTGAAACAGCTTACAACACTCTGGCTGGACAGGAAAGGAATCAGCATGAGACCAAACTAAGCCCTCTGAATATTGTTGATAGATGTACACCAGGGGCAGACTGTGGGGCCACTGGCAGTAGGAGCAGGATTTATTTCTACTGCTTATACTGGCTTTTTAAAACACTTTCTCTTTGAATGGATATCTTACTCAGCTTAGATATAGTAAGGAGGGCCTTGGTCCTTCCACAGAATAATGTGTCTTACCTTCTCTGAGGAGTGGATTTGGGGTGTGGTGGGAGCAAGTTGGAGCAAATGGGAGGAGAGAAGGGAGCAGAAACTGGGATTGCTATGTAAAAATGAAAAGGGGTAGTTTTTTGAAATAAAAAGGTAAAAAAAAACACCCTTTTAAAATAAAAATAAATGAATAAATAAATAAATTAATTAAATACTTTTTAATGTATTGTTTTAATACGATTCCACTTCACATCACCTGGATATAAAACAAGTTAGTTGCAAATGTAATGAGAACAAAAGCATCCAATTGTTCCTTCATTAATTTTTTTCATATATGCTTTTTGATATAGTTTCTTTAAAAAAGAATTATCCCCTTTTCAAAGTAATAAAGCCAGGGAAGTATACTTTTCAACTCAAGCATCAAGTCAATGGGTTTTAACCAGATAGTTGCAGTAATTGCACTCTAGTGCATTTTTCTGCACTGAGTTCTTCAAACAGTTTGCTTCCTTGTCTTTCTTGTTCATAATCTTACTTTAAATTTTGTCATATAAATGTGAGAGGCATCAGAGTTCCCAGCTATCTGTCCCTCTTTTCAACCCTGTGATCTCCACTCAAGTACAGTTTGACCTTGACGGTGTAGCAGACAATAATTCAGAAAAAATAAAAATGAGGCAAAACTGTAGATAAAGGATGATGTACACTCCATGTTGAACTGTAGGTAGAAAGGTACTTAATCAATAGGCAGAATGCATCAACAGCTTGTAAGAAAACGGAAGTGACGTTTACTTCTTATAATTACCTGTGAGTTCTGTGATTTCCTTTTTAACAGCAAATATAAATATCTTCTTCTTCTTCTTCTTCTTCTTCTTCTTCTTCTTCTTCTTCTTCTT